>JASCZW010000414.1:0-127410 GCA_034211315.2 Aedes japonicus | reverse complement strand
TGGAAATGACGGGAACTTATAAAATCAGATTTCGCTTCCAAGAAGTTGTTTTAACTTCCAGCAGGTACATATTCTGTGATAAAAGCAAAATATCAAAAATATTTAAATAATTTACGAGAAATTGAAAAAAAAATCTTGGAAGCCGTGGAATTTCTGTAGAATTACCGAGATGTTGTGCAAGTACTTTTTATGATCTCCAAGATTGTGAATAGTTGGAAATTCTATGAAATTGATTAAAAAGTAGTTGGTTTCTTTATTCTAGTTTTGGTTGGGTTCGAGTGGTAAGAAGTTTAAGTTCTTCTTAGAACTTAAATACCCTGAACTTTTGGGATGTTTTCGGAACGATTGGAAAGTTTCTCGATCACCTGGAAAGATCCCTGAAGTTCTAGCAAGCTTCCCAAACTTATGGAAAAATCCATTGAATCCAGTTTTCTGTTTATCTGGGACGTTTTCTGAAATTCTGGAAAGTTTGCCGATCTTAGGGAAGTTTTCTGAAATTCTTGAAAGATCGCAGGCCTGCTGAGAAATTTCCTGAATTGCTGAATCCTCTGGGCACCTGGGAGTTTTTCGAGCTTTTGGAAAGTTCCCTGAACTTTTGGGAAATTCTCTGAATTTCTGGGACGTTCTGATCGTTTGGAAAGTTTCCTGATCTTTGGGGGAGTTCCATGATCTTTGTGAGCATTTTCTAAAGTTCTGAGAAGTTTTTTTGAATTCATGAGAAATTATGAACTTCAAGAAAGTGTCTTGAGCTCCTACATGTGCGCTGAATTTCTAAAAGTTTTGTATATGTCTTACAAGTTTCATAAAGTTCTAAGAAGCTCACTCAAAACTCTAGACAGATCCGAAAACTGTTGAAAAGCTTCATGAATTTCTTAACTGTTCTCTATTGAAAGTTCTCCAATTTTCTGGAAAGTTCCTTGAACTTTTGGGAAGTTCCCTGAAATTTGAGAAAATTCCCTGAGCATCTTGAGTAGTTCTATGAACTTCTGAAAAATACCCAAAATAATCTGATAAGTTTTCTAAACTTCTGGAAGCCCCCTGAATTTCTGGATAGTTACCTGAACTTCTGTGAAGAACCCTTTACTCTTGGAAACTTCCTGTACTTGTGATAAGCTCCCTGAATTTGTGGACAATTTCCTGAATTTCTAGGAAACAATCTGAATTTCAGGAAAGTTGTCTGAACTTCTAGGAAGAATCCTTAATTTTAGGAAATTTCCCCGATTTTCTGGAAAGTTCCCTGATTTTATGGGATGTTCCTTTGACATCAGGGAGAATAGCTTAACCTCGGGAAAGTCTAAGTCAAATCTACGAAGAATATCGAGCTTCTGATAAGTTCCCTAAGTTTCTAAGTGCACTGAATTTGTAAAAAAAAATTCGAACTTTTGGGAAGTATTTTTTTCCATCAGTTTCTTCATCTTTTTTGATATTGGGGGACGTAAATACTGCGGGTCGTAAGTCTTAAGGACAGATTTGCAAAAATTCCTCAGGGTTACCAACCCTCAAGTTGCATTGATGGCATCACTGGATGTGTTTACACTACTTTTGTCTTCGGGCTAATGTATATTTCTGCTTTTTCAAGTGCATAACGAATCAATAAATCGAAAGTGAGTGAAAAAATTATAGTCGAAACAATACCGGTGACAAAAGTTAAGTGTATCAGGTGAAATCCAGTGTAAAAAGGTATTTATCCTTTATAAACTGTGTGCCATATAGAAAAGTGGAAAAAGAAAAGAAAAAAAAAACGCGGCAAGTAAGAGAAGGCTATTGCATTAAAAGCTTGAATAAACTTTTATTCAACTTGGTTTGAATAAGACCTCATTGCAAACTTGGATGCAAGTTTGGCTTGCGAACTTGCATAAGGAGCTTTCGAACGTGCATGGGAAGCTTTCAAACTTGCTTAAAAGCTAGCGCATAAATATTGTTGCGTGAAAGTAATAAAATACCAGTGATGCTAGTTTCACTGAAGCCGAAGTGAAATCGAAACTAATAAACGCAAATATAAAACTATTTTCATAGTTTTAAAAATTAAAAAAAAAATATAAAAGAAAGCAAAATAAAAAAAAAAAAAATTAGGATGAGTTTGCTTTTATTTAAATCGAGGTCAATCGGCAAAAATGGTAAAGAGTGGAATAATCATTAACGATTATCGAAAACTCAAAATTTTGACAGTGCAGCTCGATGCTCTGCAAGAAACTCCTCTACAAAAAGTAGAGGAGCAAAGACATGACGTAAAATCTAAGTTTACAAAATGTAGCTACAGGCAAGGTGATTTGTCTCTTGAATGCAAGGATCAAATTACAGCGAACTGGCTAAAAGGTGTAACTGGGTATTTTTACTCCATACGTAAATGCCGAGCTTATTGCTCTGACCATTAAAAACATTGATGGGTCTATCGCTCCCCGCACAAGCAAGAAAGAGCGTGCCACTTTTAGAAATGAAACCAACTAAGTTCCTGCAGGTGAACCTCCATCATGCAAAAGGAGCATCTGCTGTCATGAGTCGGAGGTTTAGAAAAGAGGGGCTGGGCGTGGTACTAATTCAAGAGCCAATAAACTAATAAAGGAAAAATACTTGGTATTCAAACACAGGACTGTAAGTTGTTGTATGATGAAAATCAGAGTACGCCAAGAACTGCTGTTTTGGTTGATAAAACACTGAATTGCTATCCCATTACAGAATTCATAAAACGGGACATTGTTGCGGTCATGGTTGAGGTGCCTACCACCAGAGGAAAAACTGAGGTCATAGTGGCTTCAGCCTATTTTCCAGGTGATGCTCCTGAGGTGCCTCCTCCTGAGATCGACTCATTTGTCAAGTACTGCAGAGCAAATAATAAGTCATTCATAATTGGCTGTGATGCCAACGCACATCATACCGTATGGGGTAGTACGGATATCAACAGTCCAGGGAGTGCTTGTTGGAATATCTCTCATCAAATAATATAGACATATGCAATAAGGAAAACGAACCAACATTTTCAAATGCTATCAGACAAGAAGTCTTGGATTTGACGTTGTGCAATAGTGCAACTTATGAACGTATTTCAAAGTGGGAAGTCTCTGAGGAAACGTCATTGTCGGATCATAGACACATTGTGTTCGAATGGAGTGGAGGAAATCGGTCAACTACTACATTTCGAAATCCGAGAAAACAGAACCTCAGATTGGACCCCTATAGGAGTGCCCTTACTGAGTACAATAAAGAAATAAGAAAATCTAAAAGAAGATCCTGGGTTCTAACGTGTGAAAACATAAGCAGTAGTCCGGAAGTCGCAAGACTTCAGAGGGCTCTTGCAAAGGATCATACGATTGAACTTGGGAATCTGAAAAATGGGGATGGAGTTTTTACAAAAACTCCTAGTGAAACGTTAAAGCTGATTATGGAAATTTCCTGGATCAGTTTTGTGTGTAGATCAGTTTTTTGTGTAGATCAATTTTCCTGGATCAGTTTTGTGTGTAGATCCAGTCAGAGATGGATCACTTGAAGGTGAAAAAAGTTCTACAAGGACATCTCAAATGCCTGTTGGAGCGAAAATTGCTGCAAATGACTTGGCTGACAAAATCTTTAAGAAAGCCAGGGTAGAAAATGCGTTGAGATCTTTTCAGCCTTACAAATCTGCAGGAATAGACGGGATATTTCCAGCATTACTTCAAAACGGCGAAGCAGTGTTGATCTCGCCATTAATTGAGATTTTTAAGGCAAGTTTAAGACTCAACCATATTCCAACTTCATGGACACAGGTAAAAGTTATCTTCATACCTAAAGTAGGAAAGCAAGACAAGACGCATCCTAAATCATACAGACCCATTAGTCTTTCATCAGTCCTATTAAAGACTATGGAAAAAGTGTTGAATGATTATATCAATTCAAATTACATGAACAAGCATCCACTATCTGAGTTCCAGTTTGCTTACCAGTCTGGTAAGTCAACAGTTACGGCACTGCATAGTGTGGTTTCAAAGGTAGAAAATGCTCTATCGGTAAAAGAAATAGCACTTTGTTCTTTCTTAGATATTGAAGGAGCTTTCGACAACGCTTCCTATTCATCTATGGCTCGTGCCATGAAGAAAAGGAACTTTGACATGAACATAATTAACTGGGTTCATACCATGCTCGCAAAAAGAGAAATCACTTCAGAGCTGGGAAGTTCGTCTATTACAATACGGGCAACGAAAGGTTGTCCCCAAGGCGGAGTCCTCTCACCACTTATGTGGTCCTTAGTTGTAGACGAGCTTCTAAGAAGCTTAGAGGAAAAAGGTTTCGAGGTTGTAGGTTTTGCAGACGATATAGTCATTATAGTGAGGGGAAAATTTGACAACATTATTTCAGAAAGAATGCAATGGGCCCTAAAATTTACCCAGTCTTGGTGTATCAAGGAGGGCCTTAGCATTAATCCAGCAAAAGTAGTAATTGTACCTTTCACTAGAAAAAGGAAGTATAGTCTAAAAGCGTTCCAGCTAGGAGGATTAAAGATCCATCTTAGTGAACAGGTTAAATACTTAGGAGTGATACTGGATGCCAAACTGAACTGGAATGCTCATCTTGAGTGTGTGATCGGTAAGGCAACCAGTGCTTTCTGGATATGCTCAAAAACATTTGGCAGAAAATGGGTCTAAGACCAAAATGATAATGAGATTTATACATCCATAATACGTCCAAAAGTAACGTATGCTTCCCTTGTGTGATGGCTAAAAACAAAAAAGGCTACTGCACAGAAAAAGCTTACAAAACTTCAACGGCTAGTGTCCATTGCTATAACGGAGAGCGATGCGTCAGCACTCCATCAAATGCGTTGAATGCAATGCTAAATCTGCTGCCTTTGCACGAATACGTGCAACTAGAAGCGGAAAAGAGTATGCTTAGACTTAAACGGTTGAAAACTTTCATGTCTGGTGACTTAGTCGGTCACCTGAGTATTTCACAAAGCTTTCAAAATGGGCCAGTGATGTATATGAATGGAGACTGGATGAAACCTGATGAAAACCATGACATCTCTTACAAGATATGTGAAACGTCACGTATAGATTGGGAAGTCGGAGGTCCCACTGTTCGTCATGGCTCAATAAAATTCTTCACAGATGGCTCAAAAATTGGAACAAAAACGGGTGCAGGAATCTTCGGTCCTGGGGTAGAAATCTCAGTGGCGATGGGAAACTATCCAACGGTTTTCCAAGCGGAGATCTTTGCTATAATAAAATGTGTTAACGTTTGTCTGAAGAGAAAATATAGATATGCAAATATTTGTATTTTTACAGCCAGCCAAGCGGCACTCAAAGCGTTAAGTAATTATAAATGTACATCCAAACTTGTCTGGGAATGCATTCTTTCATTGTGGAAGGTGTGCCAAGAGAACTCGATAAATTTATTCTGGGTTCCGGGACATTGTGGCATTAAAGGCAATGAAAGGGCAGACGAGCTTGCTAAACAAGGTTCAAATGCACAGTTTATTGGCCCAGAACTGCGGTATATCATACTGTGCCATAAAAATGGAATTAAAATCTTGGGAAGAGCAAAGGATGATGACCAATTGGTTGGTCACCACAAAGTGTTCTCAAGCGAAAAGGTTTATAATTCCAAATGTTACAATTGGTAAAAAGCTTCTGGAGCTCAATAAGAGAGTTCTTTGTACCTATACTGGCCTAGTAACAGGACATTGCCCGAGTAGATATCATTTGAAAAACATTGGCCAGGTTCAGAATGATATCTGTCGTTTCTGTAACATGGAACGTGAAACCTCGGAACATCTGCTTTGCAGTTGTGATGCTTTGTACAAGAGCATACTTAAATTTCTGTGCAGTGGCTATATGCAACCTAAAGAAATTTGGACTGCAAACCCTGGAAAGGTGGTGGGTTTTATAAACTCAATTTTGCCTGACTGGGAGACGCGTCTTAGGCTGGTCACTTGACAAATGGTGATCTAGCTTTTAGATGCGAATTAGTATAGTAAACAGGGGTATACCACAAAAGTTCAACCCAGTGGACGCAGTGGTTTTACGCCCCAACAAAAAAAAAAACCCTCAAGTTTTCGTCGAGAGAACTAGCTGAGGACATACGCCAACATCCGTTAGGCTGCAGTGCACCTATGTAACAGCTGGAAAAAGTAATCTGTTGACTCTAGTTGTCGCATAATGTCTAGGATCATATCCCTTGGCATGTTGAAACGTCGCAGAAAGTGCTTCTTGTCATAGGTTGGCGTGGCGCTATCTATCACTATCAGCACTATCTAATATCGTTTAAATGAGATGCATGCGTTCACACACTCACCACCACTCAAACCAATCTATGGCAAAAAGTTTGGGAATAATCCTCGGTCTTTGAAAAAAAAGAAAAAACTTCTGATCTCTGGATGTTGTATGATTGACAAGATGATAGGTGTTGGTAAGTTTAACAACAAGAAATACAAAACTGGTGCGGGGGAACGCAAAGTTGGTCTGTTTTAGCTGGTTCTGTTAAAGTTTGTTGATGAAAATCAACTATAAAGATGTTAAAATAGACCACCGCTGATGATGCTCTAAGCGGTACGTTTTGAACAGGCTGAACAATAAGATCGGTGGACCGAGTAAATGACAAAAACGCTACTCAAACCATTTGAAAAAGGTGTGAGTATGGTTCCTTCCATACCACAAAAATTTCCGATGACTTTTGAAATTCCCGCCTTTTTCCCGCATATTTCCCGATGATTCTGGATTCCCGCATTTTTCCCGCATTTCCCGATTTTACCGAGTCTGTGGCCACCCTGAATAAATTATGCCAAAATATAGCTTATATATAGTGATCGAATCCCTGAAAATTTGTGAAGTGTCCGATTTAACATGAATTTTTGGTGATCATTTTTGTGTGTCTCATTTTTTCTGAGTCCAGTCTTTAGTTGGATTCGAATATATTTGTTTATCTATTTCAGTACACATTATTTTATCTAAAATAACAACAACCGAACCATAACGAATTGCCAAACCCTGTAGCAACAGCTTCAAAAAGCATCCAAAAGCTTAAAGCATACAAAAACTTCAGCCAGTCCCTGATATTTGCATAACATTCCCAAAGGAGCCAACCCAACGGTTACCGCTCAAACCGTACAGGAGACGCGCTCTACCTGGCTGCAAAAATATGTTTACCAAATAGGCGTGCCTGTTATAACAAAGTAAAATGTGGCTGAAAACGCGTGATTCTACTATACGATACTAGGCTCAATGCATTTTACGGGTTCTCTATATTCAAATGGAAAGTAAAAGCTAAGCAGCGTCCCCATTCTCAAAAGCATTTTTGTTGTTACAGAGTTAATACAGCTCAACGATTCCTTTCTAAAAATCAACAACAACAACGACGCACCACTGCCGTCATTCTTATGCCACCGGAGAGAATAGATGCGAATTTGCCTAAGTGGGAAAGCCATACGAAAGATTCTGGTTTCCTGATGGGTCCCCGGAAAGTCGGAAAGAGTGTTTCGAAAGTAAACATGTAAATTGTCTCGGATACGAAACATGTTGGTCCATTGGGAGGAAAAGTCGGTGGTAAACTGAAAACAAGAAATTATTGTGTACATTAATTTCGAATTAGTCCTCGTTGGAAGACTGCTAGTTTGGCTGTTATTGTCGAGTTTGAATATGCAGAAAGTTGGAAAACAAGTCCCAATGGCACATGGGTAGACAATGCAGACAGCTCGGTTGATGGTTCTGGTTTTGTTGTTGCATTTTGAGGATTGTTATTTGCAAAGGCATGTTGTTTTTTTTTCGAATTATTTGGGGTTGATCTACTCTGATTGTTGATGAATTACAAAATCTTTGCTGAGTTAAATCCTATCTCTCAAAGTTAAACACGAATCGTATTACGCAAAAAGTACTCGTAAGCAACCGGAATGTTGATTGTGGAAAACAGTTACGACTATGGCATCACTAAATTGTAAATACCACTAAGCCAATGAGCTCGTGTAGCAAAATGTCACAAACAGCCAACCAAAATCAACTTAACGGACTTTGCACTATTCCAACAGAAAGGTTTATGAAAAACGAGAGCACACGACGTCGACGACGCTACTTCTTGCCTTGCTTATAAATGTCACAAACGAAAATGTTAAAACTGCATATTTTTCACAACATCGTCGTCCACATCCCAGGTACACACATTCGAACGTTCGTTCCAAAAGAGACCTCTCGTCTTTTTGCATACCTAACCACCTTGTGCTGAGCAATATGAGTCATAGCTGAAAAATTGCAACCCACATTGCTGATAAAGGGTAAAGTCAAAGTTCTCAACTTATACCGGTAGAGTCATCTACCGTGGGTTTTGAATCCTACAACCAAATTTGTGCTGTCTATGATCTCTGTATGTGATTTTCAGTTCATCGTAGAACCAACGTAAACTAATACAATCTGGGTCACATAGTCTACGTTCGTTTCTGCTAATTCTTGGAGTGAACCTGAACGCGCTAGTGTATATCTTTTGAATATTTACCCATAATATAGGTACGGGAAATAAGACTGGAGCCATGCGGCTAGTCGAATGTCACAGAACACTCCGTGAGACGTAGTTCCATGGAAAAAAAGTACACCTGGTATGGATAGATATCACCATCAGGAAAGCTTCTAGGAAGGACCATAAAAGCGCACATATTGTGTGTTTTAGAACGTTGCAGCAGCACGACCACAGAATGAATCGTTGTTTGCGATGATGGTTCCCTGGGGTTCACTCGTGTAGCATCAAAGAGCAACATAGCCGCAACGTTAATCGTCGGAACGGAAAGTTCTCTGCCCTGCAGACCAAGAGATACACACTTCTGCACTGTTTGCTGTCGTAGGATATAACTATTGATGGCGAATGCGTTTGAAAGCTGTTTATTTAACCTATGCCGTAAGAGGTATAAGAGTTTCTACTCGACTGAGTACAGAAAAATGTTAAGATGCATTTTTGCATGATAAGCTCTTAAATGGCACTCCAAAGGCAAGAAACTGAACGTTCCCGTTTAAAATCTATTATTATCAGAGGCGTCGCGTGCCACTTCATGTAGGTAAAATATCATTTTTCGTCAGTAAAAAACTTTCCTTCGTGTGATTTTCTGAATCGTAGCTACTTGAAAACGTTTGTAAAGGTTTTTAAATATTATTAGCCTTTTGAGTCGCTCTTCGCCCATCGTGCATCTCAAATATGACTTTACTCTCCTCATGACCCAAAAAATATTTTCCACAGAAACAGTAGTTTTTGGATACAATATTTTCAAGTTTGAGCATTTCAGAAAATACGTCTTCTTCTGAAACATTTCTTCCTTTTAAATCGTCTTTAGTTACTATAAATTTGGAGCTCATGTACAAGCTTCACAACATCATTTCGACCCCATTGCTAAAAGTTTGTGAATAAAGGACGGGCTCTTCTCCCCGCCCATTGGGGCATCCTTATGTTAGATAGCTTGCTCTTGTGACCAATTGTTCAGTCTTGTTGTTGGAAGGAGATTCTTTATATCCCTGTGGATACGTATAGGTGATGTTGCCTATCGATCCATCCAACCCCTTTTTGGCCCTTCATACAATGGCATGACTAGGATAATCAGTGGTTATTAAAGCTTGATCAAGTCTAACAGAGAGGAGAGCCTATTGCTGACGGACGTAGTTTCCGTGCTACAATGGGTGGTAGTACATATCATACATCATCATACTATTCTCTTGTTTCAAATAGGAAAAAAAACTGACTAACAACTGCCATTGATTTGAAGAAATAAATATGTATAGATCAAAAACATTCATTTTGTCTGTTGTTTGACCCAGAGCAGGTGCTATAAAATAATTATTATAAAATAAAGACTGAAATTTGAGCCGACCAGAAAACTTTTTGGTGTTTAAAATAGTTTAGTTAATATCGTGTGCAGAACTTATGCAATAGAGCTGCTTGCCTTGTCACACGTGAGTGGATTTTGCAGAGAATCAAAGACAAAATATCAGAATGAGGTTGAATAAAAGATGGATAAGAACCATGCAGAAGAATTTCACAAGCAGTTTTGCTGAAGGAATGAAAATCTACAAGAAACCATGGGAAAATCTCGAGGCTGTTGAAATACACAGGAGCCTTTGAGAAAAATTTCGTTAGCTCGTTGCTATAGTTTTCGTGAAGAAGTAAATAGATCTTAATGTGGAATTAAAAAAAACCATGCATTATCTTTAGAATGTTCTTAACGAGGTTAATAAGATTTCTAAGAGAAACGAACATGCACAACTATAGCTGAAGTAAGTTTAGAGTTTAGAGCATTTTATTTTTTACTTTTAAAATTTAAAATTTCATCAATTTAACCCAACGGAAAATTCTAAATTGCATAGAAAAAGAGGTATAGAGAGAAATGCATGCAAAACATTAAAACATGGCAAATCCTTTTAATAGCAAATTTATCACTGTTCCAAAGGCTTATCTGCATGCGTCATCAAGAATTGTCCAGTATTAAAAGTATCACACATTCTGCAATTTTTGTTGTTGTTGTTACGTCGCAGGACGTTTATATAAAGCCACTGACAACAGACGTAATACTAGCGGGGCACAACGCAATTTACTTTTTCCTAATCATAAAGATTTTCAGCCTCGGGCTGGTTCATCCTCTGTTGTAGTCTTTTAAACACATTTCTTGTATTTTTGGGACTTTTGAGATGAGATTTGGACTCGCGACCTTGGTGTGAGAGGTATGGATGTTTACTACCGGGATCGCCCTCATATGCCACAATTCACGGTTAGATATCTTTATATAATTTAGCTAAGGGGAGTCCCTAAAAGTACAATTTTCATTTGCGTGATAATTTCTGTTGTTATTTATTCATTGATTTTATAGAATGAATTACCAAAATTTCTGTATTGCCCAATGGTAGAGTAGTTAAATGTTATTGCATCATTATCGAATAGGTTGAATGTTCTTATAATGGTAATTATTCGACTGTTCGAAATGAAGCGAATAGTCAAAACAAAGTTTTATTGAAGACAGACGATGAAAAGTATGTATAAAAGAAAGGCGACTCGGAGGGTTCCCTTAGAAAACACAATTTGAAGTAGGAAATACACCTTCCATGTAGATCATTTTAGTAACAGTGTTCTGGTTAATCGTATTTTTTATCATCGGGTCATTGTTCCCATGGTGTGGGTGTGTTAACAAGTGTTCCACATACAAATAAAATTTATAACATAAAATAATAATTTGAACGCACGGACCGATCCTTTTTAGGTGTAGATCTACTAGAAATTTTGAGTTGAATCGCAAGACAGTTCGCAACTTCTGCCAGGCCTAACGGTAATCAGTAAACTTGAATATTTATTACACTTCATGCATTACATTTTATTAAAAAATCAGCAATTTGTAATATTCTACAGGAATTTTATAATATCAGCGATCAGCTAATTTAAATAATAATTTGGGGCACGCGTTCACATGGGCAACATGTACACTTCCCAGGTAATCTTGAAAATAGGCCACTAAAAATGCATGTCGTGTGATACCATGCATCACATATGGCTTGAATTGAAGCGTTCTTTTGTTTCGGTCACATTTGTTTTTTTTATTCTTGAATAGCGCTTTACGCCTGCGTTAGCAAAATCTATAGCAACAACGCGGAAATCTTCAGAAATAACGCTTTGGCAGTGTGTCGTACAGAAGGACTGATTACAGTGTGTTAGTTCTAGAGCGAACGAACCCGAGAATGTTAAGCGTATCATCTCCGCCATACACTCAAAACTTCTTGACTTCGATGTCATCATGTCATGTCCATGGCCGGATATCACAGTTACGTAGTGGTTTCATTGTATTAGTTTCCTACCAAAGGCATCATTTCCGCAATGCACCGAAAGTTTCTACACTGAAAGTTAATTTCAGTTTATATTACGAAATCAAAGGTAGAACTGTATGATAATAATACAAAGCGCTACGAATATTTTGTAACAAATTAAAAAATAACGTCAATCATGTAGCTGCAATAACTGACAGATCTACTATATCGACTCAAAATGTATTTGAAAAAGCAGCGTTTTTTTTAATGTTTCTGACATGCAATTCAATCCTGTATTCGTGGGAAGAGCTGTAACTGAATCCGCGGTTGGTCTCACTAGCCATGGTGACTCGTGGTGAGATACTTGATTGATGAGTATGAAGTTATAACTTTCGGTTTAATTTTAGTAAAAAAAATATTCCTGCCCATCCCAGCAGCAACACCATCGTGCATGGGTGCAATAAAAGAGAAGCAGCGATTGGCTGGTCGTCACGAAATTCATTTCGTGCATCATATAAAAAGGTGTAAAAAAAGCATTTCACTGGCATAAAAGCACAATGTATGTGTATATTTTAAGACACGAGACATTTTTCGAGTAATTCATGATAAGGGCCTAAAAGCCAATGGTGAATAATCACTTTAAAAGTCAAGACATTCTCGTAAATTGGAAGTAGCACCTGGTAGAGGAATGTTTACTCTATTGTATGGTGTAGTTGGATATTGTTGGAGTCTTGTGGTTCGTGAGAGATCAACGATTAAAGTCATTGTTTACAATTAGCTGCTAGGCCCTAATCATGAATTACCAGAGATTTGATCTATTTACAAAATCCATGTTTTGGAAACGAGTTAATTTACGAAAATAAATTTTCAATGTACACGAACTGACCACCATAAAGTGATCAACGCATGCCTTACAGTTACTGTTAGATTTTGCTCCACTCTCACTCTCTCTCAAACTATCATCAAAAAGGTCTGCTGTTATTCATCTATAAGTCGTTAAAAGAAAGACTAGCAAAAAAAAATTCAAGAAAGCTCAGCTGTTTAGATTAGTCAACGACAATTGCTTAGTTATTAAATAATATATATGTTTTAGGGAATATCTTGCCTTAGTTCCCCCACTAATAATCCATCTTATAAAATCTTGAAAAGTTTTCCAAGAACGGAAACCAAGATCAGAAGAAGTTTTAAAGCTACCATATGTGAAAAACACGTGTAGTTTGTGATAAACTATCAATAGAAGCAATGTACTTCGGGTGGCTTACTTATCACGTTTTAATATTGGCATTAAAACTTGGCCAATTAGTCATGGTTTGATTGCGTAGCGACTACCAGAAAATAGTAAAATCAGTGAGGTAGCCAGAAAAGCCACCGTTGGTTTAATGACTTCATTAAATTTCCGACAAAACCTAAATTTTGCACACAATTGCGTCAAATGTTCATTGTATAATAGCCACCCACATAAGTACATTTGGGTAATTCGTGACCCGAAATGGATCATTGCGCTTGAGCCGTCCTCCAACTATAAAAGTCATACGTTTTCACAATGTCGGCTTGATGCGATGAACACCTATAACAGCTTTCAATCGCTCAATCATCATCCACATTAAGCCACATATAGCGGTATAACTCGCTCCGATACAACCTGCGGTCAAACAACATGCAACTGCTCTTTATCCGAGTGCTGCTGCATTCGGCAAGATTACGTGTCAAATCCCAAACGTGGAGGATAACCTATTTCCCATCCCACCGTATGACCATCGTAGACGGTGAAAGGTAGCGAATCGAAATGGACTTACCTCTACATCGTACTCGCCACTCCGCTTGCAGAGCCACGTGGAGCCACCGAGACAGTCGGCGTAGTTCATTATCAGTATCACATCGATCAGCAGCCACACCAGCGATGTGAGCAGCACAATCCGGCATGTGTTGGTACGAATCTTGCCTCGGAACATTCTCGAGTAGCTGATGGTGGGCATTTCTCGCTCCACCGGGATGGCGAAGACTGATTGATCGGATTTTGGTAACAGAGTTATAACGACTCTATTGCCTGATTTGCTATTTACGGCACGTCTCCGTAACTGCACACGGAATGGTTGGGATTCTTCACGTTACTTCCGCCGAGTAATGCACTCTCACTGCACAGTTAGCACCCGGCGCTCGTGTACTGTCTGGCACGGGACACTACCACGTGTTACCAACCGCACCAGTTCAGCACACCGGAACGCTTCCGATCCACTAGCGATAAATAGGAATTGAATTACATTAACACATCGCACTGCTCCACTCTCCGTCGACGTCAACGCCACGCCGTTGTCGGAACAATTGCACACACTGACACTCACGGTAAACCTGGCAATGAACGTCGCCCGGACCTATCTTGCACAACTGACTATGCACATACAAACATAAACAGGAAAGAGATTTTTGCCCACACTGCTCGTGCTATTTTGTTGCCGTAAACAATTCACGGGGTAAACCTCTAAGAAATAAACCACATTAAAACAACCTACAACAAAAAAAACCTCAACTGAGGGCTCTAAAAAATGGATAAAACATCACACGCGATATTTCTCTTCTTTCTGGGGTTCGGAATTTCACTTACACTGGCAATGGTAGCCCATTGGCATATTTCGCGCACTCATTACACAAGCAAACTGTTAATTTCCTAGCGGAAAAATAAAAATCAAACTGCAATCATAAAAGAAACACGCACCGCTCACTCACACACACACCGGTCGAATTAATCATCAAAATAATAAAAGTATAAGTGCAAATCTCTCGTTCACGTTAATTTTTCCTTCGTTGCTGCTTTCTCCACCACATGGCGGCTGCGGTGAGTGCGCCAGCAGTTATTGCCTGTTAGCATCGATTGATGGGCCTGAAAATGAAATTTGAAGCGAATAACAATAATTAGAAAAATGTTCGTTAGGATAATTTGGTGGAAAGGCAATGTAAATGGTGCCGGGGAAATATTTGCGACAACGTTTGGTGGCAATTTCCGCAAACACTTTCGAATGGTATACATAGGGTAGGTGTCCTTGACTCAGCCCTAATATGCAACGATCGATTACATTTTTTATTATAACTCATAAAGTATTTGAGCTGGAAGCGATTTTTTACTAGATATACACTTGCTTAGGTAAATTTAAAAAGACGTTTGGTAAGGTGTGGGCCAGTAAGAATTGGAACATAGACTATTGCTCATATTTCGGATATACATTAACAAAATAATATTCTGTTTTATCTAAAATGTTCAACTTTATGTGAACTTTATAGGGAAGATACAAAAAAAAATTAATCATCTCGATTTCGAAAAAAATTGCTGATTTTTCCCGTTTCATCAACCGGCGCACATTATTCTCATCCATCGTTTTGGCAATCTGATTCCACTTGGTTCTCAATTCATTGATGATTTTGACGCAACTGCCATTCACCTTCAGCTTCCTCTTCACAATAGCCCAAAATCTCTCTATTGGTGACCTGGGGACAGTTTTGTGGGTTGAGTTATTTCGGTATAAACTGAACCTCGTTGGTTTTATACTACTGTAACATTGTTTTACTGTAATGACAGCTTGCAAGATCTGGCCAAAACATGACAGGTTCATTGTGGGATCTGATGAATGGCAATATTCGCTTTTGGAGACATTCCGTTCTGTACAGCTCTGAATTAAATGTCTTATCAGTGAGGAAAACCTTGATCTTCCTACCGCCGCTACAGATATCTTGCCAAATCATGTATTTACGTGCAAATTTATCTGCAAACACAAACTTGAATTTGGCAGAAACATCTCCCCTAGCCGTAGCCAAGTAAATTTTTTGTTCCGGTAGCTGTTTGAAATCGGCCTTTACATAGGTTTCATCATCCATGAGGAGACAGACATTGAATTTTGTCAACACCTGGTCATACAGTTTTCTGGCACGGATTCTAGCCACATTGTTCTGCTTTGATCCCTATTTGTTTGTCTACAGGCACGGTATCACTTGAAGCCTTCCCGGAGACGGATCTGTTGCACGGTACTGCGTTCGGCGCGAAACTTTTTGGCCAAATCGCGGTCTGAGATGTTGGCGTTTGCCTTAACGTTCTTGATGAATCTGTTCCGCAGTTGACAGTTGATAGTACCCACCCAACGCTTGATTTGAGGCTTCTCTGTTCTTTTTCAAAACACGCCACACGGTATTTCGGGGAAAACCCAAAACTTTAGCAAGTTTTGGCCCAGACCACGAAGGGTTTTCCAAATGATTGCGAACAATTATTTTTCTTCTTTTTCTTCCATTTTGTATTTATCTGAAATACTTTCGAACAGCACCGCGAAAAAGAACTTCTGATGTTGGTACTGTTATAGGGAACACATAAGATGTCATAGTTTACAAATCCGACCACTAGGGTCGCTGTAAGAATAAAAAATGTTTGTTTCAATACTAAATGGGCTCAAACCGTTCAACCGTTCAATTTCAAACCGTTACCACAACCTGGCTTGCGACATATAAAACTTCATGATTTTGTAAAACTTTGTCTTCGGAAGACACTCTGATGGTATCTGGCCATACTGACTACTTCGGGTGGCCCTGCAGGATTTTGAGTTTCTCCGGAAAAATGGATTTGGCAAAAATAGGTCTTCCGGAACTTTATGATTTGGCAAAAATAGGTTTTCGGAGGACATTCTGAGGTTTCCTGCCCATACTGACCATTTTTGCAAAATCATGAAGCTTGATATGTCGCAAGCCAGGTTTGGAAACGATTTGAATATGGCTACTTTCCCGGAGGAATTCGGATCCCGCAGGACCTTTTTAAGTGAACAGTATGGTCAGGAATCCTCAAAATGTCCTCTGAAGACCTATTTTTGCAAAATCATAAAGTTTGATACATCGCAAGCTACACACTCAGATTATTTTACAGAAATTTGTTAAATTTTACCGAATTCTCAACAGCGAAATCCGGTAATTTTTTTACAGATATCTGTAAAATTTCACCGAAATCCGTAAAATCGGTCTACCGAACATTCAGCTGTTGAAAATTCGATAAAACTTCACAGATTTCTGTAAAAAAATCTAAGTGTGTAGGTTATGGAAAAGATTTGAATAAGTCGTTTCGTCACCAAAACTCGAGCTCGAAAATTGTACCAGCAGGTTTTGACGAAGTACCAAGGATGCCTTCTCCTCGACGATGAAACCTACGTCAAAATTGGTTTCGGACAGCTTCCTGGCCAAAAATTCTACATGGCACGCGGAGATGTTCCTGCGAACTTTAAATTTGCTTATATGGACAAATTTGCCAAAAAAAACTCATGATTTGGCAAAGGATATGCAGCTGCGGAGCAAAGACCAAAGTGTACGTGACGAATAAGACGATGGACTCGATGCTGTACAAGGAAGAATGCCTCAAAAACCGCGTACTACCTTTCATTAAAGCCCATAAAGGTCCCGTGAAGTTTTGGCTAGATTTGGCGAGTTGCCACTGCAGCCGGGAAATCATCCAATGGTAAAGCGATAATAACGTAGATTTCATTGATAAAAACATAAATCCACCCAACTGCCCGCAGTTCCGGCCCATCGAGAGATTTTGGGCAATAATGAAGCGGAAGCTTAAGAAAAATGGAAAAACGAATCGGGACACGACTCAGGTGACCAAAATGTGGAACAAATGTGCCAAGGAAGTTGACTCCGGAGGTGTGCAGCGTTTGATGGAAGGAATAAAGAAGAAAGTGCGAATTTTCATAAGTAACGAAGAGAAATGATTTGTATTGATGAATTAAACTTATTTGTACGTCAATCCGTTACCGAGATACAGATGATTTTATTATTCCGGATTCTAAATGGACATAGCTTTACTTAGGAAACACATCAAAAAATATGTTCCTAACATTGGGTCCACGTTTTTATTGTTAAAGCATTTTTATTTGATGTGAACAGTTATATTAGAACACGTGACAACTTTCTGTACATCAAGGCTGCATGGCAGTGAAATCATGACGCCTAAAAAGTTAAGGATATCGAAAATTACGCCGAAGTGAACAACTATAAATTGATTGATAATGTCCGTTACCCTATAATGGGCACAGAAGTGCGAACGCGTGGAAACTTATTCGTCTGGATTGAACGCGGCGTGGATCACAGGGTGGCAAAGGTTGCCGGTCAGTGTTTTTTGTCTCAGTGCATCGCATGCGCAGTTTTGTCTTAATATATGTGTATATTTCCATTGTTTTTGTAATCATCTGGTATTTGGCGGATGTGATTTGTTTTGGAAGTTTGTTTGATTTGGTTACTCTATATATATATATATACAGGGTGTTAGCAAACTGGAGGATCGATGTGTGCTTTTGTTTTGTTTGCTGTCAGTTTTTTTCGCTAGTGTTCACCCCAAATTGAACATTATTTTTAACCTGTTCGGCAGCGGCGGTAAAGTGAAGCCGGTGCAGTGAAAAATTGTTGAAATTTCCGAGAAAAGTGCCCGATCCGTGACGAAAACCATGGTTGATTTTTTTCCGGGGAGGTCATTTCTCTTGGATAGCTTCTTTGCTGTCGTTCTCCGGTTGATAGTGCCTTTTTTGCGCGACCAATTGGCGGCTGGTCGGCACCAATACTATGGCCGCGGGAGGTTTGTTAGGGTTTTGTGCTTTTTTGCTGTTCGATATGTATAATTTTTGCGGTGAGTAAGTTGGATTAGTGGCCAGGCAGGGAGTTGCGTCGAAACGGGAGAGAGATATATTAAACTATTTCTTTCTGAGGAAGGGTTTGCCCTGAATTCAACAAATACTCTCATACATTCTCCAATCTAATACGCTTTCCCTTTCTCTTGTAATTTTTGCATGTTATCCGTGGAACATTTTGACGTTTATTCGACGAACACTTGTGCATCGTTCGATATCTTTTGCTGCAGTATTTAGGGTTCATCTGAGTGTAATTGATAAATGTGTTGGTTTTGCGCTTCCTTAGCTTGAAAACTCGAAATTTCAACATAATATATAAAACCAGATGTAAACCATTCATTCTTGTGCGTGGCCCGAAAGCATCGTTACTGTTGGTTTAAATCGGTCCTCAAACTCTAAGTTTTAACATATTTTTGTATTGTACTGAAATTATGAGTCGCCACAACAGCATCCTTATTGTTGGTTTAAATCGGTGCTAAAACTCGATGTTTTAACACACTTTTGTATTGTACTGGAATAAACCACCCACACTTATGAGTAGCAGCAATCTTACTGTTGTTTTTAATCGGTTCTCGAATTAGATATTTCAACGTTTTATTTTATTCTATTGAAAAATTCTATTGAACCACCTACACTTGTGAGTGGTTCGAACAGCAATCTTACTGTTGTTTTTAATCGGTCCTCGAATTAGATATTTCAACGTTTTATTTTATTGTATTGAAATAAACCACCTACACTTATGAGTGGCCCCAACCGCACACTTACTGCTGGTTGAAATGGGTCTTCAAACTCGACGTTTTAACATATTTTTGTATTCTACTTAAATAAACCATCCACACATGTGAGTGGCCGACGTTTTAACATATTTTTGTATTCTACTCAAATAAACCATCCACACATGTGAGTGGCCCCAACAGCAATCTTACTGTTTAAATCGGTGATTGACGTCAAAATCGACGTTTTAACATATTTTTTTATTCTATTCAAAAAAAAACCACCCACACATGTGAGTTGCCCTAACAGCAATCTTAAGGTTTAAATCGGTCATCGAATTCGATATTTCAACGTTTTACTTTATTCTATTGAAATCAACCACCTACACTTGAGAGTGGCACCAACAGCATCCTTACTGTTGGTTTGAATCGGTTTTAAAAATTGGAATAATTTTACTGTGCATCTTTGTGCATAGAATAAACCGGGAACATATTAAAATATCTTATTTGCTGCCGACGCCAGTTGAATCGAGCACATCGTTTACCAAAACCGATTCTGCTACAAGCCTAACCATTTTATCCAACATCCCAGTGATTTCCCGTGGAAGTGCAGAGGTGTTATCGGCTTCCAATAAAGCAAGTATCACGTCAACATATTCCTACCCTTTTCCTTATTTGACCTGCCTTGGGGCGGAGCCGGCGTCGGTATTGCCTTAGTATGGGATCGCGTCCCAAGCTTTATCTGTTGGTTCTCTATGTAAGTACAGTTGATCTGGCAATAACTTAGTAGCAACCTCGGGCGGTCAATCATGCTTATGCTCTTATATAGGGTCTCTGCAAACTGCCTTAAAAACTTTAACAGCGTGTCACTATACAGCCAAAAGGATTATACTAAACATACAGGATAATGATTGAATATTTTGGCCCTTTTTATCAGGGAAATATGTATCAGTGATAGTGAAGTCAATCATATTTGTAGACCGGTTTTACATTCTTGCTTTAAATCTATTCTTACAGATATTGTGCGGAAAATACATTTTTTAGTTTATTTTTATTAATAGTTTATCAATTCTGTTGCAGTATTTGTTATAGCAAGCCATGATCTTGTTTATGGGTTTATTTTGGACTTAGCTAATACTTTGATTAAGTATGTTGTGCAGCTGAAGATCTAACTGAACTCATCAAATCACCTCCAATAAAAACAAGCACACTTAAAGTAAATATATTGAACTGTTGATACAACACTTCATATCCAACTGAATCGAAGATTTTCAAATGTTCAAAGCGCAAGGTTCGTTCCATGCTGTAGACACGACGATTGTTACGAACCGCAGCACATCTCTCTATAACTTCATCAGCGCTGGTTGGTGGTGTTAACCTTTTCATCCGAAGGCAGTCACCCGAAACTGGGGAGCTCTTTGCATAGTTTAGAAAAACCAACTTTCGTAGCAATAGTGTAGCAATATCGAACCAATCGAAACTCAGCCAACTGGATAAAACAAAAGCCAATACTGCACCTTCATTTTCCATTATCTTAAAATCGAGATGCAATAGCAGCAGCGCTGTCCTATACCTGTCTGAGGCAACTACCGAACGGTAACAGTCTTCCTCTGCCAGCTAGGCTGCATTGTAGCCTGTTTTGTATTTCAAAAGATCGGAAGTTCGGTTGGCAGGGTCGAAACAGCGATGATGATAAAGGTACTTCTACGTAGTGAATGAAATTTTGCTTCGCTCCTAGGTACTGTGGTTGTTGGCTGTTTCGTTTTCCTCCAACAAGGCAATGAAAAAGTATTCAAATATTTGCATGCACACCAAGTAAAGCTTCCTTGTTTTATCAGGGAGCTTCCGTGTTGCAAGAATATCTAATTACAAAACATGGAACAACCAGCGATATTGCACAATGATAAAGGTTCAAACGTTTTTTTTATAATATTGACAGGTTAAAGACATAAACAGTTATGTCTGTAACTAGTTGATTTTGCAAAACACAGTAATTCGTAAAAAATAATGTATACTACATTATTGCAATGGGCTAATCTTCATTCCGAAATTTCACTCTCTCAATTAACCCTCGCTTCTAAGGAAAATGCTCACAGTAGGTTGGATATTTCCTTGCGGATTGCACCATTCATCGAATAGCAAAGAACATTATCTGAGAGCATGATGATATCAAACATTATTCGTTGTCCACTGTGTCTTCTCTTGTTCCAACTTCATTGTAGCCGGAGAAGACGGCTGAGTTCATTCAGAACGAGCGGACCACAAGCCACATCGTCTATCTTTTTACACCGGTCCGATCCGAAGAATTCACCGGGAAAGATATAACCCACTTGGCCAATGTTCGAGATGATTTTTTTTTCCACATAAAAAATACACTGGATTTAGCATCGAGCGAACGGCGGGCGAAAACGACATCGACGACGCGACGCGGTGGGTGAAAAACTGCCAAAGCATTAAATTAGTTTTTCTCTGCGCAGCGACGTTCCAGCTAGTCATATGAGTTCGTCAGTAGGGGCCGTGTCCATTGATAACGTAACGTTGATAGCGGGAATATCTGACGAAAAAAAGTTACGTGAATGATCATGTTGTTTTATGTTCTGAACATAAACTGATAAACTCTGATAAACTTATTTTTGGCTCGTGCCCTCAAACAATCACGTAATTTGTGGACGCAAGCTTTTATTTTACCTTCACGCTATCACTATTCTTCCTGAGATAGGAACGCGGCAGGAAAGGTTGGGAAATGTTCCGGCAAAAAGAAAATCTTTCCGATTTTGTGTACGAATCAAGCTGCGCTCTTTATCTCGTTTTTTTGTTCAAATTTTGGTTGCCCAGTTGAAACAACAAAAACCTAAGAGTGTTCTTATACAAATAATTTTGCATACCTGGGCCTTACAAAGAATGGGAAACATAAGTACACACATAAACACTCGTTACACACAAAATCACCCACACATACATGGTAAGTATCAATAGTATTGAAAAACTCCCACCATTGAAAATTAAACAGCTAAATTCTCCCCTCGTATTATTATCATTAATTGTAATAACGGGTGTTCAAAATATATGATAATTTTTCCAGTCATAGAGTAAAAATAAATTTTGTTTGTCAACGCATTGAGTATTTTTGATTAAAAACATAATGTTTATTCTGCTGGCGTCGGTGGTGCAGTGGTTAGCGTGACTGTTGCTTGGCACCCCAGTGGGTTCAATCCCAGTCGACGTCGGTGATTTTTCTAAGGCGAAATTTTTTTGTCACGTCTTCCTTCGGAAGGGAAGCAAAGCCGTTGGTCCCGGTTCATAGTCATGAGTCGTTAGGTAGGGTCCAGGTGGTGGAGTCGTCTCCCTGGCGACGGTCGGTGATTGTCACCATGTGAGGAAATAGGCCGACGGAAAATAAATAAATAAAAAAAAAGTTTATTCTTCAAAAAAATGTCAATGAATATTGGAGAAGGGGCCCTGGTCAGCCGTTCGACGCAACTTAGTCGCGATGTACTCACAAAAGCGTTGGACGGCACTGACGTCCTTCATAAGGATACAATTTCGGATCCTCGTGGTCAACTGCTTCGTATCCTTGGCCCGCCAATTATTTTTGTACACTAGGGCACAGAGGAAGCCGAAAAAAATCCTCAATGGGACGGCACTGGGGTAAGTTGGTCGAGTTCCTTTCTTTCGGCACGTACGGTATCTTTTTCTGCTCAAGATACTCCAGCGTTTTCTTGGCGTAATGGGAAGACAGCTTGTCCGGCCAGAAGACGTACTTCCCATCCGCATGATGCTCCTTCAAGAATGGCAGAAGAATTTTCTCAAGACACTCCTCCTGGTATACTTGATTTACACACTATTTCACGGTCGCTATCTGCTCGTCCGTGTACTCGGGGGACCTTCTTCCGACAGATAATGTCCTCCATCTTGAGGGTTCGGTGAATCAAAGTATGGGAGCAGTGATATTTTCGGATATTTTCATTTAATAATCTCGTTCCGTCCTTGTTGTCGAACAGCTTTTTCAACCCTTCTTTTTCTTCTTCTTCGTCATTATCTTCGCCGGACGGCCACTACCGGCCTTTTGCTCTACGCTCAGGGATGCCACTATCCGGTAAACTGTACTCACGGGCACGTTTTCGTCTCGAAAGTGATCTACCGTAAACTTTTTTCCACGACGACCATGTGTTTCGTAAAACTGTACAACACGCTCGCGGAGTGCTTGCTGTTTCTACGCCATCTTCGATTGAACTGACAGCACCCGAGAAAGAAGAAACATGCCACCCATTTATAGGGAGTCCAGAGCGCAATTCTCTTGGAAAAAAATACGCTCTTTACTTTAATTACAGAAAGGTATTGAAATCATTCTCATTTTTTATTGAACAAGATAAGATAGACCGGTAGACCTCTACGGCCACGAAACATTTACATTGCTAGTGGAGAATCAACGCGCCTTTGGTGTTTCTGAACGGAAGGTGCTTCGTACGATCTACGGTGCAGTACTGATGGAAGGCGGAACGTGGAGGTGGCGAATGAACCACGAATTACCTTAGTTGCTGAGAGAACCTCCTATCGTACACAAAATCTAAAATCGGTCTACTACGGTAGGCTGGGCATGACGTAAGAACTTTGGATTCTCGGAAAAGGAACCGACAAGCACAAGAGGAAGAGGCGCGCAATGAATAAGTTGGATCGATCGAGTAGAAGGCGACCTGCCGAACCGTCACAAACTGCGAGGCTGGCGAGGTTCAGCCATGGACCGAATAGAATGGAGACAACTTCTGTATACAGAAGAGGCCCGCCCTTGGTCTGATTCTGAACAGAATCTTCTGAATCTTCCTGAATGTAGTCCAAAAGGTCTGTAGCAAGTCATTGAGGCAAATGGAGGACATACCAGTTATAGATATTGTTAACTTCCTCAAATAATTTATTTCATTCTTTTTTCAGTTCAATATGGGCATTTATTTTTGTCGTACTCTTTTTCATGCAGCTAAAAGTTTCAAAGAAGTTATTTTTGTTATGTTATGACTGAATTGAACTAAATGCAATAACAATGATGAAAACAATACTGTATTAATCATTTCAAGCGTAAAACTTTGATCATAGCATCAAAAAATTAATATTCCAAGGCGAAATCCAAAAAAACACTTCAATGGGTTTATATTTATGCCGGTAACTGTAAGTTTGGCGGGGCAATATAATTACAAAAGAAGATCAGAAAGAAAAATGCTCTTTTTGTGTATCACCTCCACATTATGTATCACTCGATACAATAAACAATAAATAAATCAATGTATAATCCTAATCAATACATTTTTCAGCTAAATTTTCTAACATCTAGGTAAGAAATTTGATTACATATTGATGTATTTGATATTCAATAAGGGAAAGGGAGGGACCATCAGGGCACCCAAGTGAAACGAATAGGATAGGGTGCTTGAGACTACCTCCTTCATATTGTTAACATATGCGATCTCGTTTATTGGGTTTATTTATTCAAAGTGTGCTCCATTTTCATTAATAACGTCTCGAGCCGACACCGGAAGCCAGAGCATGCCTTTCGGACGTAGTCCTCCAACATTGACTGCCATGTGCGTTGTGGTTGACTTCAGGGTTTTCACACTAGGGTGTGATGTTTTGCAAGCTCATGCTTAACATATGCCCAAATCGAATAAACCAACGGATTAAGATCTGGACTGCTAGGGGGCCACAAATCCTTCAGCAAAAAAAATGTTATCGGTCAACCATTGTTGGGTTCGATTGGACGTGTGACACGGCGCTCCTTCCTGCTGTAGAACAACGTTTTGGTCCTCCGAGACGTTGGCTCTCACCCAGGGAAGCACTTGGTCCTTTAAAATAACGATATACATTTCGGTATTGATTTTAACTCCAGTATCAATGAAAACAGGAGGCATTTTCAAACCGTTGAACACCACCAAGTTAAACATCATGACACCAGCCAAATGTTTGGTTTGAATTTTGAATTTTTGAATTTAACTTTTCCGGAACCTTCTTCATTTTCTGCGGTGAAATGAACCGGTCCATGTGGCTGTTGGCGGTTCATGCGGGTTTTCGTCGGAGAACAGGATTATCATTTTTCCTTCTTCAACAAGGAAAGCAATCTCTTGGAACGAGTCACTCATAGTTTCTTGACCCGATCCGTAATCAAGTGGCGTTTCACTCTGGCTCTGGAAGATGCATGCAGGTCTTCTTTGATGATTCTCCGCATGGATTTCTCCGAAATATTGGCTTCCTTTGCATGATTTCTTATGGAACACACCGGGTTGCGAGTAATTTTTGCACGGACCGATTTGATCACGTTTCGGCGTGCTTGCAAAGCGCGAACGTCCGCTTCCTGGCGTCCGCTGCTTAGGACCATGCTGCATGGACTTTTTTATGCGGTAAACTGTTGCCAGATGGCATCCTACCACCTTGGCAATCTCTTCCAGCTTCTTCTGGGCGAGAAACAAACTGGTGATCACTTCTTTCGCGAACATTTTGACGCATTTGCAATAAAACAAATAGAATGTTTGGATGCAGCACTTGAAAGTAAACATAAAAAAATACACTTTCGACAGAAATTAGTCATTAGCTACACGAATTAGCCCAATACTCAAGTTTGAACATTTTCGCATTATTTTCTGCCGCACCCTGTAGGTTTCGCATAGATGACTCTGTCCTTGAATTCGCCCACCACCTTTGGCCTTTTATAAAGGAACTTGAATATCATAGCAAAGCAATCATGACCAAAACTTTTTTCAGATTATTTCAGATTTAGATTCATTCAGATTATAGAGATCTTTTTGGCCACAGTAGTATCTCATCAGTATCATCACCACCATTTAACTATTTGTGCATTCAGCATTCGTCGTGGAAATCTGAAACATTTGTACAGAATTTCAAAGAAAATTGTTGAGGTAAATCATTTATGATTTATGAATATTTCTCAATGTTCTGTTAGAAATTTTAAATATTTGTTCATCAAATACTGTTGTTAAATGATGTTACTTAAATATTTATCCCATATGTTATATGAAAAAATTAGAGCGGTATGAAGATGGTTCTGAAATCTACATCAGTTGAGAAAATAAAATGAAGATTCACATTTATTTTCCACAGATAGCTTATGTGAAAATGTTTATTTATTTTATTTTAAGTAATACTCTGGATGATGAAGTTTATTCTGGAGATCTTCAATTCTCCCATTGCCGAACACACTTTCTTGTGAAACTTATCTAAACGGGCGTCCATAGGCTTTTATTGATTAAAAGTTTAACATGTTCCAGATTAACATGTTCCAGATTCCGCCATTTTTAGAAAGATCTACAACGGTTTAGTTATTACCGATATATATTTTTTATAATTTAGGGTAGTCCGAAAAATTCTGATGGATGACCCACTTAATTATTCTCATAGGTGTAATGCTACCTGTGGAAATAATTAAGTGGGCCATCCATGATATGTTTACATGTTTCATTCTAAGGATCATCATCTGTTTTTTTGAAGCTAGCATTGCAAATTGACAGGTCGTCAGCTGATCAATTCATATCGTACAAAACTGTTTTAAAAATCTTTGGTAAATCTGAAATCAAATATCTATTCTTGAAGGGATTTTGAAACCTCAAAAAGTTTTCAAAAATTTCTGCTGAAGTACTAAATTTGGGTTTGGGTTAGTAAAATGCTTTTGGCGTAGATTTAAGTCAGGATTTAGTGAATTATTTTTACTAAATTGTTAAATAACTGATAGGCGATTACTGTACATCCTCTGCTTGAAATCAAGAATTAACCTTCATAAGTCCTCATCAGCATCAATGGGCTTTTGAAATGTCCCACAGAATATCTAATGTCTTCAATATTCAAATATACCTTTAAGTCTGATTGCTACTAAAAAATCTGAAGCCGAAAACCGCAGCGATAACAAACAGAGTGACCAGCTATCGATTTCGAGCGAAACTTCGAGCTTTCCGTCTGAGATGTCGAAAACAAGCTAGAAGTGTCGTCTACAACCGTGCATCGAGCTAAGAAACGAGAAAGACTGTCGAGTAATAAGAAAGTTGTGGTTTCAAATAGCAACCCCGGAAGTTGTACACGACGATACTGGCGAAGCTTAAATGTGTGGAAATTGACGCCGAAATCTACTACAAGGCACACTTCAAATAGCTTCCTGGGCACGAGTTTTGCCATACTGCCATTACGGAAAAAGGTTATGGAGTGGTAAAGCCACCAACAACGTGCAGGTGGTACCCAAAGACAAGAATCATCCTAACATGCCAGAACTTTGTTCAATCGAGAAATATTGGGCTACCGTCTAGCGGAATCTAATGAAGATCCAAAAACTTGTTCGACGCGAAAAGCAGTTTAGAGCAAATTGATGTTCTGCGGCAAACAAAGTGGCTGTACAGAATATGAGTTCAATGAAAGACCCAGCAATTCGGATTTGGTGAACCGGGACACCATCAGTCAAGGTGGCGGATCCGTTCCTGCCTTGACCTATGTATCAAAAGTGTGTGCGTTTGCTTCGAAATACTGCTTAACAAAAAAAGCCCTACGCTCAATTGTATGCATGTTGCTCAGTTGTAATATATGTTTCCCATTTCAGATTTAGATTCAGCTTTGATAGAGGTATTGAAATAAGATAATTGAATTAAATTTATTTCATAATTTCAACCACAAGTTCCCCAAAGCCCGATTTTCTTTGGAGTAAATTGTTGATATTAAAATAAAGTTAAGAAAGGATTTTTTTATACAATTATATACCCATTAAAAATGATAAATTTATGTATGAAAAAGTTAATCGTAATTCAATAATTCTCTATTTTCGAAGGTGGCAATATTTGCAACGAAAAATTCGGAACATATTAGCAGTTTCAATGTTTTGAAATTCTCTGTTTTCGAAGGAGGCTATATTTGCAACGAAAAACTTTGAACAGCACATATTAGCAGTTTGAATGTTTTGAAATTACTCAGAATTGCCTATGTTACAAAGAAGAAAACATCTACCTCGAATAAACATGATTTCATGAAATACTTAATTCAATCCTCTACGTTTTCACAATTCGGTCTAATGGCGCATCCTAATGGCATTCAGACTATTGAGCCATTCGGCTAAATGGCATTTTGCCTAATTACGTTCGGTCTAATCGCCGTACAACCCTTATTATAATGCCTAGGTAATCTATGTTACTTGTTACTTCTTCACTGTATTTAAGAGTATCGTAATAGTAACAATCATGCATAAATTGAAACCATAAATCGCAGAACACGTTTCCCAATGATGAAGTGCACTGACATAAAATCCAAAATGACATGAATCAAATGCACACATTAAGCGCTTCCAGCGCTCATCAATCTGTTTTAATCGCTCGATTCGATTTCCCTTTAATCATCAAACAGTAATGGGATCATCGATTATGGATGATTATCCCCGGGTTGATTCGCATTCCATTTATTAATAACAGAATCGTTTCACGCTCAATCTCGTCATTATAGTGTTGGGCTCGAATGTCTTGATGAGCAATGCCTTAACGGATTTATTCGGTATGTAAATATTTGAGTACCACCCAACCAACTGGAGTATGCTACAATAGATTGAAACAACTGGTGCTCCAGGTCGCTAGCCATTAACTTCATTATGGATGCATTTAGCACCGCATTGTAACAACCGGATAATGAGTTTTACAACGATCGATCATCGTTATCTCTACTTTGTTTGTACTTGTCCTACACGGATGAGGGTATTATTTCATTTACGAGTATTATCTGTTGTCTCAACTATTACATAGGGGCGGTGGCGGTACGGAAGGTGTCCAAACGAGTTGGGGAATAACCTTGAAGAAGAATATGTTTTCGGCGTACCTATATGAAGGCATTTGATTAACGCAATGCTGATTTGAATTGAAAACAAGTCTGATAGATTTTTTTTCCAAGCGAATGAACCCGAATGAAAGCGAGTATCTTTCAAGAGCTGCGCAGATTTAGAATTTACATTTTCAATAAAGAGAATACCAACCGAAATCCTTTCGAAAACATTCTTTGGGGACAAATTCTTTACCCTTCCAAAAGAAACCTTGTTTGCAATTTGCATATAACGATAACGTTATGCGAATATCCGGGAAGCAAAAGAAGATACCGTCATAAAACCATAATTGCTTTGACTAGGAAATTCAACCGAAGAACGGTGGGTCTATGGAAATCAACAAAGTTGGATCCTTTCCAGTCAACTCGTTGTCACATTTGACTGCCCATAAGCGAATACGAAGTTGATGATAACCCATCTCTTAAACAACCACTTTGCGTGATGTTTATGGCATTTTTAACTTTTATAATACACCTTCCGGGAAATCACTAGCTCTTTCAGCTAGTACTGCAGTCCGGAGGGCTAATCGCTGCTGTAATGCATTGTGCCAGATTGGAACCATTGTCGCAAAATTTATCAGTAATAAAGTCAATTCACGCATTAAACCGTCTCACTCCAGGGAGTACATTCCTGGGAAAAGACTTTATTGAAAGCGACCATTTTCCTCGAATCACCCTCGTTACTAGAGCGCTCCCATGGATTTGAACCACTTGGTAGCAATTGATTTGGTTAAGCTCACAGTTTGTAGTAGTTCAGCTAACTTGTACATCAAACTGGGGAAAAAGAAGGAGAGCGATTTTTTTTCTCTCAATACACTGACGCATGTTCTGCGGTCAATGGCGTCATTATTAGCGTCTGTAGAAATTCACTCCCCCGTTGGGGTTAACCAGCAGAAATTGAGACACCACCAACTACGAACCGACAAGGATCATATCGCTTACAGTAACTGAAAACTGGTGTTTCTTTCCCGAATGTAACTGCTGCCGCAACACAATATCACAGCGATCACAATGAAAATCCATACCTTATTGGATTGGTTGAATGTTTCCTCTTCTCTGCACCAAATACCATCCACCACCGATTGGGTGAGTGCCGTTGCAAGCACAATGGACGCATAGATTCATACCATCGGAGTCTTTTCTTCGGAACTTTTAGCTTGCATCACATCACACCGAATGGCACAAATGGCATGGATTACATCACTCTAGCAAGGGGGGTAGGACGACTTGCATCTTGGTAATGTTCTTCCGCTTACTTCGTACAATAGGATTTATAGCTAAGGGATTTTGAAATGCCGTGCAATTTGACGACATACCAATAAGCGATACCCTATGAATAGTGTACATTCCAGTAACACACACACACATGGCTTATGGCAGTAGCTAGTGAAATTTTATTGAATAAACCCGAATAAAGCCACTAATGATGATATTTGATCCAAGTTACAAAATTCAATTTATGGTATGATTTTCAGTCACTGACCACGTCACGGGGTTTTCGATAATGTTTCCATGTTTCCATGTTTCCATTGATCAATACAGCAATGGACACTTCGTTTTACTGACGATGAAATTGTCCAAGTACTGAACTGATCATTTCCCCTGGGAACATGTCCGAATTTGTCCAATTCCATGCCATTCCGTAAAAAAACAAAGTACGAACCCTCAAATTAAAAAAAAACTACAAGGGACAGCAAAATGAGGTGGTGCTCAAAGCTGACGTAGGACTACGTAGTAAGGTGTAATTAATTGTATAATCATTTGTTTCAAAATTTTTACAAATAGACGGCCACCATTTGTAAAATTTCTATTTGGCATGTTGCTCTTGACATTAAGCTTGCTTTATAATTGTGCTTCGGAATAATATAGAGACTGTTTTATTTACTAAGCCGTGTTTCAAATTGTACAACAGATTTAAGGTATACGGCGAAAAGAAGGTCGAAACATTGTTAGCCACCGCTTGCTTCCAATTGACAAGAATTTGGAACGGTATGTTAGATATATTCCAATCCAAACAAACTCTTTAGCTAGGAAAATCAAATTGGTCATCCTCAAAAGGACGGATTTTAAATGCTCCATGTTTGATCGATCTTCTTTGGACCTGTCGTATCTAATTCTACCTGTCCTGTCGTATACGTAATTCTACACAAATTAGCGATGATGATGATGGCTGGTTAATACCGTTTATACTACTCAACTGCCTATCCGAAATATTGCTGCCAACTATATCACACTTATTTCGCTAGTGGTTGAGCCAACCGGCTGGCTACAAACATCTATCTTGGTTAACCGACTGCATAACCAATGGCTGCTCAGCAACGGTTGCCAAGCCAAAGGCGATTGAACCATCAGCAACCTGGCCAAAGGATGCTTGCCCGACCACTCCAGGTACTCACCGCCAGCTGCCAATTTAGTACTGGCTTATTGCCACTCTGAACAACCCCAAGGCTGCCGAGCGAATGGAGCATTTGCGAAGCGTGTACCCCTTTATATCGTTCCTGTGCTGCATATGAGATCTCCCTTACTTACATTTGAAGTCTGTGTTAGGACGTTGCATTTAGTAACTTTACTATTCAAAACTAAATTTTAAGACATCATCCTATATTTCCGCTATTTTCAATTGTTTAATGTTGAAAATCGACGTTTAGAAATATTTTTTTATTTAGGGCAAACATTTTGTAAATGTTTGGAGAAACGACTCCGACGACGGTTGCAATAGGTTTTTGTTAAACTGTACTAAAACAAAGACGTAGTCCTACGTCCAAATTAAAAAACCTCGAAATTTTTAAAAAGTTTGAAAATCGAAACTGGACTATCTTGTGGTTCAACAAGCGATTTATTTTTAAATTACAGCAAATGATATGTGTTATTGAAAAAAAATGAGGAGTAAACATTGAATTTTCCGTAAAAGAATAAATAGAATGATTTTATGATTTACAATCTACCAATTATAAAATTTCAAAATTAATAATATCTACCAAAATTTTCTAAAATAGAGTATTAATAAAAGAGTAGCGATGAAAATGATAAAAACTGGTATTTCTATGATTCCTTCATATAAATAGATTTTATTTTTTTTGTCCTCAGACGGCGCTGGTAGTAAGCGTGATTGTCTCTTATTCCAGTCTTTCGTCAATTGCAGCCAGCGCCTTAGGTATTTTCTGAGACAAAAAATATCTCATCACGCCTTCCTTTGGGAGGGGAGTAAAGCGGTCCATGTCCATGTTTTGATGGGTTCAATATTTAGGGTCCTGGTCGTTCCCTTGGCGTGACGAAGTAGTCTCAGGCTTAAAGTTACGTAAATACGAAAACAAACAACAACAACAACGTGTTTGTCAGCAGTTAAAACTCCAGTGGTATTTTTTTAAACCAAATTTCGTATTCTAGGACCACCCTATCTCGAATTTTGACACCTTAATGACGAAATGAAACAAGACGGATCAAATATTAATCCAGAAACATTACAAAAAATATCAAATTCTGAGCGTTAGTAAATGCTTTTTCCATGGAAAAGGTGGATGTAACACTGTACTATAGTACTAGTTTTTGAAATATCATGATCAAGTTATATTGGCCACCTTCCCTGGGGCACCCGTAACATCTTCAGAAGTCTCTAATGTAGCCCTGGCATTTGATTGAACCATCATTTTCGTGGTTTTTATTTTTATTTTTATATGATTATGGGGTTTGGTTCATTTCAGAAATAGCCACTTCCAGTGGAGTACCTGGAACAAGACAGGGCGAGACCATTTCAGTCCAGGGTCATACAATTACTCCAAATCAATTTTAACGAAGTTGATTCAGGATCGTCAGGCTATCCTTACACCATTTTGTATAATGAACGAAATGGATCTTTCATCGTACTCATGCATGTTGGTGTTGCTGTTGGGCAGAGCGGGAATCAATTATTCATGTCAGAATCATTGGAAAAAATTCTGGACAACTTCACGTTTTTTGTTTTTCATTTACATTTCAAGTCGATAAAGTAGATCAGTAAGTCATTCGTGCAACCACCTGAGAGACGTTTATTTTTAATTTTTTACAAAATATTCGTAGTTCTTTATATTGTTTTCGTACAATGCACGAATATTCTTTCTGCGTCATCAAATGCTCCGTGCTTTTCACAGTTGCGCTTGTGGCATTAATTACGAAGGTATTTTCATAAAATGTACACATCAGTTTAGTTGCAGAAAACCACGAATAGATTCGTTAGTCCTACCTTCGATTCTGTAATGGAAACTAAAATTAATTTTCTGTGCATGAAGTGCTTATTTTGAACCTCATATAGAGATTGGCATTAACGAGAAATCAGCACACATAGGATATTACGACCACCATTTTGTCAACTTAAACTGGAAGCATTTAATATTACATTTAAAAACCTTAGCACCCTATGCGTGTGCGTGCATTTATTTTGATTTTGACATTTGTTCTTCAGTATTCAAAAAGGCGCCAGCAACGATAAACGGGATGGCCAGTGGTTTCAATCGGAACCCCAACTTCTCTTGTTGCTTAATTGATTTCTGTATTTACGAGAACTCCCTCCCTTTGCTAGGCACAACGACAAAGCAATACCATGCTGGGGGTCGCTGTGTTCGATTCCCGGTCTGGTCTAGGAATTTTTCGTTAGGGAAAATTTCTCGACTCCTTTCATATGGTATGATTATACTTGCCACACAATCATACTTATACAAAATGGTACCTGGCATCGAAAGCTCTCAATTAATTACTGTGGAAGTACATTTAGAACACTAAGTTGAGAGGAAGCAATAAGCGAATTGGGAAAGCCAGAAGCTTGAAATGCTCAAAGAAAAAGAAGATTTACGAGAGCAGGCAGGCTAAGTGTATATGTGGCTTGAAAAGTACCATTTTTTTTATCACCGGGACCGTCAACTAGGAAATTATCGTGAACAAGTGTCTGAATAATGCCTTTCCAAAAAAAAAACACGAAAGTTCTGTGCGCATTCGTCATCCTTCCATTGCGGAAAAACGGACTTGGAGTGGTAAGTCAACAACAACGTGCCGGTGGTGCCCAGAACAAGAACCTCTCAACACGTCAATGTTCCAGCTAATCAAGAAATATTAGGATATCGTCAAGCGAAACTTGATCCCTCTCCACAAGCCAGTGTTTCAGCCAATCGAGAAATATTGAGCCATCGTCCAGCGGTACTTGAAAAGACCCCAAAACACAGTGGGAAATGAGAACCAGTTCAAGACAAACTAGCGTTCTGCGGCGAACAACGTGGACTAGCTTGCTGGCAAACATCGTGGTGTCTTTGGAGAAGTTATTCAGTAGGTAATTGACCAGGTGAAACTAGGACTTCTGAGACCCTAAATAACCATATAAGACGCCAATTTATGATAGTCGTCTTGGAGTTTTTGCTGGTTTTTGAAACTTAGAACGTATAGGTTAGAACTACGTAAGAAATAGTTAGCTAGTTTAGTATACTTTAGAACTTGTTAGCTGAAAATATATACTCAAGACCACTAAGTTGCCTCTTAGATAATCCAGTTTTACCTTTGCCATGAAACTGAGCCTAAAGCTAAACATTTTTTTTGGAAAGCACTTATTGTAATCTCGTTAGATTTATTTCGGACCTCGAGGTGGAAAAGCATCTTTTGAGACATTAGCTGGATACTCAGTGATCTAAAATCTGCCCTTAGACTCAACAATTTTTGAAATCACCTACATGGTTATTTATTATGAATATGAACGTTTATGTAAAATTTACTCTGTACAAATGAACGAACCTTGGATAGTATATCGTATTGCTTCTAGATGTTTTTAACGGACCTCTGCGTCTATCGAATATACATGCTTGTCATCATCAGTTTTCAGTCTATATTCGTGACTATTGCGCATTTCAAGAGTCAGTGGATTACCGACTGTAACATTCATCTCTTCGAAAATACTGCAATTACAACAGTTGTTATACCAGAGCACAGATATTTGATCAATATAAACGAAGCATAAGTTCACGAAAATGGTGACTTTGATTTTCCTGATTAAAAGCAAGATCAAGAGTGAATTGCGGCATAACCCGCCAGTATCATACCTTATGTTACTGCCTTTATAAAAACATTCTACGACGTGGCCGTGAAAATATGACTAGAATGTGTGATACTTTTCACTACTGATCAAATTCTTGGTCTCACATGCAAGTTGCGATAAGCCTTCTCACCGTCGACAAGGTGGACAATTTGACCCACAAGAGGGATGACTTTAATTTAAGAAACTATAAAAGCTAAGTTTAATAGAGAAGAATTGTTCTATGGCCTCAAACACAGTTAAATTGCATCACTTTCAATAAGCTGTAACATTTTGCTCTTTGGGTTGATTTCAACGAAATTTTGGGTGATGATGTTGAAAATGAATATTTCATGACAATCGGTTGAGAGACTTGTTTTTGAGGACGAGTTTAGCGTGATGCAATTTAACTGTGGACACCCTTTAGAGAGGCGGTTAACTCGTCTTCTCAAAATTAATTTCATGCACTCTCAATCAGCACACAACCGGTTACAATTGTTGCAGCAACTTGATTGTGACTCCATTGAGTGATATTGAAGGTGTTCTAACCGATTTGCAAAAAGTGTGCAACTAGGTTGTACAAAAAGGCGTAATGATAGCATTTCACTATATAACATGCAATATGAATGTGTCAGGTCATGTATCATATACGAGAAATTTGTTCTATGTACAAAATCCATGTTTACGCAACGATCGAAAGCGGAGTCACGAAAAAATATTTTATCAGTGTTCAGAATAGAATAGCAAAACGAAATAGAACAGATCGATAGAACGGGACCTCATGAACAACTTCATTCGTCCTTCACTGAGAGGCATTCTCAAGGTAGTTTGATCTTACTTTCCATTTCAGAACGAATTGCAAAAAAACGGACATCCACTAATATAACGATTCCTATGCATCGAATGTTATTCTTATGCTGCAACACGCAGCAATCACGTCGGCCCGATTAACAACCGTTGCGAATTGTTATCGAGATAGCCTTCCCATTGTCGGCCTAATTTGTAGTCAAACGGGTGACTTTTGTTTGTTTTGTATAAGTTAGTACCCATTCCGTCACCAGAAGAACTGAGCGCTTGGCATAATAGAAGAATTGAAAGCTTTATTGATTGAATCTAAGCTACGACCCGACAATAGCCCTGCTGCTCCGGGAAATGCGATACGATTTTGTTCCTTTCCTTTGCCCTAGCGAGGAAAAGCCAAAAGGATTTTGGTATATTTTTTCCTGCGCTGCGATCGGCATTCGACGTCGACCGGCTCCTTCCAAAAACTGACTGACAACAACCACGCCGAACAGCATGGTTCGCTTTTGTGTGTGACAGACACGCGAGCACACACTGATTAATATTCTATGCCCGGTCTATGAAAAAGTGATTCGTTTCTCTATTCTCCTCGGCTTATCGCTCTGGGCCATGCATTCCTTCACCGTACTGCGCTCCGGAATACGGGTGGACGTCGTCGTCGCAGCAGTCGTTGGCGTCGTTTTGTGATTATTCCGCTCACATATTTTCCAGACCCATATATGCATGACGGGGAAAAAGGATTAAGATGCTCTGATCTCAATGTAATCCCGAGCATATGTTTCTATTCCACCGATGACTTTTTTTTTGCATGTCACTGCACGGTTTTCTCCTATTTCTGATGAATAACGGTAAAAAAACTGAATTGTGGAAAATCGCATACGACTTAATCAAGGACTACAATATGAAATCTCACTTGGGGCTGGACTATCCTTGCCCAGTATAAAAGCGGAATGCATAGAAGCGAGTTTCGAACCGGACTGTGCAACGCAAGGGGCAGTTGAAGTTCGCTCACATTAGAATTTATTTCATGGCTTTTGTCAAGGAAGCGAAAGCTCGGGCCATATGTCCGTACGACGAGTGTAGGCTTTCCAGAAGGACTTGAATGCGTACATACTGTCGAGTCAGATGGTAATTATTCTCTTGCAGTACAATGCTCTTCACTAGGAAAGGACATATAAGCATCGTGGAAAACCTATTCATGAATATTGGCGTTGTGAAGCACAAAATGCAAAAATTGAAGATGAATCAACCTATGGTGAGAATGGGGTTCTTTTCAAAGAGAGAAAGGTAATCAAAGTACATATCGAATCAGATTTCACCATTGACTGCTTAAGCATGACATACCTTAAATTACTTCGCGATTCTGAAAAGTTCCCTGCGGAAACCTACGGAAAGTAATCCAGTCACAGCACGTGCAAGGTTATAATCAGCTCGTCAGCGATTGTGTCGGCCTTTCCATTACACAGAACTAACGCGAGAGGTGCATTATTGAGTTCGGCTTTGGTGTGTCAAAGCAATACCCCGGCCAGCATGTGTCCGGTAGCCGGCAGAATTTCAATTAACATAACCCCCGCTCGGTTTTGCACTGTACCTCAACTAATTCAAGCGGTACGTTTGCAACAGCAGCATCTGGACCAAAATCATCGTACCGCACTTGTCTTGACTGAGATGAATATTTTATCAGCTGGACATCAGCTGGACTTGCGCAAGCTACGCGCTGCACCTACTGTACTTTCAAGAACAGGTAGAAGCAACACCAGACGTCCAACGGTCCCTCAGGCAAGAGTACGTCACTCACCAGATCGCCACACCACACACTTCACTCACTTTCGCTAGATGCACAAGCAATTCAGAGCTGTATATTAAATTAACCTCAGTTTACAGGCCGTAGCAATCCGGAGGGAGCTGATTAATTGAGAGATTGTTCAGCACCAGCACAGCGTCAGTGGTTGTTTGTTGATATGGTTTGAAAAGTGATTCGTTTGAAATGTTGCCTGTTGCTTTCTTTTAAAGTTGGCAATAACAAATCCGCTCGGTACTTTGTTTAACTTTGTTTGTTTCACAGACCGACTGGTTAGTTATGCGAAAAGCTATTAGGTGAATGGATCGCTAAGCCAATATTTCGCCAATTTCATTTATGATCAGTAAACAAAGGTTTATTTACAGCAGTAGACATCATACATCACTTGTGTTAAGATTTCGGTGAGTAATCTTCAAACGAGGATAGCAAAGACGAAATCGGCGGTCCATTTTTGTGGGAACGTTAGTGTGGCAAGGTGGCCTCACAAATTTGAAATGTCTAGTCTCGATTATCTCCCAGTTGCCTGGCATAGTTATTTCGATTTCAATGGAACAGATAAATCTCGTCGAAAACAAGTAGTATAAGCGTTACTCGGGACACATGTTATTATTCTGGAGTTGCTTTCATGGAGAATACAGTGCTGGACATAATAAATTACATACCACATACATTTTGTGATTTCCTTCGATATCTCAGCTGAACTTTATTCTTCAACTACCAATACTTAGTATGACTCCCCTCAGCCTTCAACATTGTTTTAAGTCGACCCGGCATACTTCGACAAACTTTTTTGAGGTATTCCGGATCAATGTGTTCCCAGGCACTAATTATTTTTATTAGTTACCGATGTTTTGTCTACTTTATCGTCCAGATGACCACACAGATTTTCAATCGTATTCAAGTCAGGGGATTGCGGAAAAAATGCACCAGACAAAAGTGTTCGCCAAAAATGTATTTTAAGTCTGATTTTTTTTGAAACTTTCAGGGAATGAACTTATACAAATGGATTATGTTTCGGCATAACCACATTATTCATTTCCCTTTCCATCGCTGGAAGCCCGCAACTTTCCCTTAAGACCTCTTATTACATTTTGTGCAATGGTGGAGCCGACCTTTATGGTCACTTTCATCCATTCTTTCTTCAACTCCAGCACGTTCTGAAACACCTTGGACGATTTTAGAACTTTGGCCTTCATTATGGCCCAAAATCTTTCCACCGGACGAATCTCTTTTGAATTTGGGGGGTTGGCATTTTTGGCACAAAAACAACATTATTGTCTCTGTACCAATCCAACGTCGATCGCGCGTAATGGCATGATGCAGGTCCGGCCAATCTCTGCCTCCGTGGGACCGCAGGAAGGCAACAGAAGCTTCTGGAGGCACTCGGTGTGGTAACTTTCGCTGTTGATGGTACCCGTTGTGATGAACGGTTTACTCAGTTTACCGCATTGGCCAGAGCAAGTATTTTTTGGCGAATTTGTCCACTTTCTTCTTTCTTATGTCTTCCGGAACATCAAACCGTGATTTGGAAACGTAGAAATCCAGCCCCGGTATCTGCTTTGCGTCTGCCTTGATGTAGGTTTCGTCATCCATAACCACACACATCGGTTTCGTTAACCACTCTCGATACAGCTTCCTTGCGCGGGATTTGGCCGCCGTGTTTTGTTGATCATGCCATGCCGGTTCGGTGCCTTGCGGACCTTGAATACACGAAGCCCAGCTCGTTTCATGGTTTGCTGAACGAACCAGGCGAAACACTTTGCTTTCAGAGCCGCGTCGCGAATCGAAAGGTTCGGATTACACTTGAAATAATCCAACACCTTCCGGGCCTTCACAGGGTCAGCTGTCTTCGATTTTCTTCCACTTTCAGCCCGCCACTCGGTCTGGGACTCCTTAAACAATTTTACCACCCGAGACACAGTTGTTTGGGTGATTCCCAGTTGTCTTCCGATCCATCGCAGTCGGATTTTCCATGACGCCGCGCAAAATTCTCCGGCGATTTTCTTCTTGTTTCGCTGACATCTCAATACCCATTGAACCGATTGTTATAAAATTTTGCACATGTAAACAACTAGTTATACCCAGATTTTCATCAATTTTTAACCCAAGGACAAAAAAGATACACGGATAAAAATGGATAATTTTGTTTCGCGGTGTGCGTTGGCTCGTTGTCCTGTTGGAAGATGTAGTTGATTTCCAGGCCACTTCTAAATTTTCGAAGAGCAAATGGGTGTTTACATCCACATTAATCATCCCTTTGATATGTGACAAACTTCCTACTCCAGACAATGCGAATGCTCCCCAGACCATGATATTTCCACATCCATGCTTCATTTTGTTTTGGATGTATCGATCCTGATGTGTTTCACCAGAAGTTCTTCTGATGTGCTTCACCAGAAGAACTCTCGAGCGCCGTTTTTGTCCGAATAGCTCAAACTCACTCTCATTCGTCAATAAAACCCGTTTCTTGAAGTATAACGATATACCAGCGTATTTTTTTGGCAAACTCTAGCCGCTGCTTCTTGTTCCGCTTGGTAAAGAAAAGTTGCTTGAACGCTAAACAGCTCTTTAAGCTACTGCCGTTGAGTCGTCGACGAACAGGACGTCTTAGATTTATACTTAACAATCTCTCTCGATGAAAATTTCGAAAAATATAGCCAATCGAACCATCCTGGCATCTTCACGGTGTGTTGTAGAACCATGACTGCATTGCCCGGATAAGTCTTTCACAATTCCTAGGCATCATACCTCTCCATATGTGTTGGGCAGCCCCAAGTAAAACCGACTATTTTTTTTAGCAACGTTCCGGAGAGAAAGGCTGACATCAAGCGAAATCTGTTTCCCGAACATTTTAAGCCTCTTGAATACAACAACAAGCAACGTCTCGAATTGATTTCGAATCACTTGGGTAATCCTCAACTCTCTCATCGGGACACCGGAAAACAACTCGGAATCGTGTAGTCATCGATGAGTCGTGTGATTAAATGTTACTACGGAACTCTGAGAATCGAACGGATGGAGAAATGCGGTCAGAATGGATGTTCTATTAGTGATCAGTAACACAAGCATGTTGTGAAAGCGTTTAAGCGGAATCCCAATGCTTAAGTCAGGGATGTGGCCATAAAGTTGAACCTGTCCAAGTCTTTCATTCAGAGAGCCAAAGAACGGGAGGGACTGCATACGTACAATGTGCAGAAGGCTTCAAATCGTGACAAACGTAAAATACGGTGGGAAAGTCACGGGCCTGGAAGTCACTGTACACCCAGATGCTGACGAAGTCTCATTGTCTCATCATGGATGATAAGACTTCCGTCAAGGCGATTTCCAGCAGCTTCCGGGGCTACTGTTCTTTACCGCCCAGCACAAGTTTGATGTTCCGGAAGAAGCAAGGAAGCAGGAACTTTTAGTTTGCAAGAAATACATGAGTTGGCAAGCGATTTGCTCATGCGGCGAACGGAGTGCACCATTACTGACTACCGGGACTGTCAACAGGGAGATCTACCTCAAGGAGTGTCTACAGCAGCGTCTGCTTCCTCTGTTGAAGTAACACGAGGGCACTACTATCTTTTGGCACTTCGTGACACTATTCAAATGTTGTTCTAGAGTGATACGAGGCCAACGGGGTCACTTTCGTACTCAAGGATATGACCCCCCCCTTTCTGCCCCAACGCAACGCAACAGAACTAAGGCTCTTCGAAAAATACTGGGCTATTATGAAGCAGACACTACGGAAGCTTCCAGATGCCTGGATGCAGGTCAAATTTGAGGAAGGCATGAAGTAAAAGTAGGTTTCTGTACAGAAGAAGCTGCAGCCAGATGTTGTACAGAACCTAATGAGTGGAATTAAGCGTAAGGTGCAAGCGTACGGTTATTGTATTGAAGTTGAATGAAATAACGGGTGTCCACTAATAAATGAGAATGATTTCAATACTTTTCCATCAGAACAAAAACGCCCGCATAGAAATGTCACTTTAGATGAATGAATCGTTGCACTCTCCAGAAAATTTTCATACACTCTTATTTCACTCTAACATGTTCAGTCGTGTTCAGCATGCCGTCGAAACAGGAAGAACTGCGCGCGCGCGTTGTACAATTCTTTCAAGCGAACGAAGATCGTGGAAAAAAATACACGGTGGACCATTTTTGTCGTGAAAAAGTTCCGGTATCCACCGTATACCGTATCCTGGCATGCATGAGAGTAACCCGGAAGAAAGGTTGCGGCCGTCCAGCGAAAATAATGAATGAGAAAACGCTCCGCTCGCTGCGCAGCATGTTCAACAACAAGGATTCGGTAAGTCAACGGGAAGCAGCCCGAAAGTTCCATTGTTCGAAGTCACTCATCTGCAAGACGCTAAAGAAAGAAGGAATAGTGTGTAGAAAGAAAACCAGATCCCCAGAGTACACAGATGAGCAGATTCAAACCGTGAAATCCCAATGCCGCTGGATGACTCGGAATTACGGCGGAAAATCTTTCGTTCTGGACGACGAAAGCTACTTTCCTCTTTCGAAGTCTCAGATACCGGGAAACGACCGATTCTACACTAAGGACAAATCTACTACTCCTCCAAAAGTAATGTATAAGTTCAAGCACAAATTTGAATCGAAGGTTATGTTATAGATCGTAATATCCGATAAGGGTATTTCGAAGCCGTGGTTCAAACCAAGCGGTTTGGCCATCAACCAGGAGGTGTACCAAAGAGAGTGTTTGCAGAAAATACTCATCCCATTTCTTAAACAACATCACTCGGATGGCAAATACGTGTTTTGGCCGGACAAGGCATCATCGCACTACGCAAAAAACGCTAACGTTTTTGGAGAGCCAAAATATACCATATGTCTCAAAAGACCGGAATCCGACAAATTTGCCACAGTGCCGTCCTATCGAGGATTTCTTCGGTCTTTTGAGCTCCATGGTATACAAGGATAATTGGAAGGCCAAGAACATCAAGCAACTTACCAACAGGATCAAAAGCTGCATCCGAAAAATCGACCAACGGTCATGTTCCAGCATAACGACTAAGCTGCGCCGCACGGCGGACCACGGACCATATGACAATATTCACTAAACTTAGTTTGAAGATTTAAGTTGACCCTTTTAATAAAATAAATCAGTTTGAACAAAACTTCACTGGTATTTTTTTCCTGACCCATTCTTTTCGTTCTCATTATTTAGTGGACACCCGTTAAATATTTGATATTGTTCTTTCCTTGTATTCTTCCATACACGGGGTAACGATCTGTGATGATGTTTTGAGAAGGAAATAATTTCTCATCACCATGAGGCTCTAGGAGTAGACAGAATTTTTTTGCTAGAACAAAGTTGTGAAGAGAAAGTATTGATAGTTACGTTAGCTCACGGCAGGCTGTGAAAATTGAATAGAAGTAGTTTGAAATTGAGCGGAGGGCATTGTGAGGTAGTATTCCGAAACAGGTAACACAGACTTTTGCCAAGCATCCCCATGCGGGGTAGGTCAAGGCATGATCGAATGCACCACCTTGACTGGCCTTGAAATAAATATGCCAAAAGCTTACTACGGGGTTATCTTTTATTGTCTGATAGTTTAAAAATGATCGGTTTACTAGGTAATTCTCTATAGGGTTTTTTTGTGATGCAATTTATTGTGGGACACCCTTTGATGCGTTTTCAGGCCAAGTGTATAATTTATTTTGTCCAGCACTGTATATGAAAAGCGAATAATATCTTATTGTCAAAACATGGAGATTTATTTTCAAGCACCAACCAAAAATTTATAATACGTCTGAAGTAGTTGCACAGATGGACTTAAAGACTTCGAAGATATTCGGAAAGCACAATTTAACAAAACTATGAAGATAAAATTTAAATATAAATTATGGCATCGGATTTCTCCTCAGTAATTGGATGTACGCATGATAAAAGAAAATATTTCAGAAATTGAAACCAAAACAGTGTTTAATGTAAACCATGATATCTTGGAAGAAAATCTCAGAACGTTTTGGGAATATTCCGAGAGAATCTCTCCGAGAGCTTGTAAGCGTCTTGTCGATTAACAAACAAAAGGATCAATAACAACAACATTCAATAACAGCTCAACTGTTTAGCTTAAATAAGATATCTTTTTTTTAATAATATTTCTTGAATAATCAAGGGTTTTTGCAGGATTAAAGCATGGCCCAATGGAACGACAACAGTTTTGTGTTTTTCGTGTTCAAATTACCCTATTGAGAAACAAAATTCACTCACACGAAGGGGTTTCTTGGTAATTTCAAACAAAATTATATTTATTCATTATGATTTCGGAGGAATTCTGGAAGTTCATGAAATACGATCCATCAAGCGGCACCCACTCTTCTCATTCATAGGGATGAAGATCTTATTTTACCAAATTTTTATTTGAGTGATGTTTCTCTGTCTCCAGTTCTCTTTTTGATTTCTACTCTAATATATTTCTTTTGCACAATGCCGTTTTCAATTTCAACCGTTTATTTTGCTAGCAGCTACTTATCATCGCCAGGCAATGGGTTTTACTTATTTTTGGGCCAACCACAAATGGGTAACCTCATGATATTAGAAGATATTAAAGTTTTATAAATTTATTCGTTGAAATGTGTAATTTGAGTAGTTGTATTCAGTTATATTCAACTATTCAAAGAAACCTAAGTAACAAGGAGAAATTTTCTTTGTTTACTTTCTCTGTCATTGAAAACTAAACCGTTTAAATATTAGCCATTCTTTTCTTTGCATAATGAACTATTAATATGCAAGAAGAAACCATTGAAATATGTTACTACCATGGTAACCAATAAGCAGTTCCAAAGCGTCTTTACGGCAACGTAAGAAGCAATTAAGTCACCTTAAATGCAACATAAATGCCGCTTTTGGCTGCAATGCTAAGATAATGCTTCATTAATACTATTTTGCATTCGAAATGCTTATTACAGGCTACAAGCATTTAAATAGCATTTCAAAACCAACTTTTCAACAGATAGCATTCAAGATGCTATTATAATGCTTGTAGAATATGAAATGCAGATTTAGGGTTGATTTACTGCATGTGCTAATACTTATTGGTTACCTGTGTACCGTAATTAATGAATGAAAATAAGAGAGAAGAGAATCTCCTATTGTTCCTTGGGACTATTTGAAAAGTCTAGTGAAATTTGTTTAGCTAGTACATTATAATAGCTTCCAACTGGACCAGTTATCGATTCTTGCGATCTTCAGCATAACTTTGCGTTGTGGCAGCATCCATGAAAAATGAAGACCGCATATTAGAAACATATAAAGAGTAATACATCTTCGACGCTTTCTCTATAACATACTTCAATTTGATAAATAAACATTGGACAACCTCACCCAACAAACAAAGATTTTCCTAAGAAGATACTTTCAAAGTAACAAGAAATATAATCCACTGTAAAATCCTTAATGTTTGTCCTTCCAATTCACAGCACACACAAAGTCTTAAATCGTAACCAGTCAGCACATTTAGCAGATGCTTCCGTTGAAATACGATCGCATCAGCGTACCTTGTGTTGCCACTGTTAAGTCTCTTTTTTATTTCTTGTATTTAAAGTCGGGGATACCACTTGACTACACCTAGACTGATGTATCCAACTATGACCAACGTGTACGGTTGAGAAGAGAACTGTTGATCGTCGACACTGTCTCATTTTCCCATTGCTTGTCGTTCGTTGAAGAGTGCCCGAAGCAGATAGGGCTTCGTTTTACCATTAAATGACTTCGGATGTTTGCTTTCCATCCATCCATACTGAAAGTGCTGCGGTACACTGGGAAAGCTGTGGAATTTTCATCACACTCGAAGGCACAACGTCGTTTCCCGTTCTAGTTTTAACGGAAATGCGCAAGACGCAGATCACTGGTACAAACCGTGAGGCTCCGTTCGGAAATATAGAGTGAATTGATGCTCGGCAATAAATAATAGAGAAGATAAAGTGATTTGGTTTCCAAATTTCGCACAACTATAGGAATGTCGGTTCGACTCTCACCGACCTGATTATTAGCAGTATTTTGTCAATATTGGTTGTTACGGCGAAATAAAAAGTTCCACTTTGCTCTTATTGTTGCAGACCTTGGCTGATGAAAAGCTACCAAAGCATAGCAAGAGCAAATTGATGGTGAACTGATTCGTTTTCCTTCAACCAATATTTCACCATCTAGAGGGATGAATTCACCAAACTATCGTGTGGCAAAGTGGCTATTGAACAATCACCACCGCTGCAAAGAGGTATGTGCAGAAATGGACCATTGATTGATTCATGAGTCTGCAGCTAACCGTTTTTTTCGCGTAATCACATAGTCACTGAGGCGAATGATTTGCTAATGGACAATTTTGAACGGCCGATCGGTCCTTCTCCAAATAAACTTTTGATGGTAGTTCGTGGCAGTGATAAAGCGGGTGAAACAAATAGGTATATGTCGGGAAGTGGTTTATAGTAGTAGAGGTCTAGACAAAATACAAAGCAATATGAAGACAGAACTGATTTGCGGTTTGATGATGACTATTAAGTGTCTCGGGTTACACTCATTGAGTACCTTGTATGAAGAACGACCCCTCGTAGGAGCAACAGATAGCTTTGTCGGGATTTATGTTGAAATGATAAGCACAAATGATTGTTCAACGTATAAATCATGATATATACTGAGGCCATTACCTCCCCAATAAATTTAATGAACGCATAACTCTATAACTTTATGGCTAGGCAAAATTTTGCAAGTAAACAATTCACTTCAATCGAGAACGAAGTTTATAATGCAAATTTATGAATAAAATCAAACTACTGTTGAACCAACTAACCTGTAGAATATATACTGATAAGACTCCTTTAAGTAGATGCGGAATGGGTTCAGTTTTCGATGCTACTGGTGCACAAAGTAAAACGGGCACCGGAATTCTGATTCTCAGGGCTTACTTGGCTAAATCAGAACACGAACCCGGACACGGACAGGGTTGTGATGTAAGCAGAAATGCAGCAAGCCGGTTTTGTCTTCTTCTGTTACTTTTGTCTTACGTGGACTTTGCACACACGACAAACTGAGAACGGTCGTCATACACCCAACTACAACATCAGTTGGTACGTGCGACAATATTATCACACATTTTTGGCAGCTCTTCCTTACTGCCGCATGCTATGGAAACAACTATGTTGGTTCTGTTGAAAAATACAGTGTTCCTGTACGAAAACCAACAATAGCTAAAGCAGTTTTATCCGTCTGATAACAAAAACATTGCCGTTGTCAATGATCAATGAATCAATTTACCTTTGAGTGAAAATCATAGAAGGTCATGAAATATCACTTTTTTTTCAAGACTTGAGCGCTTGAAATTTGCTGCCGGTTTGGATTTGCTATTGCTCAATGTACAATTTTGTTCAAGTTCGTATTTTACCGGAATAATTCAAGAAAAGCAGAAGAACTTTTCATATCTATATTTTTTGCTTTAAAATTGCTGCACATAGTCGACCTCAGTGAACGTAAAATATTCAAACCTCAATTAAACACATTTAACAAATGAAGAAATCAAGCATAACTTTTCAAATAGACGTATCTATTTGCTAGGAATTGAGGAAAATTAGGTAGAAGTTCCAGATGCTCTCAATAAATGCTATTTAACTGTATTTCAAGTTTTATTCGAGTTGTTGATTCTATTATGGTTAAATAATATTAAAAGTCGTACCAGGTTTTTATTCACCAGAGATCACCCGAAAATTAACACATACCATACCATACAGGGTGCCTATAAATTACCCGTACAGACTTTGTCAGCATGCTTTAACACAACCAAGCGGATTAAACTTAGCGTCTTTGTGTTTGTATAATACGTGTTGTATTGCGGAAACTGGTGATCATAATGAAATTGTGTCTGAGAAGAAATTGTAAATAACTAATGGAGCTTTTAAAGAATACACTAAAAAAAATGTTGCCTTAAAAACAAAAATCAAAAATGTAATTTGATAATAGTGATTGCCATTCTTTATAATGTACGATACATAGAATAAAAGAAATAATTTTTCTATGCAGCAACTTAAAATTAAAAAAATATTAAATAAATGAACGATTCATGATTTTCTCAATTTGAGGTTTTCATATAAAATAGCATATCATAATAATATAAGGGTAACGGGATGTGATGCCTACCTAGCTCCTTGAATCGGCCTACGTTCCATACATGTCATTAGGTCAGCGATAATCAACAATTGTTATCAGGATGACCGCTTTATGCCGAAGTAATTGACACATTTGCAATCAATTTAGACACTATAACTGTTATATTTGATTTCTTCGTACGTGGAGTAACGATTATGATGTAGAAGGAGATGTTCGCTCATCACCATGAGGCCCCAAGAGTGGACAGTAATGTTCATCTTAGCAAACATTACTGTCTACTCTTGGGGCCTCTTGGTGATGAGCGAACATCTCCTTCTAAATCAATTTAGAGTTGTTCACTTCCACCAAATTCTCAAAAAATAGCACAACTGAAGTAAAAATTTAACGAGCATGATAGCTCGAGAATTTAAAGAATTCGAACATTATCGGTGCTACCAAATTCGTGGTCGGTTCAGCCTATAATGAATATATTTAAAACGACGAAAAACAGTGTATTACAATCAAAAAAGTTCAAAACAGCTGCCGAGAAAGGAGTATTGACTAAAGAATGTACACAGCCAAATGTAGTCGCCGAAAATGGCTTAATACAGTCTTCTCTGTGTACGCATAACCTAATACGAACACCCTTTTATGAATATTAATGTACATGTGCAATGATAGAGAAATCGGTTTGCATTTTTGGTGTCGAATTAACAACGCGTGCGCGAACTAACTTTGCACAAAAAGAAGGAGCATCGGGATATGTTGCACGGCGGAACATCCGGATAATTTGCTTTGAGAACAAAAGAGGGTATTGTCATGAGTGTGTTTTCTACCAACCTGAGTGCAACTCGTCAATCGCACACACTTGCATGGCTTCATTTATTTCGTAATATGCCTTGTGGATCAACATAGGCAACTTTTTTGTTTACATATCATGCGGTTTTCTCATGATATGATTTCAAAAATTGCAATTTTTGGGTAGTGAATTTTTTGCCACCTTTTCAACTTTTGTTGACACCCAAAAGTTTCAGCAGGGTTTGCACTTGAATACGGAATTTGACTTTCCTTTTTTTTTAACTTCGAGAGCAAATCCCGTTCTTACATACAATTATGATACCCATGTTTGGTACATAACAACAAAACGATATAAACAATTCAATTTGTGAATGTTATGTTGGAGTTGACATTTGTGCTGTCGAACGTTCACGCTAAGGATTACTTGTAGCTTAACCTTTACGCTGCTGTCTGATTTTTGATTCAGTTTTTTAAACCAGCTTCAACAATACCAACATTTTTAACAAAGTTTTAAAAGAGTGACGACTGCGAGAATACGGTGGAACCATAACTATTACGTGAGCTACATCGAATTATTCCTGATTATCTTTCATGGTAAAACAGTATTTTATTGTGCTATAAAAAAACACAAAAAAACTGATTTTAAAGAAAAACTTTAAGAAAATTTAAGTATTTTCAAAAAAATATTTTTTTGAATAGCAATAAAAAAGATTTTGAGAATACATTATAGGAGTTCTTTAAAGAAAGCCCTTAAGCTGGTGCATAGTATTTGGATTTTAAAGCTTAATGTGAAAAAAATGTCATTAGAATGTCGGAGATAAGCAGAGTGTTACTGGGGGAAATCTTGAAAACTATTTGGATAGATCTTGGAAAGATTCTACGGTAATGGATCGAGCAGATTTCCACTAAGTACATTCAATGTGAGGCTTCTATCTTGAAATTATGAAAATCTTTAATCAACTGAGGCAAGATCTTTAAACCTCCGTAACAGAGATTCTATCAATCTAGAATCTAGAAAACTTCGTAAAAATAAACAAATGAATTGTGAAAAGAAGAGCCACACCGTTAAAACTTTTAAGGGGAATCGACTAGTTTCGTGCATATCTTAACTGAATGTTCGTCTAGTCCTACTGGGCCAACAACTAATCAGGTTAAATAACATATATAATTCATAACTCATTTCCCTCGATTCGGGACATAAACCACTGCGGCTAGTCATTTGTTTTTTGTAGTAACTCGACATACTTCATCACTATTGAAAAATTATAAGGTATTCGGTGGATCTGGCTGTGGTGGATCCGAAAAGTACTGCGAATCGTTAGTTTTCAGCTTCTCTTCAGGTGCCGGATTTGATTCCACTGCTAGAACGACTGGAGATGGTACGTCTAGGCCAAATCCGTCGACGAATACGGACGATGGACTTGGACCTTGGCTTGCAGTTGAATCTGGAACAATCTCGACCGAACAATTGGTTGGTGTGTGAACGTATAAGCCGTTGTCGATTTTGCAGGTACTTGTGGAACTTTGTTACCGTTACCGTTACCGCAAGTGCTTCCTTTTCGGGCTGTCCGTAAGCTTGCTCCACCGGGGTTAGGGATCTCGATGCTTGCTGGAATGCCTTCCAGCGTCCATCGGAATATTTGTGGAAGATAACTGCACCGGTGTAGGTGTTGGAAGTGCCGCTGCGACGATGATCGAACTGCAGGACTTGTTTAAACTGCTCAAAAGACCACTGGCAATCGGTATTCCACTGCTACTTTGTATCCTTCTTGAGTAGTTTGTTGAGAGGATGGCTAAGCTCAGGGATGTTGCGACCGGCAGTAGAAATTAACGGCCCCCGGAAGGATCGGAGCTCAGAAACGTTGCCGGAATAGAGACGATGGCTTGGAGCTTTTCTGGAACAGGCCGTATTCCCTTGCTGTGCCCGAAGTACTTGATTTCGGTTTGCAAGTGGTATTTCTCCAGCTTGACATAGAAACTATATTCCTCCAAACGTTGAAGTAACTTTTCCAATGACGCTTTGTGTGCCTCCCCGGTTGGGCCGAAGATGATAGCATCATCGAGGAACGAACGTACCCCAGGTATTTCAGCAATCATTGTGTCCACTTATCTGCCTGGAATGCCCCTGGAGCGAGGCGGTTGAATTGAAATATACCCCGGTGTGTATTTCTAGTGAGAAGCTTCTTCGATTCACCGTCTTCTTCCAGCTGCAGATACGCATCGGATAGGTCGATCATGCTGAAGACGGCACTTCCGTTGAGCTGCTCGAAAATCTCCTCCGGGGTTAGAAGACGATAATGATTGGCCTCCCCTAGCAAAGGAAAATAACAAGCCGATATCATAAGTAACAAGTTCTGTTATCCCAGTTATCGTTTTGATTTCTGTTGTTACCGCATAACAAATTTAGTTATTACCATTGACAAACTTTGTTATCATTTTGAACACACTATTTTTATGAACGTTATAAGTATGAATTGTAAAACTATAAATATATCCAGCATATTTGAACAAGAAATTTAGCTTTTAATCAAAATATTTTTTTCAGTTATTAGCATGACAATTTGATTTCAAATTGATAACATTATTTGAAACTATTTCAATAAATTTGCTAACAATACAGGATTTGATATCAAGTTGTTCGCAGTGATAACAAAATAAGTTATTATCATGATATTCAAAGAGTATTTTTTGTTATTTATTTTGTTATTTTGGCTGTTTATTCAGCCTCAGCGATAACATATTCAGTGATCAAAAAATGATAAGCTGGTCTTAGACCTTGTTATCAGTTTGGTTGATCCTTTGCTCGGGTGCTTTATTCAGTTCAGTGGAATAGTTCGCTCAAATACGAACTTTAATATTCGGCTTGCGATCAGAGTGGCCCACTCCGAGAAATCGATCAGCGTGATGATTTCTAGTAACTGGAGACTTGTCAATTCGTCATCGACCAGCGAAATGGTGTTGAATGGAACTGGTCGATTTGAACAGAAAACAGGTTTGGCGTTAGCATTTAATAACAGCTTTACCTTTGTCTTCGTGCAGTGTCTCAGTGGATTGTTGAAAACCACCGGATGGTTGGCTTGAAGCTTTGAAGTGATTACCTCGAAACATGGCCCAGTTACTGCTGCGACTTTACTGCAGACCGTATCGAATGGAACCAGTGGCGTTTTCTGGAGCTATTGGCGATGAGGTTCACGAAAATCCCTTTGGCTTTGGATTTGGAACTGGCCTTCTTCTTGAACTGCTTCTTCTCTCGGAGTTGAGTGTAAGAGTCACTTGAAGACTTTTTGACACAACCATAGTAACTTTCTTTGTGGCCGGTGTTCAGAAAACGGATAGTCGCGAATATAGTGCATTTGTGTACTGGACTTACTTTCCGTTTTCGGTGGACGTTGCTGATTGCCAGACTTCTTCTCCGAGATGCTTTGAACTGAATTGTTCGAACTTGATTGTTGTTCGATCATCGTGGTGTCCGACTTGAGGTTGACAAGCCACTGGATCTCGTCGATCAGATTTTGAATGGTTACCGGTTTTTCTGCTGTCTCACTTTCGATGCGAGAAAGAAGTTTTGCTCGGATATCCGCATAGCGTGGTGTTTTGAGACCACAGACGAACATCAAGCACTTGAATTGCTAGATTCAAATCCTTGAACTCGAAATCTTCACACACCCTGTTGACCTTGCCACCATAGGTGATGATGTCACGTCATCCGACTGCGATTTCATCAGTTGAAGGCATTGATAACGCTTGTAGAACACGAAGCGGACAGTGTCTTGACGGTTTCGGCACGTGACTTCATTCGGCAGCTTCAGAAGGATGTAGTTGACGTAGCGACTGTGAGAGGACGTGTCCAGCAGGAGCAGGAGTCGAACTTTGGCTGCATCATTCAGCCTACGTGCGCCGCTTTCGAAAAGATCCGTATACCGGGCGAACCACTCATCGAATCTGGTGCCGTTCTCCGGATCGAAACAGATCTCGCTGATGTTGGTCGAAAGTGACTCCAATACTTGCTATGGGTTGTTTGCTTGCGGGACGGCCGATCACTGTAGAAGCCTGTTCATCTGCAGGATCGCTGCTTGGAGTTCTTGAATGGTCACCATCCTTCCTCGGGCTCAATTTTGGAGCTCTTGCAACTTCCAGAATAATCCTCGTCTTCCTAATGGTTAGGAAATGAAACTCAAATTTTTTAGGGGTAATTATAGTTTGTTTGTATTCACCGTGACGTTAACAAATGGAAACAAATTATTTAACATAAACGCAGTCAGCGGCTGTTGCGATTGCTTGGAATGAAACATTCCTCAGATTAATTTGGACTAGGGACCGGTAGTAAATGTAATACCAGCGTTACGGGTAAATTTCAAACTTTTTCCATGTATCAATTTTCACTTTTTGTCTATTCAAAAAGTAGTGTGCATTGTTAGTCACAGAATTAAAAAATCAACAAATCAACACTTAAAAAAACATTTTTACGAGCGTATTAGTAGAACTATTGTAATGAAAATCAAAGAATTTTCAAAAATAATCAAATTATTGATATCCTAGATCTTTCCTGGATCTAATCCTGGATTTTTTCGATTCAAATCATTTCCCGGTTTCTCCGGTTGGATGGCCAACCTGACAAAGGACACATAACGAAGCAACCACACCACCAACCCGTTGGCGATCGATGATTAAAACGGACTGAAGAATTTTCTCCTATATTTAATACCTGAAGCGTACAATTGTTAAATAGCGTTGCTCAAAAAATTACAAAAACAATTCTTTCAAATATCCAACCTTTTTGAATTCATGTGTATGTTTTAAAACTTATGATTTTTGTTTTAGCGAGATCTGCTTAATATTATATTTATTACGTTTTTTTTTAAAACAAAGAACGCGGTTTTAAAGATTTTCCAATTTATATTTTTTTTTTTGTTTTTGTTTGTTGCTTTCGATTTTTCTTCTTTGCTTCATTTTATAATTATTACGATTATTTTTTTATATTATAAAGATTTTCCGAATAACTTTTTTTCGTTTTTGTTTGTGATATTTTAATGCTTGATGATTCAAAAATTGTTCAATACTTATTAGTAGCACGCGTGCCTTGTGAAAAAGAATCATTTATGAATAAAGTGTTGAGGGAGATCAAACAAGCGATTTGTTGATTATCTAAATGACCGACTGCTAGACTACTTTTACCTCATTATCACATACTATTATCAAACTGCCATAACTAACCAAGAGACCATTTCTGATCCATCCTTTCATTGCAATCACTCCAAAACTTCATCTATCATAAGCTCCTAGTGTAGCCAATTAACTCTTTTCGAAGCAAACAAGTAATTTGCAGCCACACACAGAACTTCTCCGATGATACTAAAGCCATCACTGATTCTGAGAAAACCAACATCAATCCATCTTCTTCGTGATTCAACAGCCGAACGTTTCTACTCCTAAGCTCCAGGTTTTTGGCGGAGGAAGGAAAGTAACGGGAGGGATAAATCATAACGCTGAACTTGATAAAATCACCTCAGTTTTCATCTTTTTCCACGCCCAGGTATCGTCTCGTGACTGGCTGGTTGCCGTGCGCCCACCCCATGATGATGGATAGCGTGTGTTGTGTACCGACATAAGATGCGTTTGCAGCGGTATGCCAACATCAGTCAACTTTCAGTCCAGAGGCTTTTCCGTGTGTTGGTGAATGCTGTGGGGGGATTGCTCCATCATGATGATTACCGGTTCGTTACGTCGAAAATTGCCACGCTGCTGTTGTTAGTACTGCTCTCACACTGCCGAGGAACTGGTTTTCCTTGGCAAGTCGCACCCAGATTCCGCCTGAAGACGGGTTGGCATTATACCTAAACTAGGGAGGTAGGTAGGTATCATCTTGACTACGAGAACTCGATATAGCTCGTCAACTATTTGCAACAAACTTTGGCTGGATGTGGAAGCTATTGGCTTGATTTTCTTCGCTCGAATTTAGGGGGCGTCAGACGGTGCTGGGGTTCTATTTGCACATGCACATTCGCTGGGCAGATGCCGGTTTACATGCGTGTGAGTACAATCGGGCCAAAGTAGATCGAAGACGTAAATCAACCGGTTGTTGCCGGAGCGATTACCACGCGCCGAAGGAGAAGGCAAACGGAAGACGAAGCCCGTGAATGTGAAGGTTGTCGAGTAAGTTTCCGATTCAACTGCTTATTACCATTCGGAATAATAATTTCCCTTTCTAGTTCTGCCTGCTGGTTGATGCGTTATAATGCTAATTGCAATTTTTGACTGGAAGGTGAATTTTAGAGTCGACTTCTGTAAACGAGAATGCTTTTGCAACATTCTAATCGATCTTTGATGACTAGGCTGATGTGCTTTCCAAAACTTTCTTCCATCAGCTATGCACTTCATCCTATGGATTGGCTAACGTTGAAGCTCAAATACGGTGAATGATCTCAACCCCAACTTTCACCTAATCGAGTGGCACACCGGTAAAAGCGAGATCAAACAACGAAAACGTAGGCAACGTAGGGAACTGGGATCCGATAAACAGCAATTACAATCGTTCCATGTCGAAATGTTCGCCCCCATAGACACACAACATGAATCTCATTATATACTGTATCTACTATTGTACTTGGGCAGTTTTATTACGGTTAAATTTAGCATAACTAAACGCATGTTTAGTCGTTTGCCGGAGCAACAACGAGGTTACCTTCCGAAAGTCGCCGAAATAAACATAACGAGGCTGTGCGAAAATGTCCCGCGCCCTCGGTCGGCAAACAATGGAACAATTGCACTTCCCAGGCTCAGAGAAATCTCTTGAACTTGATAATGAATGCACCTCCACTACTCGACGAGTTGCAGCCCGCTCCGCACTTTTCTGTCGATTTGGGTTTCTGACTTGACTTTCTCCCTTTCGTGATGTCCCCTTTAATCCGCTGTGCACGAAAAGCTGCTAATTCTGATATGTGCCATCTCAGATTAGTCAGTTGTTGGTAATTAATCTGCGAAAGAAAAACTAATTAACGAATTCAAGGACTATCGTAGCTCAAATGAGATCGCTGACAAACATGTTCAAGTGCATTTCGCAGCAGTGGTAGTTGGAAAGATGTTCCTATATTAATTTCATCACTTTACTAATCTCAAAGCAATTCATTCTACTCGAAATCAAAGGATTGAAGCTCGAGTGGGTTGGTTTGTCATTAAACGTAAGCAGACATTATAACGAGAAAAAGTCAATCAATTAACTCTCCAATCCTTTGATTCAGCGTAGGATGAAGAGATTAATATTGTTGTTGTGATTTTTGATTGCTAAGACTTGATTGCATTAGACTTTAACATCTTTCTAATCGTATAATAAAAGGTGATAGGAAGTACAGTACTGGCAGAAATAAAGTGCTCACGTTGGTTTATGTTTATTTTCTCAACACAACTTTTTGATTTGCAGCGATTCAGTGGTAACATATTGGGTCAAAATGAATGACTTCAATTCTTCTTTCGAAATCAGAAACAACAAACGAAAAATTATTCATGTAACTTTATTAACAAAACAATAAACAAAACAACTTTTTAATTCAGCGGCAAAAATAAAGTGCTCATCCGTGATATGTTTACTTCAAAACCAAGAACATTGAATTTAATATTTCGTGTGACTTGCTTTAGCTTTGATGACTACTTGAAGACGTCGAGGCATGCTTTCAACTAGGTTTTTCAGATGGTTCTCGTCGATTCTTTGCCAGGCGCACTCGAGGGCTTCGAAGAGCTTTTTTTTGTTTGTTACCTCTCCTTTGTCAACTTGCTGATCGCGAATTGACCATAGATTTTCAATTGGGTTCAAGTCTGGTGATTGCGGTGGCTATTCAGGAAGTTTTATGCGACATCCACGGAAAAACTTCATGGTTTTACGGGCCGTGTGCTTCGGATCATTATCTTGTTGAAAGATAAACTTGTCTTCCAGTCCAACTTTCAACAAAGACTCCTCCAAGTTTTCATTAATAATGTCTATGTACCTATCAGCCGTCATTATACCATCGATTTGAGTCAAATTGCCAGTTCCAGACCAAGCAAAACACCCCCACACCATTATGCTTCCTCCTCCATGTTTTACGGTTTTTTGCACATTCCGGTCCAAAAGTCGTTCGCCAGGTTTAATCCACACTTTAGAACGCCCTTTCATTCCAAATAGATCAAACTTGCTCTCATCAGACCATAAAACTTGTTTCCAGAACGCAACTGGTTTCTCGGCGTATTTTTTAGCGAACTCTAGCCGTTTAACTCTATTTCTCTTTTGAATCAATGGGCGACGAACTGCCAATTTGCTCCTTAAACCTGCATCCTGAAGCCTGGAGCGCACAGTGCGTTCTGAAATACTCAGCTGCAGATTTTCCTTTATCACTCGGCTCGTAACTGTTGGATTTTTCCTGGTTTCACGAATAATTCTGGTGTCTTCACGGGGAGTCGTGAGTCGCTTCCGCCCGCGTCCATGTCTATCAGCTACTGATCCGGTTTCCTGAAACTTTTTCCAAACTTTGCGAACACCAGAATAACTCACTCCATATCTGACGGCAATTTTACGCATAGACATTTGCTGTTGACAATCCCTCACAATTAATTTTGTTTCGAATCCATTTTCAACATTCAAACGAAATCCGAACCGGCGCGAACAGAACCAAAACAAACAGTGCTCGACACCTTCTGATAGGCTGAATGTGCTGTGACAGTTTGGTAGGCAATGCCATGCAATATGCACTCAAGAAAATTATATGTCGGTTTTGAGCACTTTTTTTCTGCCAGGCGGAAAAACATTCACATGCATATGATACATCAGAAACTAAGCTGAAATTCTGGAAAGTTCCCTGAGATTCTAGAAAGCTCCCCAAACTTATGGAAAAATCCTTTGAATGTTTCATAAACTTTTCGAATGCTCGAATGCTTGGAAAGTTTTCTGATCTTTGGGGGAGTTCCATGATCATGATGAGCATTTCCTGAAGTTCTAAGAAGTTTTTTGAATTCATGAGAAACCCTGAACTTCAAGGAAGTTTCTTGAACTCCTACATGTTCGCTGAACTTCTAAGAAGTTCTGTATATGTCTAGCAAGTTTCATGAAATTCTAAGATGTTCACTAAATCTCTAGGAAGATCCGCAAACTCTTGAAAAGCTTCATGAATTTCTTGACTGTTCTTTATTTGAAGTTCTCTAATTTTGTGGAAAGTTCCTTGAATTTTTGGGAAGTTCCCTGAACATCTTGAGTAGTTCTATGAACTTCTGAAAAGTACCCAAAAAAATCTGATAAGTTTTGTAAACTTCTGGAAGCCCTCTGAATTTGTGGACAATTCCCTGAATTTCTAGGAAACAGTCCGAATTTCAGGAAAGTTGTCTGAACTTCTAGGAAGAACCATTAATTTCTGGAAAGTTCCCTGATTTTATGGTATGTTCCTTTGACATCAGGGAGATCTAAAAAGTATACCGAGGATCTGATAAGTTCCATGAGTTTCTAAGTGCACTGAATTTACAAGTTTTTTTCGAACTTTTGGGAGATAATTTTTGTCCATCAGTTTCTTAACCTTTTCCGATATTGGGGGCGTAAATACTGCGGGCCGTAAGTCTTCAGGACAGATTTGCAAAAATTCCTCAGGGTCACCAACCCCCAAGTTTTCGTCGAGAGAACTAGCTGAGTACATACGCAACATCCGTTAGGCTGCAGTGCACCTATGTAACACTAAGGCTAACATATCCAGCTGCATCGCAACAGCTGCAAAAAGTCATCAGTTGACTCTAGTTGACTCTGACATTATGCTAGGATCATATCCCTTGGCATGTTGAATCGTCGCAAAAAGTGCTTCTTGTCATAGGTTGGCGTGGCGCTATCTATCACTATCAGCACTATCTTATATCGTTTAAATGAGATGCATGCATTCACACACTCACCACCACTCGAACCAATCCATCGTAAAAAGTTTGAGAAAAATCCTCGGTCTCTGAAAAAAACAAAACTTCTGATCTCTGGATATTGTAAGATTGACAAGATGATAGGTGTTGGTGGGTTTAACAACAAGAAATACTATACTGGTGCGGGGAACGCAAAGTTGGTCTTTTTAAGTTTGCTGAATCAACTATAAAGGCGTTAAAATAGACCACCGCTGAAGATGTTCTAAGCGGTACGTTTTGAACAGGCTGAACAATGAGATCGGTGGACCGAGTAAATGACAAAAACGCTACTCAAATCATTTGAAAACGGTGTGAGTATGGTTCCTTCCATATGATAAAAATTCCCTATGACTTTTGAAATTCCCGCCTTTTTACCGCATATTTCCCGATGATTTTGGATTCCCGCATTTTTCCCGCATTTCCCGATTTTCCCGAGTCTGTGGCCACCCTGGAATAGGGAAGGAATGTTAGTGTGGCTGTCACTGTTTACACTGAAAATTTATTAGCGTAAACATGGACTTTTTACATAGAATGTATGAACCTTTTATCTGAGTTACTTAATACCTTTTTGTACAATGCACAAAATGAATTTTATGAAGACCAGCCAATCGCTGCTTCTCTTTTTTAGTACTCGTTGTTGATGCTGGGATGGGCGAGAATAATTTACTTATCCCAAAATAAAAACTAAAGCGCTGTCGAGAGTTATAACTTCATTATACAAGTATCTTCTCACGAGTCGCCATGTCCTAGTGAGATCAACCATGGATTCAGCGCAACCATGGAACAGCTCTACTCAAAAATACAGGATCGAATTCTATGTTAGAAACAATAAACAGAACGCTGGACAAATTCACGTGGTGGCGCTTTTTTTTCATTTACATTTCGAGTCGATATAGTAAATATCGAATATTACGAAGTTATCTTTATAAAAACCACAAATCACTTTCGTTGCAAAAATAACGAACAGATTCGTTAGTTCTACAGTCGATTTCGTAATATAAACTAAAATTTATTTTCAGGGTAGGGACCGTGTTTACCTCTGCAACCCCAAAAAGGTCACAGAGAGGAGGTTTATTTTTATGTTAGTAGGGCTTGATGGATTGAATTCTGATCCTGATAAATGATGCGATCATATTTATGATTCACAATCGTTAGTAAACTCGCACCGCCGAACAATAGATAACCGAAACAATACGAAACGCGCCTTGCCCTATAACAGAAGAGTGCGCTATAAAGCGTCGACACAACCGTTCACAGCCGATGCTTGCAGCAAACTCTTTTTTTTTGTAAACTTTAAAATTGTATAACCGCACTCTCCAAAACCACCTCACTACTGTAACTAATATCCGCATCAAGTAGAAGCTTCTAAAGAACAATCCTCGCTAACCCAACCAAATTTACGATTGAGGGACAATCATCAAAAATAAGAGTATAAGACATCTCAGCTTACTTTTATTGATGTTCAAGCTCATCGGTGTAGTACCAACCGGGGGAAACTTGATCCTAAAGCCTGTCAACGTTAGATTTAGGATACCAAAATAATAGCAGCAAAAAAATTTTTAACTTACTTGAACAAAACCGATTGTTTATTCCACAATAATAGAGTTATATCTACATAAGAAACAAATGAATAAGATTGCAGACATCTTCTTTCTGAAAATTTCTCGAGCTTTCTGTGGTCGCCATCAGGTTTCGTACGATATCCTCAGATACACCCGCCTTGGCGATTCTCCATCTTCTTTTGAAATCATTGGCACTATTTACTTTCTTCTCAGTTTCGAAGAGTTTCCGCTCAACTAGAGCCCAGTACTTCTCTATTGGGCGAAGTTCTGGACAGTTTGGTGGATTGGCTGCTTTTGGCACGTATTTGACCTCTTGTACCTAATATCATTCCACGACGGATTTCGCATAGTGACAAGAGGCCAAATCAGGCCAAAACAGAACAGGAGAGTCGTGGCTTCTGATAAACGGTAGCATCCGCTTTTGCAGACATTCTTCAACGAACACATTCTTATTGATAGTGCCGGTAGATACGAAAGTATTAGATTTTCAACCACAACTACATATGGCTTGCCAAATCGAATACTTTTTCGGGAATTTGGACACCATTTTTTTCCGGAAATGCTCGACAACGACATTCCTTTGCATTGCGGTATAAAAAGCCAGACCCGGAAGCTGTTTAAGTTTTTCGAATACGTATGTTTCGTCGTCCATTATGATACAAGGAAATGTTTGCAAAAAATTGGTGTAAAGCTCCTTAACACGACTTTTTGCAGTAAACTTTTGTTCGATTTTGTTTTCGATTTGTTCCATAGTTTTAGTTTCTTAGCAAGATCGGGTATCGACAACGTCAAATTTTGTTGCCGTTTGTACAAAATGCGTTTGCGAACTTCCACTTGATTCGACGCCATTTAGCTGAATGTAACAAAAATGTAAACATGTTGTACCACGAAATAAAGTGGAGAGTTTCATATGAGTGAAACTGTTCAGCGATCCGTGAAATAATTCAAAATCGACAATGAAAGAAAAGTGTCCGAAATTTAATGTGGACAGGCTTTTAACTATACCCATTGATTTCATCATTTCTAATCCGTTCAGCCAATCGCAATGTTTTGTGATATAGTGGACAAATAATTATAATTTGAGATAACTCAATGCAGCTGTCTCGCAAATTTGGCAGATGTATAGGCAATCGGTGGAGACCCACCTGGTACCTCATAGCAAGATACTTGGAGGTGGACAGGAAGATTTGATTAGCTACCTCCCCCGGATGCACTTCATTTAATCGTGCATTAGGAAAATGCCGAATGATACCTCTATTTTGATTTTGACATTTGCTCTTCAGTTGTCAAAATAGCAAGAGAAAACCCAAAACACAGGTCACCTCCAACGTTTCAGCAATCGCATGGAACGTTTTTTTGTCAATGTCGACGTTACTGAATTCATTCGTCACTGAATTCGTCACTAAATGGTTAATTTAAAAAAAATCTATCTCTTGGTTTGAGTGGTGACTAGGGTGGTCTTTTATGTTCATAATAAAAATTCTAACTTTTTATTCTGTATGAATGCACATATTTTGATGGAAACAAATAATTATATGTAAAAAATTTGAAATATGTCAACACACACAATAACACAATAACAACTGTACAATAACTAATAACTATCTAGTACTTTCAAAATGTGCGTCATTGTATGTCCTAAACGTCATCGGAACAAAGTTTTCAAGTTTAAATTGAAATAAAAAAAAGCGAGAAAAAAAAATGTTTTTTTAAGTCACATCCTAAGGAAAGTTAGAAAATCTGTTATAAAACGATACATAGATGAGACAGAAGTTACGTTTCTTCAGCAAACGCAATTAATTAACTTCTATTCTGTACGACCAAAATTCCACTAACTCCTAGGAATAAAAAGTTAGAATTTTTATTATGAACACAAAAGGACCACCCTAGTCCCCACCCAAACCAAAAGATACATCTTGTTTTTAAATTGTATCTCCCGAAGACATCATGGGTCTAAAGTAAATGGTTTTCGAGTTAGCGATTTTTGTCGCGAAATTTGGTCATTCGTACCCCCCGTTGAAAATCCAATATGGTCAAAACACACTAAAGCCCTGTAAAGTCTTGACCAGATTCGGATAGCTGCCATTACATCCTTCAGTGGTACCGTAACAACAGGGTGGATTTAGTCGACAAACGACCTCAACCCATCCAATTCCCTTCAATTTCACCAAATCGAGAAGTATTGGGCAATTGTTAAGCGGATACTGAAAAAGGCTGGAATTGTGACTCAGGATGCTGCAGATGAAAAGGCGGTGGAATAAAATGACTGCACAAGTTGACGAACAGTTTGTTCAGAAAATGATACGAGGTATTGCAAGGGAAGTTCGTCATTTCATCAAAACTAAAACGAAATAAGAATGTTGATAGTTTTTCCTGAAAGTGCAATAAAGAACCTCTATTTTTTCTGCTTAGCAGTTTAAACTCATCAAAACAATTCCGAGATAGAGCTGATTTCTTGCGTTCAGATACTGAGTGAATCGAGCTTTAATGTTTCATAACACCTTTTGGTGCGATTTCAAACAGGAGGCAGTTTGGTCAGCTCTTCACGATCAATCGTTGTGTATGCGAACTTGAAATAGAAGAATAGAGAGTGCGTAGGGACTTTATGTTTGCCGCATTTTTGGAGAATCTGCCACAACGTCATAGTTTGTTGTCGAGCGCAAGTCTGTTTACTAGCGGCGATAGACGGCGGAAGCTGATTTGTGAAAGCTTTTCGTAAGGCGTTGAGAATAGTGTTCACTCAATAATTCTAACATTCCTGTTCTTTGTATATTTGACATACAACTCCTTCTTTCCACTAGCTGTTCTGTATTCCTGATTCTGACTATCAATCGGTGCAGACAATTCGACAACTAATACATTTTATTCAAGTACATTCCTTAACATATAACATCTATAACATTTAAATTTGACCTTTACGTTTAAATTTACGGAATTTTGCTCCAATTCCTGCCATTTATGTTTGGACAAGCTTTCCTCCCCTTACCAAGCTTCTCTTCCATTCTCTCCACATGTAAGGAGAATCAAAATCAGTTCATTTGATTCTCCTCCTAATTTCCGACAATCAATTGCCCAAAATTCCTATAGGGGTTGAAGTTCTGAACAATTTAGAGAATGTAAGTCACGCGGCACCACAATGATCTTAATATCCTCGTACCATTTCTTAGTCGTTGTTGAGTAGTGACATGATGCCAAATCTGGCCAAAACAGGGTTGCTTGCGAATGTTGTCTCAGAAGAGGCAACATACACTTTTTAAGACACTCTTGGATGTAAATTTCACTGTTATATCCCAGAATATATCCCAGTTGTGGAAAACTTTGACTGATTTTTCTCCAAATTTGTCCATTTCCTGTTCCTTCAACTTGGGCTCTAGGTTTTGGACAAATTTCTGATATGAATCCCAACCAAAGTTCTTCACTTAGTCAAAGACGTCCCGTGATCAAACTTTATTTCAGATTGTTTTCGAAACGTTCAATCGTGTTAGCTTTACTAAGTTGACATTTCTTTGTTTCAGATTTAACCGCAATGAATGAATGATACACGTGTGGGTTCGATGCCTGGTCCTGTCGAGGAGATGTTCGGATTGGAGATTTTCTCGAGTTCCTTGGGTGTAGACAACATCGCACTTCGTCTAAAAGCGATCCTATGATCGTTCGCTGAACCAAGCACGCTCTTTTCACACACTTAAAAATTTTGCAGTAGGAGGATGTAAGACTGCACGATATTTTTAATAAGTACAAATAAAATGTACTTATCTGTTCCATTATACCTTGAAAAATCGAGCATAATACGTAGCTGAGGGCTATCTGGAAGAGCTGCAGCGGCATTTTAATAACCACATCCGGAATCGACATTTTGATCCGGATGGAGTGTTTTACTACTCCAAATAACCGATCAAGGTACAGTCATTTCAGCGACACCCCCATCCACTTCCGCCGGTATTGGACAGTTTAGACCTTTATACAGATGCGCCGGTAGCAAAACAGTTAAAATTCAATGCTGATGAATCTGTTTACCCTGCTGAATTGCAAGCTACAGTTGTGGAGTATTTACAGTTTCGAATGTTTACACACAATTTTACCGAAATCTCGGTTAACCTCATTTCTGCTTGTTTCGAGTTTTAACCGATGTATAAGTTTGTTCATGCCGAGATTCCCAGCTAACTATATGAGTTTTTAGTTTGAACGAAACCGAGATTATCGGTTAGCACAAAAAAGGAGAGGTCAAAACCGAGAGCTCGGCTGTGCGGGTCTCGGTTTCAAAGGGCCGAGTCGGCATATAATTCTAATTGTAATCATTCTCAATAACATACCTCTGTATGTCATGCGGAATGGAAAATGCCATTAAAACAAATTTCACCACATTCACCTGATCTTAACCATATCGAGAAACGTTTGAAGATCCATGAATTCAAGATCAATTTATTTGTACTCATCATGTACTGGTTACAAATTGTCTGTCCATTGTGTTACAGGGTGTTGTTAACCATATTGGAGCTGTCATGCCAATATTTCTGGAATAAAGTATTTTATCTAAATAGTTTGTCTTAAACTGCAGGTAACGCAAAGCATATTGTTTTTTTTTGGAAAAAAATGCCATTAAAGCCAAAATATAGCTTGATAAGTGTTACCCAAGCTCTTCAATAGGAAAATCTACCATCATTGACTGGCATGCTGAAACGCGGTCCAAAGGATACCGCTAATGTGCCACGGTCTGGTCAGCCAAATAAGGTGGTTACACCCGAAAACATTAACAAAAGTTCACAAAGTCGTTTTGGCAGACCGTAAATTAAAGTTGAAGGAGATAGTTGACACTTTGAAGATCTCAAAGGAATGCGTGAGCTTTATTTTGCATGAACATGTCCATGAGGAAGCTGTTTTCTAAATGGGTGCCGCGTTTACTCACAGTGGACCAAACACAACAACGAGTCGATGATTCCGAGTCCTGTTTAAAGCTGTTTTGGCGAAATAAAAAGGAATTCTTGCGTCGGTATGGCACTCCAGAGTCAAATCGGTATAATCAGCTGGAAAAGTTATGGCTTCCGTTTTTAGTGTTACGCATGGAATTTTGTTCATCGAATACCTTAAAAAGGCAAGACCATCAATAGCAAATGGGTGAACTGGTTCGATTGAACAAAGAAATCTCAAAACATCGTCTCCATATGTAGAGGAAAACAGTGCTTTTCCACCAAGACACAAGTCGAAGGCTAACATGGCTAAATTGCACGAATTACGTTCCGAATTGCTTCCACACTCACCGTATTCGTAAGAATTGGCCTTCAGCGAATACTACCTGTTCGAAAATCTAATAATAATGCTCGCTGGAAAGAGATATCGCTCGAATCAAGAGGTAATCGACGAAACAAACGCCTAATTTGAGGCCAAAAATAAATCGTTCTATGAGAAAGGAATAGAAGTTTTAGAGAAACGCTGGAGTGAGTAAAGTCAAATTTTACAAAAACAAAAATTGTTTCCATCGTTGGACCGGGAACTTTTCAGCCGATGTGTACATTTCATTTTATTTTTAATTTCAATTTAAATACGATTTGCAGGGAAGATTGTAAGATTAGCTCACAAACCCAAGCAAGGTTCTCTCATGTTTCAGAACAAGATAAGCTCAGAATCCAGGGCAAAAAGCTCAATACATCTTAGCAAGATACATTGGGTCGTCCCTAAGCTTAGTAGGTGAACTTCCGCTATTTGCATAATAGTCCTATGTTGATTTTGTTTTTACTATGGGAATATGCTTTACGTTGCTTGTACGTACCCTTCTTTTCCTAGCAGGCTGTTGCATACATATTATTCCATTGGCATGGTCAAATTCAAGTTATTACTTCGTTTCTCCTGAACACACCAACGAAATCCATCAAAAAACTTCGAAGATACAGTATTGCAAATTTGATTAGCTTCTAAGAAAATGGGCTCTTATTCTCAGGCCACCATTGTAACTAATTTTACCTAATTACCATGAAAACCTATCTGAAAACTTATGTTGACTTATCTTTTCATGAATAGCTACAATAAATTGGAAGGTAAATGAACAAAATTTCAATAAAGACAAAGTTGACCACTACACATTCTAAAGTAAACATATCCAAGCATCTTCAAAGCTTTGCTCCGCCTGATGCAACTAAACTTCCAATCAAAAGACAATTTACTTTCCATTATCACAGGCAGACCAAACACCGCACGATATCGCCATTCCTATAGAAGTGCAATTCAATGTTCAATTTCAGCCCCAACCAGCTTTCATCTTGTAGCGGCATTTATGATCCGCATCCGGTGCTCCGTCTGCTTTTCTCCAAATTATCAGAATGAGATAATGACCTCGCAATGATCCTACAATACCCCACATATATTCGTCGAAGACACTTACCACACAACTACGACGCCAACGATGGTGATGACTGTAGCAGACAACTGGACGCAACTCGAAAACAACAACCCTCGGTCCGTACACACACCGGTAGGTCAGTGTTCAGTGTCCGTGACGTCGAAACCTAGATTGTTTCTCGTTTCTTGCAAGCACACCGATTGATGTGCGCAGCTAACGATGGTGATAACTGCTTTCCAATAAGAATCAAAATACCAATTTCAACCGATTTCCATCAACTTCTGCCAATTAGCGCCTATTCTTCTTTCGAGGGTTTCCTCATAGTCTATGACGGTCACCAAACCGAAAACGAAATCAATTTCACTCTTATCTTATTCTTCGTACGACACAACACTTCCCTCCTGGTGTGCATGTAGTCTATTTATTTAGCTGAATGTTGGTTTTGAAGGTAAATGGCACAAAATTATCACCTTCCTCTCGATTCCGCAGTTCTACAATTATCCGTTTTGATGATCATAGGCAGCAGCGCCAACACACAGCATCCCCGTTGCAGCACACATCGATTGGAGCAGAGAATGTGTACACGTACGGCTAATGATGTTTCTTTTATATATACTTTTTACGGTATTCCCAAAATAGCTATCTTCTTCTTGCCCTGTGAACACTGTTTTCCGGACACGTACACAATGTCCGGAACTAATTTCGATAGCACAGAACTCATTCATGAATTACGGTTTCCCCGTTTTTACAGGAACCTTCACCTAATTTTTCGGGATAATTCCGTGGCACAACGAATTTAACTGGGCATACACGTTGTTTAGCCGTCCGTAGCACTTTTTTATTTGATTTTCTTCGAACACACACCAACTTCTGGAATCAGATCCGCGAGACTGACACCGTGTCAATAATACAAACTACGACGACGATATAAGTTGGGTTGTTGTTCCATTCACTCCCACCACCTATTCGTTCCACTCCCAACACCCTCTGGTCGATTTATTTTAAACTCACAACTCCTTCAGGATGAATTCTTAATCACTACTAGGACATCCACTCCGGAAGCATTATCTGCAGGGAAATTAACACACTCTTTATCGGACCGTCGAAACACGGAGACAAGAATAGAAAAACCTTCCGCACGACCGTACGTCCACTATTTATGTGAGGGTTCGAAGCATAACCGCAGTCGTGCTGAGTGTTGACTTGCGACGACGACGCAAATACTGGCAGTTTATGGTTCGGCGAAATGTCAGATTATGACAGACACGTCAGAGGAGGCTGGCAGTTTGAGTTTACTTCGAACGAGGGGTCGTGAAAAGTTTTATTGGATGAATTATCAAATCGACGTATTTGCATTCACTCCCGTTTCATATTGCTCAATTTTTGAGTATACTCAGCGAAATAAACGTTCGATATGCATAAGATAGCATTATGATTAGGGCATCTGCAATCCTGATGGATATTTTGATCTAAAATTGTTCCGTTTCAAAAATTTAGATCTTCTTACTTTAGATCAATATAAGGAATACTGCACCGCTGATCTATTTACTTTGATCTATATGCAAAAAAGTAATTGGCAACCCGGTCAAAAGAAACGTCATTCCAAAAGAATACAAATCGGCAGCTCAATTTCTCCTGTTTTTCAGAATTATTGGTCCGAAGTTGATCGATGTGTGAACAAATCAGCCGCTTTCGTCGTGATGGTGCATCGAGAAGAACATTGTATTGCACGTTCACACTCGATGATGATTCCGGATTGCCATTTCCAGCTGGTGATGTTCCTGTGTACCTGTGTACCGGTGATCCTGTTGCAATTATTCGTGCTTGGTAAGGCTTGGCTGCTATTGGTGGGTGTTGCAGTACATTTGAAGACTTCAGTAGATATAATGTTTGCATTTTTCTTCCATTCAATACTTTAGAAAGGGACTAACTAACGAGCAGATGGGATGGAGTGGCTCGATACACCTGCAGAAACGTTTGAAGTGCAGCAGATGCTGGATTTTTTGGAGTGACCTCTTGAGCGTCGACGAACCTTTCCGCTAGCCCATTTGATTGCGAAAAAAATGATGCGGTGTGGAAAATTGAATGATGCCCAGCTTCTCACAAACCGAACGAAAATCGTATCCGGTAAACTGTTGATTTTGTCTGGAAAATCTCTGACCACCTTGAAAACGAATCGACAATTACTATATAACTGGATCCGTTGGTCGGTCCGGTGTCATCGATATGAATGTGCTCCCAAGCTCCTTCTGCGCTCTGCTGGTGGATTTTTTTTTTGCATAACAACGGAATAGCGTCGAATATATTCACCGATTTCGTCGTCGATCTTTGGCCAGTAGATGACGTTCCAAATGATGGTTTCGACTCGCTTGATGCCAGGATGACCTTGATGTAGCTGCTTCAACAGTTTTTTTTTTCAGATACACTTTGGAATCACCAGCAGTTCCATCATCACACATCCTTGTACTACGGATAATGATTGACGCCGATGGAAAAACACCTGCAACGCTGGATCCTGGATTTGTTCTCTGTTCTTCGGCCAGCCGTACTTGATGTATTGAACGAGTCGCAAAATGATGTTCAACACACTGCCGAGTATTCCGATTTTAACTAAATGCAGATCTTCAGACATGGTATATGGTTTCATTTCAAACGATTGTGTAACGGCAGCATAAAAATAAATCCAAGCAAAAACCAGTTTTTGAACAAATTGAATCAAAAATCTTTCGTGTTTATGTAGCAAGTGGTTCTACATGTAACGCCATCTAAAATTTGGTAATATCATTAATACTTTTCATATAGAATTCTTTCAGCTGCTGGAGAACTTTACCATGACAGTCGAATATTTTATTGCAGTTATATTTTCTGAGATTCATTTTGAATGAAATGATACTAAACATGTTATAAGCAATAACGGTACTTTAGCTACTGATTTAATTTATTAAAAGGGCATTAACAAATTCAAAAAAGTATCCGCGGTTGATGAATTTAATTTTTTTTAATGAAATTCGGCCTGCGAAATGCCAAGGCCATTTTTCAGAGAACTATAGCGTTAAGACGACCTATAGGAAAACGCTGTTACGATTATATCAACGAAGTAATCATTCTATGTAGAACACATCAATAATACCGCGATAATTTGGCAACTGTTTTGACAACGCTAAGTGAAGCGGATCTTAGAGTCTATTTAGAGACTAATCAGAGTTTCTAAACAAGTTAGTAGAATCTCTGGGTTGTACAATAACTGACGGGAGTATAAAAGTATCATGAACCTGTGTCCCCTATCGCCGCTTGACTTTCTGATTTCCGCTTGCAAAGGATTCGTAAAATGTTATTAGTGGGGTGCCCTTGGCTTGGCGGGTAGCCTGCCAGCTTTGAATATCATGGTCTTTCAATCGGATTGGGAGAACTTTCCGTTCCTTTTCGATGAATGCCGAGTTTCCAACAACTTTGTCACTGAGTTGCTTAATTTTACGTGAATATTAATACAATCACGAATATTACAAATGTTGTACACTTTGCTAGACTTACAGCAAGAACGGAAAGTTATGACTACTGGGATAACCAGACACGGTAAACAAATTGAAGCAGATTCGTGGGCGAGATACTCCAATGATAGCTCATAGATCTGATCCAGAACGGTATCTTTGTACGCATTCTACCGTATGTTAGCTTGCGCGGAACGAAGCAAGGAATGTGAAGTTAACCGCCTTCATGGAGAGCTTTTTATGTTCTTCTTTGAAGCTGCTGGAGTTGAGCACTTCAAAAATGACTCTCAGTACAGGGATGAATATTCTGGTCCGCTCGGCAGCAATCGAACGGATTCCTCCTATGAAGTACCCCAAATGATAATCCGCCTCAGGTTACTAAAAGAACGAACAGAATTGATGCGAATGCTTCAGCTAAACGTTCATAATATGATTGGATGAGACATTCCCTAGAAGGTTGGGCAAACCACAAGCAGGAATGAAGCATCGAGATCGTCCTGCTTTGCTCAACGGTTTTGATTTCTTTCAATTTTTGCAAACCAAGATTTCGGCCAGTGGACTGGGACACACTGATCAACAACATGATCGACAAGGAGTTGTTGTTGTTGAGTTGACTTCTATAATAAACATTACTGAAAAAATCAACCATTTTGGCCAGACTGTGACTGCGAATGCCGCAAACGGATATCGTGTGACGCGAAGAGCGGTTTCGAGGCGGGAATCGAAGAATACCACTACGGCTGGAAGGACTGGCTGCTTAGTTTCATCTCTTCTTGCTAAAATACAATTGGCCATTGCCCAAACAAAGTATGCTAGAACCAGATCCGCTAGAACCAGATATCCAGAAAATTATAAACGACGTATTTTTCAGATCCGTTTTTTTCTTGTTGCCTGTCGATTCCATTTTGTTTGTTTTTATTTTCTGACGGCATTGACACATAAACCCTTTTTCTATTATTTTTTTTCAATAGCATTGTTGCCGGCACTACTACAGAAAATAGATCAATGCAAAAAATTGATCCAAAACATGCATCATTTGGATCAACATTTTTAGAAGATCCAAAAATTTAAATCAGATTGTGGTATAAAAGCCAACATAGAACGCCGCGGCGCAGGAATTCAGATCACTTCAGATCTAAATATTTAGATCTATAACAGTTTCCCATCAGGATTGGAGGTGCCCTTAATGACTATAAGAATTCTGTACGAATTTCATTAATTTATCTTATGAAATATAATGATAATGAAAAAATAAAAATATGGAGCAACCTGGATTAGAACCTTGTACGTTGAGGTTTTGGGTCCAGTGACTTGCCCACTCGTATATATCAAAACTTGTAATCAGGGAAGCTTAAAGGCGTACAAGATCAACTTCGTGTGACACAAAATATATTCATGAAATTCCAAAGCGTCGTTTACGTGGACTAAGAATATTTACGATAAGATCGGTTTGAGAATTTGTGCTCTAAATTTAATACGATTGAAATAAAATTGCAGGAAAACAGACACCAGTGCTTATTTTTCCATGATTTCTTATATCTAATGGTACAGAATCCAGAAAAAGCCAATGAAAAATTTCGATTGAGCAGTTCAAATTCTCACACCTTGTTAACAAGCTCCCTGAACTGTCAAAAAAGTGAGGTTAATACATTCCGTGCAATGATCTATTGTATACTATCTCTTTTTAATTTTCGTTAAAAAGTGGATTTTGAGTAGATTCACTTTTTACGAAATTTTATTATCATTTCCGTGAGAAAACAACCCGCATAAAGGCCAGTATCGCCCTAAAAAGTAAAGAGGTTACGGAATTTTGTTCAATATTACCAAGTGGAATTTTGACAATGGATCTGCATGGAACGAAATGTCACCTTCACTTACAGAATAATCGAGCAGAATATTTTTCCGAAAGTAAAAGTGACAGCTCTCATAAGTTTGCGTGGAAACCTTACAAATTCCAATTTGATTTTTTGTACTTTTTAGGTGGATTGAACACTTGATATTCAATAAGCCATTCTATCGTGTTTCTATCGAACTACCAACAGATGTCGCCCCACCAGTAGTAGTAAACATTTATTTGTGTGAGGGCTCCGGTGTAGTGGTTAACATCCATTCCTCTCACGTCAAAGTCACGAGTTCCTATTTCACCCCTGTACAAGTTACGAAAATACCGAAAAAGGTAAATTGAGTGACTACGACCCGAGATGAACCAGCTCAGGGCTGAAAATCTCGATAATAAAGGGAAAAAAAATTATTTGTGATATCTGGATTATCAAAATATCATTCAATTCTTTTCAACAATATTTTTCCGTCTATACGAACTTGAAAAGGGCTTGTTCAACAATTTCAAGAACTTTGTCGTTGATGTTCCAGAACCGGAAATTTGTACGTTTCTCAAGTATTCAATTAAATTCTAAAAATCCCATATATTTTCAAATAGTTTGTTATCATTGTTCTTGAAGTGTGCTATATGAGAGTATGGTAGTGCAAATTCGAGGAATATACATAACAAGTCGCTGTCAGGCAGATTTGATTTGATTACAAAAACGATTTTTTTCTTGGCTCAGTCAGTACTAGCACATCGGTCCCAAGCTAGGTCCCAAGCTCAATAATGCGCCCCTAATATTGAACTCACATGACCACACTCTCAAATATTCTGTCAAAATAACACAGCAAATCAAAACAAAGGCGCAAACATGTACAGCAAAGTGCTGACTTCACACGCTAAGACAAGAAAACCAAAAATTCGGCAAAAAATACCGAAAATCGTACAAAAGTGCACATACTGAAATTATCGGTAAACATGGATTACCGAAATTTCGGTATTGCTGGAAAACCTGGAAAAACATTAATAACTACTTAATTTTTACCGAAAATGCTAGCAACTCAATGAGAGCATTTTTAACCAAATTTAGGTAAAATATAACGATACAATCTGTCAATCCACTTTACTGAAGAACTAAGTAAAATCAAACGTTTTGTTTTGGTAAATTATAACGATACTTGTACGAAGTTTTCTACCAAAACCTAAATTTCGGTAAAGTTGAAACCGTATTTTCGGTAACTTATCTTAGCGTGCAAAATGTACTTCCGATGCAAGGGTTCTACCACCGACAAACCGACATGAAACTCAATCTTCACTATTGATCAAGAATCCATAACGACCGAGTTTAAATGTGGAGCGATCATCTGTCAAAACCCATAGAATCATTTGATCTAGATCAAATAAATGTACCAGAATAGCTCGACATGAACCATCTGCATCAAGTTCCCAAGCGTGTTCGTGGCTTCAATAAACTGATCTCAGCGAACACGAAGATTGAATACTAATATGATTTAACAGTAATCTTAGATATTTTCGTGTCATTCATGTCGTGTTTCGATCGGTGGTTCTACAACAGTGAACCAATTTCAAATCGAGTTGCATATTGATTGTTGACTACACTGTAAAGACATTGCAAGTTAAATCAAATTCAAGGCGATGTGTTCTTCGGAAAGTTTTTTTATTTTGGTTACATTTTATTTATGCTGTTTTTAATTAGATTTTGCTTCGATATTTTTAGACGCATTTTCGACTGATCATTTCATACTTAACTGTCGAAAACATCATCACTCCGAGTCATCTTCCTTTTTCATGATGGATTCGACAAATATCGCTGGTGGGATGTATTGTTTTAAATGTTATATTTCATAACATGATACAATTCACGATGACTTTCAGCTGGGCACGAGGGTGGCCATCAATAAGGGTTGCCAAAATCCAAAAAAATAAACAACGATAGAAGTCAGTGTAGCTAGTGTTTTTGCATACATTTTCTATTATAAACTCAGGATATTATGACTGGAACTGAAGTAAGGAAAGGAACAATTACAGTATTATAACCTAACTTTCCCCTTGTTATGATGCCAAATAGCTAAAAAATACTATATATAAACACATTGAATATAACACCGAACTCGGTTCAATTTTCTACCGAACCACATCGGTTACCAAGAAGAAACCGAATAAATCGTTTAGATGTACTTTAATCGGGTGTATTTTTAGAGTCAAACCCGAATTTCGGTTACTATGTGATATGATATTTGACAGATAAAAATGAAAGATGAACTGGACAGTACGGTAAAGAAGGAATATTCAAGAGTTCGGTACATGAAAACCGAGAAAACACGGTAAACTAAGTCAATTCCAGTCAATTTCACGACGGCTATGTTTATCGAAAAACTCGGTTATTTTAGCTGATTCGATAAGACCTGAAAAATCGTCAGCCATTTTACGTTGGCAGCGTTCGCTCATATTTGAGTAAACCGATGTTCGGTTATTGCTGATTGGATTTATTTTTGTCAACCGAGTTTTTCGATAAATTTGACAAATTGCTAGCAAGTAAAAATTTAACGGAAAACTCGTTTGCTCCAATTTGAACTGAACAGACTACCGAGCGTTTAGCAGATAAAAACTCGGTTGGAATTCAACCGAGTTCGGTTTTATTTTCTAAGTGTGAACAGATTAACTCAGATTCGTTGAGTATACATGGAAGAATCCAGGTAACGTAAAAGTGAGGTTAAACGTCGTAGATGGCGCTCTTTCAGAATGATTTTTCGAGCTGTCTAAGCAAAATAATTGGTCATAAAAAGATACGAAAATCGACGATAATGACGATACTGATCAATTCCATACAGTTGGAAACACAGCTAGAAAGTTATTATCAATTTCATTTTTAGATATTACGATGTTTAACCTCACTTTAGCTTTGCTTGAATTTACAATTGCTTTGTAGCTGATAAAGTACTTACAGTGTTTATGTTATTAAACAAGAACGGTTGGCTGTGTAACATTGAAGGCATAAGAAGCATATTCCCTTTATCAGCATTGTTTTGACACTTCTATTGAAATCTGATTTATATGTGTGTAGAAGCAATATAGGCGTTTGCAAGTGTTTGTGTGTAGCTATATTCCCACACAGAAAAAAAATTTGTATTAAAACTACCATTTTACCCGACTACGTCAATCTTTAAAATTACCATGAAATTTCGGTCAAATTTACTGCGTTTATGGTAAAACCTTCAACGTTTGTGGTATATTTGACAGACCTCATATTGATATCAACCGCACCATGGTTGATCTAATCGCAGGCATTGTAAAATCAAACGCATTTATTGTCAGCTGAAAATTGTTGGTGTTTGCGCTCAATTTAACCCTCGAAATGGTAGTTTCTACTGCGACTTTTTTTTTGCGTGCAGTTATTTTTTAGCTACTTTAGAACTTTGCAGCATGCTGGGAAAGTCATTGGTCCGTTGCCGAAGAAGTGCTGCTCCATCCAGGGGGTGCGACTCTATTCTCAGATGCAGGATTTTTTTTGTTTCGCTTTTGTGCGATGTGCGCACGCTTAGTAGATAGAAAGAAGATTTTGAAGATTTTGATGAAGATTTTAAAGATTTACTGCAAAAAGATGTAGCACGATGCAAGTTGATGGATTAAGATTTACAAGCTGAAACAAGATTTTTAAGAGATTGATTCGCTAGCGTGGGATTTGTCGATCATCGTGAATCTGGATTTAGATGTGCCCCTGGCTCCATCCACATGTGCAAGCAGTTATTTCAACACAGATTTTTCATTTGAGCCTAACTGACAAACGTAAACAAAGGCTTCTTTCGTAAATTTCTCGTGGCACAAAGGTTACGCATGTAAGCCTCCAATTCTATCGGATAGGTGAAGACTTCCTCTTCGAAATGAAATTTACGGAAGAAGCCATTGTTTACGTTTGTCAGTTAGGCCCTAATGAAACATCTTTGTCGATTTGTTCATCATAATTTTATACACGGAAAAAATCATTTACCCTTGCGGTGAGTACTTGCTTTAGAAATTTTATCCAGTTTCGCCGAAAAGTGGAGCTACTCATTGGATGCGTAGCTTCACTTTTTATTGAAAGTGGTAACATTTCTTTAGACCGAACTCTGCATTTAAAAAAATGATTCTTTCCGTGTATAAAATCAAACAACAGAAGTATTGAGGATATATTTCGGATCAGAATAAATTTGTAAGCGAATTATTGAATCAATCAACTTTCATTGCCCTATCGTGGTGTGTGTGTGTGTGTGTGTGTGTGTGTGTGTGTGTGTGTGTGTGTGTGTGTGTTTGTGATGCGTAATTGCAACATTTTGAATAAATTTCATTGCACTTTCGACAACGTTGTTCAGCAGTTTGCACATTCTATCTTTTTTCTCTCTATTTTCCACTATTGCAGATGCAATTTGTCAACGTTCAACATGGTATACGCTCTTTTCTAGCACTTTTTCTATATAGGTGAAAGGTTTACTGCACTTTTGTTTGTTTGTATTAAGTTTGGTAATTTGAAACGTTGAATCATACATTTGAGAAATTGATTAATTAAGTTTTGGTGAATTTTTTACGTGTAATTATCTTCCTGGTGTTTCTTTCCCTAAATTAGGCACTGCTAAAACTGTTCTGAATTTTTTAATAAGTAACTTAGATAAGCTAAGGATTTGCAACATAAAATTGTATTTTTATAATAACAGATTATCAAATTCAAGTTAAAATAGAACAATAATTGAATCGGTTAATGATGAGCGTACCAGATTATTTATTCATGTTCATGTTTTTTCCCTGTTGAATAATATAATTGATTCAGCTTTACAGTCAAAAAAGCGCCTGTGAGGTTTTTATGAAAGCTAATGTTTCATCATTTTGGACGAATGTAGTTGCCATCTATTGAGATATTTTTAATGCAATGTTTTGTTACGAAAATTGAAATTAGAAAGTTCTATTTTTTGCCCGACACGGCTACTACTGTATGTGATTTTTACTCGTATAAATTCTATCAAAGCTTGCTCATCCAACAACTGTTTAATTCGCTATAATACTTTCGTTGAGGCGTCGATAGGCAATTTAGCAATAGGACCCGGAAAATCAATAGAACCATGAACCAATTCTAAAAGATATATCGCATAAAATAATATTAGAAAGCAAAACGTATTTTAAAAACCATCAAAACTAGTTTACGTCTTAGAACAAGTTTGGTGGAATGCTGAATAAATATTAAAAAGGAACTCATTTAAAATACCATTCTAGGCGAAGAGCAACAAAAGTCTGTAACAATCACAATTTTTTGACCTAAAAATACGAATCTCGTAGAATTTTCTGCCCTAATCTTTCCTTTTATATAACTACTACAACACTCAATTGCAAGTGAATTAGCCGGCTATTAGTAGTATTTGCGATTTTTCTTGTTGTTTGAATGAATCCAATTGGTTTCCAACATTTAAAATTTTTTATCTAGTCATAACAATAGTCACATTTTGAATAATATTTTTTAATATTTCACTTGTACGCTCGCGCCTTGTCGATGTTAGATTTTTCCGTATCCGAGAATCCGAGAATGCTCTCGATCGCATTCAGGTGCCCCTGGGAGTTCTCTTTGTCCGTGAGGAAGTAATAGATGGCGCTCTTGAGGAACTGCAACGTAACTTCTGGGTCGACCTTGTTCTTCGTCTGCTGGGCATCTATCAGCCGCTTGTACATGGTCTAAAAAGCAGACAGATTATTGGTTTAGTAAAAAGCGGAAATTCTATCACACTAATGTTATATTCTACTATGCAAAGCGACAGAGAAGTGCAGAAAGAGGTAATAAACAAACTAAAGGGTGCACTTACAGAACGAGAAGAAAAAGAAGACGGTTTTAAATTTTAAACCATAAAAGTTAAAAAACTTTTCATGAGGCTGTTTACAATTAGGAAAACCTAAGAGGAAAACCGTGTTTGCCATGCCAGCTAGAGGGTATATGCAGCTCATGTATACGGAAAATCGCTTGACTTTCGAATTCGTCGGTTAAAACACAAAAACAAAGCTAACGACATGCATGTTCTAACGAACTGGTTATTTGACAACGAAACGATCTAGAAAAAGAATACAAAAATCAGATCTTATTTGTTGCGATGACTAATTGATTTTCTTTTAATTGCTTTTTTTTTAAGATAAGCTTTGTCTTTGGCTAAAACTGCTGACTACAAACCTTCCGGGCGCCCAAAAGCCACAGCGAGATTGCTTCTTTTGCGCTCAGTAAAACCTGTGAGGTTCCGCGTTCTGGCTGATAGTTTGTATCCTGCAAGGGAGAAGTAATTCGGAATTGGTGGGAAAGGGTTGTAGATTTAGAAAAAAAATATCAAGAGTTAGAATGTGATTTGCTTTTGATGGTTTGGCCGAAATAGGTGGATACATGGGGGGTAGAAAGAAAGGAAGCAGGAAAGTGTGGATCGAATAGCCCTGATCTGAAGAGTTTTCTACCGTTTTTCGACTCGTCTCAGTGGGTGCTGAAATACGGCTTTGCAATTCTGCTGGCGCTGAAGTGGATTGAGTAGAGGCCACAGTATAGCGGTTATATATTAAGGAGTAAACAGTGACCTAGACCAGGAACCAGGATGTACGTATATTGAAAGTTGTTTGATGTACAAACTAAATATGCAGCCGAAACAATAGGAAAGAATGCAATAATATGGTTACACGTTGCAAAAGTGGAGGCTATATACGTGAAAACTTCACTCTTTTTTTTAATCGATTTGATTTGACCTAGCAAACGATTTAGTCTGTAATGAAAATTTTATTTGAATTTAGTTTGTTATGCAGTACAATGAAGATACAACACAAACTTGACTACAGAAATATAATAAAATCATCAAACACTTATTCAACTGTCAATTTGAATTTTCGTTAAAACAAAAATGGAAGGGCAAAATTCAATGTGAGGAGAGATGATAGATTTGTACAATTGTATTTTACTAGCAGTAGTTAAATCGTTTTTTAATCGGCAGAGAATACCGTACTTCTTGGCTATTTTCTTGATGACATCGTCAATGTGAGAGTCAAATTTTAATCTATCATCAATAATCACGCCAAGATATTTAATCTCACGAACGCGATCAATTGTTACATCATCAATTTTAACAGAGACGTCTTCGTTAACTCGATTCCGCGAAATTACCATGAATTTAGTTTTACTTATGTTCAATTTCAACTGTTTGTACTTTAACCATCTACTTAGAGAACGTAAATCTGCATTCAAATGTGAAACGGCCTCCTCGAGGCTTTTAGCTGCAATGAACAACACGGTATCATCAGCAAAAAGATTAATATCACAAAATCGCAAGACTCGTCGCATGTCATTAATATATAGAATGAATAAAATGGGCCCTAATACACTCCCTTGTGGTACGCCAAGGCTGTTCTCCACAGGGCTCGACACGGAATCATTAAAAGCCGTCCGTTGAGTTCTGTCAGACAAATAGCTTTCGAACCATCTGTATGCAGAACCCGAAAATCCAAAGCGCTTGAATGATGTAAACATAAGCACTGGTGTGTATTTTCCGGCGATTTTACTTCAATCGTAAGACATTTAGAGCACGTAATCTAAACCAATCTTACCGAAAATATTCTCCACGTAAACAAGCTCCCTGAACTGTCAAAGTTCCATTGATGACGCCATCGTGCAATGATTTATATATCTTGGCTTATAGTACGTTCACACTTCAGCTCATATTACGTGATTTAGAGTATTTTGATATCAAATGACATGAACATTATTTCCAGTGAAAACTAGATATATAGTTGCTGATATCAAGATACTCTATATCACGTAATATAAGCAGTAGTGCGAACGTACTTTTAACGAACGTCTAGGTTTAAAAAGTTATTGTTTTAATGTTTGTGTACTTTTCATGACAGTAGTTCAAGTAAATTTAAATATATCTCAATTTGAAACATGTTTTCGATATTTTTCAAGACATTTAAAAAATATATCTATTACTGTATCAAGGACTATGTAACAATTTTATCCAAAGGGGTGCGCTTCTGTCTGAGATGCAGCAATTTGATTACTGGTAAGAGGTGCGCACACACTAAGTCTTTAGAAATAGGATTGATACAGATTTTCAGGATTTATTGTCAAACGATGGAAGGCAATGCAAGGAGATGTAATTAGATGCAAGAGATGGATCACGATTTTTTCAAAATTATCTTGAGTCTTTTGCCCGTTAGAGATTCAGATTTAGATATGTCTCATGCCCAGATCCGTTCCTTGCTTTCCTGTTAAATTACAACTCATTCATGGATAACTTCCCTTACAGCTAATGACCATTTCTATTATTGTTAGAACAATTAACATTGTAGTAGATAACTTTAAAATAACAATCTTCTGCATAGTTTTGACAATATGTTTGATGGTTGAAGATCATAGAACTATTAGCTGAATAGGTGGATTAGCTAAATTACTATAACAAACTGTAATTTTATTGAACACAATGTTCACTTTAGATCATGCTAAAAGGGTGGTATATAATCCATAAAAAAACTTTTAAATGACAATAAAGCACATATTAACATGTTTCAATATAAGGTGCTTATGGTAAAACCGAGCTGAAACCAATAAATAACAATAATATAAATTGTCACAATATATCAAGAATATACTGTGCAATAAATATCCAATCGTCTTTCATTATGCGGGTTAACATCTCACACAAGTTATCCGAACAATGTACCAGTTCTGTAATTATACACTTTTATCAGGAATTACTAGAAATATATTGACGTAAAACTACGTCCAAATTTTACATATAGGGGGTTTTAAAATTTCAGTTGGATACCCGAATAAAAAAATCTCATAGATTGACAATTGAATATATTGTAACCATTGTATATTGTAACCATAAAATCTATAGTATGTACAATTAATATTATTGTTCACAACGATAAGATGACAATAGGAGTTATTGTTGTCACAATAGAATCCAATGTAAACTGAGACATCGACAATGAAAAAGGGTGGTTGTTATGTATCTTAACTATAGAAATCATTATTTTACGAACAAATTTGAACCAATTACTATTAATTGTATTGTTTCACAATTGTTAAAAATCCCAGCATATGGAGTGAATTGTAGATCTAATGTAATAACAATATGCATGTTTCCTTTATCTGATTCATGAACAATAAGATTCATGGTCGGACATAAATTTTAATGTTATATTATATTATTGTATTGTAATTGAATGGTTATTTTTATCCGGGTACGGTGCATGAAACTTTGAAGGTTGATAAAAAATGTTGTAGTAAGCGAAATTAATTTTGGAGAAAAAATTTCAATAGAACGGATGTAGCAACGAGATATTTTTTCCTCTCCTTTCGTTTATTACGCCGCATTTCTAAACTTCCCTTTCACTCACACTTATGAACTTAAGATTTTTTTAAGGTGCAACTTATGAACGATGCTTTTGAATTTCCTACGTGTAACTTATGGAGAGATGTTGTTTTATGCGACGTAATTCTTGTGCACCTTTAGCCTTTACTTTTTTAAGTATTGATATGGGCTAGCGGTCAAGCCACTGGATCCAAAATCTCAACGTTCAAAGCTTGATTCCAGGTTGTACTAGATTTTTATGTTTTCGCCATCACTATATTTCATAATACAGATAAACTAAATTCATACAGATTTCTTGTAGTTAAAAATCATAATGCTGTCTTATGAATATTGAAAGTTTTTTTCGCTGATTGTTCACTTTCGAATGATTCTTTTGTTAAGATTGGAAGACAACAATACTGGCTAGCATATTCTGCAAACAGTAGTAATCTCATCTCTCGCAACTCATGGTACCTGAAAGCAAAAGATTGATGCGCAAGTGGAACAGTATAATGTTTGCTTTTGTTATGAACGGTAAGGAAACATTATAGCGAAAAGCCAATACAATCCAAAAAGTCAAACCAATCTATATACTCTTCAATCTCTTGATTCAGATTAGGATGAATATAGGAACATATGAATGGTGTTAATATGGTAACAGTTACACTATAACGAAAGTCGTAAAGATGATTCCAAGGGGTGTCTCACATGAATATGATCAAATTTTGTTGTTGAAATTAATTTTAATTCAGGAAAGCAAGTGAATCAATGTAAATAAGTTGCAAAGCGAAATGAATCAGCTTGACAGAAAATGCGCAGCTGTTGAGTTTAGCAACGCTTTTTCTTTTCTCAAATGTCAAATCGGTTATGATTGTGTTGCAAAATTTATCAAAAGTAGGGTATGTGTCCCTTAACTTAGCCTATTATGCAACGATTGATTAAATTTTTTTAATATAACTCATGAAGTTTTTAAGTTGCAAGCGAGATTCAACTAGTAAGACACTTGCTACGATAAGTTTGATAAGACATTTGGTAGTATGTATCACGAAAAGTTACAGAACTCTTTGCATAAAGTCAGAAACATTCGAGGGATATGGATTTAATGTCGGCCTATAAGCACCAAATTGGATGCAACTTTGTCCCATTCGATGAATTTATTACTAAATGCAGTCTTTGTACGTTTTTTTCTAATTTAATGAATTAAGGCATTGCTAGCTGTATTAGATTTACTTATTATAACATTTCACAAAACACACTAAAGTAAAACTGCCTCGAAACACTTAAGTGAAGTTCATATATGATTTATTAGCCATTCAATAATGGAAACATTATAATTCACTATACAATGATTCTGTTTCTTCGGTTTGTGTTTAGATGCGCCACTTGGATATAAACACCGCAAATTCATGCATTCCCTCTTAAAATTTTACCAATAACAACCTTTTTACTATGTTATTGATACAACAGGCCATAGTTGGGAACATACAAAAAAATATGTCCCCAACATTGGATCTACGATTTTCTTGTAAAATCATTGTTATTTTAGCTATGTGAACAGTTGGTTTGTAACGTGTAACTATGTTCTGTACATCCAGACTACATTACTTGCTTTATCGATTCAATTAAGCCAAATTTAGATCACTTGAAGATCGTGTAGATCATCTGTTCAGCTTAACCAGTGAAATCATGATGCCCCAAAAGTTCAAGGAATCGAAAACTACGCAGAAGTGAACAACTATAAGTTGATAAATATTGCTTCAATTGCTTCGGATTACATCGGTCACCCTAACAGCAACATGATTTTGTTGATTATCGCTAAATTAATGACACATTGGTACATAGGCCGAATGAAGGAGCAAGGTTAACATTACATCCCCTTACCCTACTAAATTTGATTGAATTCAAATCGATTGCAATTCGCTGAGTGCGCTTGATTTCAGTGAGACACCCTAATTCAGTTATGGATGAAGAAGGAAGTAACCAAAGAGGGGTTTTCAATGCTTGATAGGTCCAAATGAAAAAATGTCTGGATTTTTCTCTTGTACCATTTGATCGAAACACCCATTTGGTATTAAAATGATATGTAAGCATCCATAGACACAGAGAAAAGACATCCAGTCTAAAACATTTTTTCAATTTACTGTGAAATTTTTTAAAAGCAAAGCGTTGGAAAAACAAAGCCACCTAGGCTTCATAATAAAATTGATAGACTATCAAATCTCGATTCACCAAAACTAACGGAACAAGCTGTAATTTTAAAATAGCCGTTACAGAAATTTACACACGAAGGACACTCCAGCTTGGATGTCTGTTCTCTGTGCTATATATAACGTCAAAATTGATAACAATCTATTTTTGTTGAAAATTCACTCAAATCATCGTTCAGTTTCTACAGTCTCGGAAAACTTTGCTTTTGATTATTAGGTTCAGCCAACAATCAATAGGAAACTAACGATTTATAATTGGCGCATTGCTGGCAACTCCATTGGTCCTATGTACATTAATCACAGACAGATATTCAAGCTCGAACAGAACAATTCAAATTTGTTGTGTAAAATTCAAAATTTCATTACATTGGAATTATTTTGCACTGTAGCCCCGCCTAATCAGCTTATTGCTATATTAAACCTGACAGTTTGACTGGCAATCCATTTTTCCCTTACCAATTAAAACAAATCTGTGACGCCATATATTAGGTTATTGCTACTTGATATTTTGAGAGAAGCCATATGTTTACACAGGTAGATGAAATGATGTCGAACATCTGTCTGTGCCTTAACCAGCGCACTAGTGCACCATGAAGAAAATCATTATATTTTTTGGCTCAGAAAGTACTAAGTCCCTAGCTCGATCCCAAGGTTAATGATTCGCCCCTAATCCCTAACTCACACCAACACACCCTCAAGTATTCTGTCAAAATAACATAGCGAATCAAAACAAAAACAAAGATACTAATACTGAAAGGTACTGCAAAAAAGCAAGAGTGAATTGCAAGGTGGGGATTCTACAACAGTGGATCAATCCTAAATTGCTAGATTCATTTTGATTCTTGCTTGCACCTTGCGATACATGCTTGTCCTTTTTGGTACTAGAATCTTTGTTTTTGTTTCGCTTCACAGTGTTACTTTGACAGAATATTTGAGGGGTTGTTTGTGTTCAGGGGCGATTCATTAAGCTTGAGACCTGCCCGTTGGGGACAACTTAGAATAGTTGGCTTGAAGACAAAAATTACTTATTCGAATATTTACAATTATAAGTGTCTATAATTTGAACCGGTGCAATGAAAGAGAGTGGTCGAAGTCGCGGCGTAGCGAACGAATATGTAGAATCAGTTGTTGTAAACGAAGATCAACAGATAGCATATCCAATTTTCTGGGCTGAATTAGCCATACCCAAATTTGTATGATATGGGAACTGACCAGTTTCTAACTTGATTCAAAACCCAACATGAACTCAAATTTTGCCAATTCTTTTGGTAGTCCAATGTTATTCTTCTGAGCTTTAGCATCTGTATTGGGCCAAACTGTGGAAAAAGACAACAGATTCGCAGCAGAAACCTTGCTCCGTAGGTAAGGAACGGCTTAATCAGGGTTGACTGTTTTTATTAGTTTTTCGGAAATACGTCTAAAACTCCCACGTTTTCAAAATTATTTCACATTTAATCATACCAATATAAACTCTAACCGCAGACAGACGTTCCATTTCATCTCATTTACCTGTGTAAAAGATAGCTTCCCTCAAGATATCAAGTAGCAATAAACTAACAGATGGCGCCACAGATATGTTTTGATAGGTAAGGGAAAAATGAGTTACCAGTCAAACTGTCAGATTTAATGTAGCAATAACTTGACTAGGTAATTCCAAAGTAATTGGATTTGAAATTTTACACAACAAACTTGATTTTTTTTGTACGTGCTTGAACGTCTGTCTGCGCTCTAACTATCGGACTAAAGATTCTATAGCTTGTAGTACACTGTTTGTCCAATAGCCAAATATTTGGCATAGGCAGATAGACAGCTGACAGATATTATAGATGTTTGTCAGATGCCTATCTGCCTATGACAAATATTTGGCTATTGGACAAACAGTGTACTACAAGCTTATGCATAAACCTTGATTGATTACCAATTACTTAAAGCCTGCTCGTTAAATTTCGGACACTTTTGTTTTAGTGCAGATTGTTAATTATTTCACGGATCGCTGAAACGTTTCATTTATATTCCCGCTGAAACTCTCCACTTTATTTCGTGGTACAACATGTTTAAGTTCTTGTTACATTCAGTAAAATGACGTCGAATCAAGTGGAAGTGCGCAAACGCATTTTGTACGAACGGCAGCAAAATACGTATTTAGCAGTACTGCTGCAGTGATCTGCTCGTGTTGTAAACGGAGTGTGCTATTCGTAACTACCAGGACTGTAAACGGGGAAATCTAACTCAAAGAGTGTCTACAGAACGTAGACTGTACAAGCAACACGAGAGCCCTACGTTCTTCTGCCGGATCTAGCTTCGAGCCACGATTTAGATGTTGTCCTGGAGTGGTACGAAACCAACGAGGTCATTTTTGTATCCAAGGACATGAACCCCCCCCCCCCCAACGCACTGGAAATAAAATTAAATGCTCACAAATGGGTTATCTTTTATTGTCTGATAGTTTGAAAAGGATCGGTCAACTATATAATTTTCTACAGCGTTTTTTCCGTGTTGCAATTTAATTTGGGACACTCTCCTAAGTTGATGAATGGGGATCATAAGTGACATGACATTTATGTCCTACGTGCGTTTTTTGTCAAATTGGGATTACCTTCAAGACAACTCGGAGTAGATTTTTACCTACAATCAAAATGAAACTAGCGACTTGAAATTGGTTCACTATTGTAGAACACCTTGGTCCAAAGTATTGATCATTGCACGGATTGTAATCACCTCCATTTTTCGACCGTTTGGGAAGCTTGTTTACAAGGTGTTAGAAGCTAAACCGAAAAAGCGAAATTTTACATTGCCTTTTTCCGGATTTTATACGATTCGCAATTTGCACTGGTGAATATTTTCTGGTTATTTTACTTCAATGGTTAAAAAATTAGAGCACAAAAACTCATACCGATTTTACCGAAATTTGTCTAGGTCCACGTAAAAATCCTCCCTGAACTGTCAGAAATGCACTGATGAAGCCATTTTACCAGCGGATGGATAGTCAAGAAGAAAAAGAATATATTTCATGACTCAGGAAGTACTAGCAACAATCAATATGCATCTAGCGATTTGAAATTGGTTCACTGTTGTAGAACCCCTTGGTCCGAAGTACACCTTGAAGCCAGCACCTTGTTATACATATTTGCGCCTTTGTTTTGATTTTCTGTGTTATTTTGACAGAATGTTTGAGAGTGTTCGTGTGAGTTCATTATGAGGGGCGCATCATTAAGTTTGGGACCGAGTTTGGGACCGACGTGCTAGTACTGACTGAGCCAAGAAAAAAATCGTATTTGTTCGGGACCTACTGGTCTTAGAGTTAGTCTATGCTAGTACCGAAAAGTACCGAAAAGAACAAGAGTGTATTGCAATGTTCAGACTGCAGGGTGCACTTCGGACCTAGGGGTTCTACAACAGTGAACCAATTTCAAATTGCTAGTTTCTTGTTGATTGTTGATGATACCGTTGAATCGATGGACGCCTAGTTTATTGTGTTTACAGAGAAATGTTGCCAAAAGCTTCCTTACGTGGGATAAGCATTTTCGGCAGTTTTATTTAACAGTGGCCATGGATGACGAAGAGTGCCCCTAAATAATCGTCACCAAAGTGATGGAACACCCGGAACGCCTACATAATTTCATCGCAAAGAATTAAATATGCCGAGGAGTACCATCGACGACGGCGTTTTGAAGCGGTATAAACGCTTGTCAACAACAACTAAGGGCCGAAAGTTTGTTCCTCTAGTTTCTACCACAATTCTCCGACACCAACTATTGTCAGTGAGATACGTTTCAAAAAAAGTTTGGAACCAATGAAGCAATTGTACAGAGTCAAGAAACGATATGAAATGAAAACGTAAAAGAAATAGAAGGCAGCAAAAACATCAGAAAACCTGAGTGGACGCGATCGAAACTCACGTTCGATAGCTTTATGATATTCTCGGAAAAAAAGCCATTTTCATCTAATGCTTGACGATGAGACATACGTTCAAACGGATAAACTACACAAAACAAGAAGGATAAACTCTTCTAAAATCCAAGACTACCATTAGCCTTGAAAAGTGGGAGGAAAAGGTATCTTGTTTGGCAGGCAATCTGTCAATCCGGAAATCGGAGTTCTTCATTTGTGACGAGCGGAACAATCAATAAGGATGTGTTTATGAATTAGTGTTTCAAAAAACGTTTACTTCCGTTCATTAGCACATTATTTTGCCAAGATATCGAGACATGTCACAACGCTGGCATTTATGAACAGTAATGGTATACAATTTCCGCCCAAACATATGAATCTACCAAATGTTCCACAGTGTTAGCCCATGGAAAGATACTAGGCAATTATTAAGGGGAATCTTCGGAAAAGTGGTCTAGGTTGTAAGACCATCAGTGACTTTTGCAAGAAATGGAATTCTGCCAGTAAGATGGTCTCGGAAACTACTGTCGTGAAGCTCATGGCAGGGGTTGGAAGCTGCAAAATTTCTAAAGCAATGTCTTAAAGTATAATGACTTTACTATTTAAATTCGCCACAGTCTTTAATCAGGGAATAATAACCTAACTTGCTTCGGTTGTTTTAAAAATTTCTCAAAAAGGGCATCTTCAGTGGTCAATTTTTGGAACAACTTCATACTTGATATGCATCATCAAAACTTAAATAATACTAGCTAAAATAGACCAACTTTCCAATAGTTCAGGGAGAATCCCGCTATTTTTCGTAAATTATTAAAATATTTGTGATATTCTGCTTTTTATCATTAAAGATGTACCAACTAGAAGGAAGCTCTAGGAAGCTTAATCTGTTTCTCAAAGTTATGTTTCAAGAAAGTTGTTTCTATAGAATCTCATGGGTGATCACTGATCAGCAAACTCTTTCGAAGTTCAAAAAAGTTTCCAGATACGTTGAAAATTTTTCGGCAATATATTGGACATCTATGAAATTCCACCACATATCTTCACAAAAGAGAGCGAGTAAAATTCATGATTGTCTTAAAACTTCCAAAATGTTTATTTATGCTTCCGAGAAGCTTTATCAACTTCTGGCAAGTTCATAGTAATTCAGAAAATAATTTTTAAAAAGTTTGTACAGTTTCTAGAAGCTTATATAAGTTCTGATCAATTAACGTAATTGTCGAGAAGTGCTAGGATTGTCTGAAAGCTGTAGAATATGCAATTGAATATAATATTTAAAAACGATTTCTGAAAAAATCAAAGATTTTTGAATCTATCTTCAGGGTATCTTCGGGTTCCCCAGAAAGCTTATTAAATCTGCCATAGTTAAATGCATCCTCTTCTCCAGAAGATAAGCTTGAATATCCAGATCCCCAGTAAACTTCCGAAAATGTCTATACAACAGGTGTCTCTAAAATATATCTCTATGAGCTATTTTCATGTTCTAATAATGATCAATCCATCAATAAAACGTTTGTTCACTTTGAAGACTTCATTAGTTTTCATTTCCGAGCAATCGAAATACTACTCGGAATACAAGATTTTGCCACCATATTGTCGTAAAATCCACAACAGTTACAATTCCGGGAGCTTCCTCATTTCGACTAGTCAGCGTTTTCCGGAAAATACAGTGGCTGTAAAAAACTAAGAGAACCATTCGTTATTCAGGAATGAAACGAAAAGCAATTTGCTAGCCCTGGGAGCAATTTGAGGCAATTATCAGCATCCCTCGCCTCGGACAAAACCACTTTCTGTTCGGCACCAGCATCACCCGCACCAATCAAGCTCACTTTTTGGCTCAATAGCTGAAATTTTACTCATTAATTGGTATTATCAAGCAGCGGAACAGAGCGGTATTTTCCTTGCTTCAAATTGCTTCAAGAATAGATCAAAACATATACCAGAATTGAAATCATTCCAAATAGATACGGTATAAAACAAAATTTACAACACCGATGCAGCAATGTTTTTGAGTTTGGTCTAAAATATAAATTCCATCCACGATATGGACCACCGTTGAAGATGCCCTAACGGTTACATTTAGGATGTTGCTGTTTAAGATATTTACATTGAGAACAACCTTATGAATTATACGTGTAGGATCCTTAAATGCGTCTAAAGTTTCAAAAATCCTTTGAAACATATTGAGGAATCCAAGTAAAGCTAAAGTGAGGTTAAACATTGTAGTTTCTAAAACTGAAATCAATAATAACACTCGGGCTATTTTATAAACTGTATGAAATTGGTCAGTATTGTCATTATCGGCAGTTTGCTGCTCTTTTCCCAACAATCGCGACCAACGACGTTTAACCTCACTTCTGCGTTACCTGAACTTCTCAATTGAGCTATGATATTTTGGAAAATGTATGTCGGTAAACACGTTTGCCTTAGTAGTGCCCAAGTTAGACTTTCATCATAAGGATCTCACAGGTATAGAGAAAAAATACCGGACAACGTGCAAAATTTCATCTAAATCGAAGATGGCCGTGTCTATTTTTGGTTTTTTATATGTCAGGAATTTCCTGGAAAAACTAGTGTCGGTTGGTTAAAGTCGTATATTGATTTAAATATGGCTCTGTTTTCTAAACAAGCCTTAACACTTATTTCATACTTTTTAAACAATTTACTCCCAGCATATTTTATGGGAGAATATGGGAGAATTATTTTTTTTTGTAAAATACTATCTTTTTCTTTTTAAAGAGAGCGGTATCTCCATATTATAAAAATACACATCTGCCATTCCACTACACTGGTGGAACCACACTGCCGGACAAGTGCAGAAACTCTCCCTTCAAGAAAGTGACGCCACATAAACATTGACGACACAGAAAGCATCAAGTCCGAAACTTGAGATGAACATAATTTTTTAAATCATAGCTTTAGTTGAAAAATAGATGATGTACATACAGAGGAAAGATGAAAAAGCAAGGAAAACACACGATGAGTACCCGATTTACCCCCCTTCAATGAACAGAGGAATAATGATATACACACTGACTCGCACTGATGATGGCCGAAATACGAAACAAAGGCTTTGGCGCCGCTCGAATCACACTTGAGAGGGTGGTTTGGTGGATGACTGTGTAGCTAATTGTAAAATTTCTTCATTACACGAGCACGAGCGAAAACGGCGGGACGCTTAATATAGACATTTTGTTGGAAACAGATAAGAGCATCGGAAAGTAGACAGATACCAAACTCGATCAGATTAAAGCGCAAGAAAATGTTGGATAATCATCATCATGTGTGGTCACAGCATTTATTTTGCTTTCGTACTGATCGAGTAAGGCTGATGAACGTACTGATAGAGGAGATTGAGTTCCTACAAAACCTCCCAAAAAGGAGGAAACGAAACATACCCGTATGTTCTCCAATTCCTCCTGGGTGACCTGGAGTTGCTGCATTAGTTCCGGTACCGAGACTCGGCTGGGCGACTGGCGTGCCAAATTAATGACCTGATCGGCGTGCTGCTGCCGCTCTGCTTCCTGACCTTTAGCGTACATGTGCAGATACATCTTGTTGGCTTTGCCTTCCTGATCCTGGAGCTGCGAATGGAGCTCTTCGTTGCTTCTCAAGCTCTCGGATTCGCTCCTTGGCCTAAAATGGGGATAAGGGTATTTTAAATGGTTTTCCAAAAGCACGGTGTAGGTACTTACTTGCTCGTAGTCAGGAACCAGATCACAGTATCTGCTGTTCGATTCGGCCAATTTCTGCAGCAAAGCTTCAACGCGATCATTGTTGGACATGCGAATCTGCTGTTCGTCTGCTTGTTGCTGTTTTACCAGCTCCTCAATGCGAGCTTCGTACATCTCAACGAGTCGCTGCTTCTCGGCATCAATGTCATCGTCACTTCCGCAAGCACGATCCTGCGTGTGCACATACGAATCCTTGAAATGGATCGACGACGTCGTTATGTCCTCGAAATGTCCCGAATCTGCGAACGAGCTCTGCATCTCCGAGGTGGACATCTTGTCCATGAACTGCACCTGGTGGATGCCATGATTGTGCAGATGATGTCGCGGACTGGCTTTAATACAATCGTCCGTTTGATCCACAATTGGTGAAATGCCCTGGGAGCTGGGCGTGTTTGCATCATTGGTGGTGTTCTCCCGCACCGTCACGGCGTCACTGCTGTTTGAACGTTCCTCCGGGGAACTGAGCGACGCCTTGAAGAGCCGCAGCTCAACAACCTCTTTGGTAAGTCTTAGAATTTCACTATCACGCTGCTCCAGGTCTATGCGAGCCTGGGAGAGCAGCTCCTTCAGTCGTCTGATCTGGCGCTGAGCCCGCTGGGTCGGAGTGAGGTAGTCCTCACCCGTCTGTCCGGCATGGCTCGAGCAGTGTACTACGTATTTCATCTTACGGCCACTGAATGTGGTGCCATTGCGGGCCACGTACGGATGATCGCACGACATTCCACTCGCCACTGAGCTGTAACTGCGCAGGGAATCCAAATCGTCATCCAAATAGCTAGTGGCCGGCGATTCCGGTGAAACCGGCGGTGTCTTCGGGCTGAGGCTGCTTTTGTGCAGTCCGTGACCGTGTCCGGGGGTGGAGGCCGACTCGCAAGGGGTGTGCGGTCTGCGAGGTGATCGCTGGGCGCTACTGTTACAACTGGCGCTGTGTCCAGAGTTGATTAGGTTCAAAGACTGGAGAAAGAAGGGAATAGAGAGAAGAAAATTTGTTAGGTAGGTTGTATATGTTGCAGAGCTTATATTTTCCAAAGTATTTCTTGAGGTCAACGAACACATGTATCACATTTGGATGGAAATATTAATGAAATATACATTTATTTCCTATAGTGTTGAGGGTTCTCTGTTGGTATTTTATTATAAGAACAGGGTTTACACTGGCATTTCTAATAATTTCTTTTTGGACTCATTCTAATCTGGATAATCAATACAGCAAAACACCTAATTCCGAAAGAGCAGATCTTTGATTTTTAGATTTGTGAATGATTTTAATGGCATTTCATGATTATTTGCTTATCAGAATAACCTTACTCATTTCTGTCAACTATGTATTCCAGTATGTACACGGAAAAAAATCCGTGCCCAGATCCGTGAACTGCAGTCATGAATTCGAGAACAAGCAAAAATACACAGTGAACTGAATCATGTAATCATGAATTAAATTACAATTAAAGATAAAAACCCTATAAACGTGAACCAGTTCACGGTCCGTTTTCATTTTCGGGAACGCTTTTTTTTTTCCTGTGTACGTATTCTTTACCTGCCCAAGCAGCGCACTAGTTGCAAATCAGTTTAATTAACTGCAGTGTGATTAAATTAGGTAACAATTAAGTTGCTGCAACCAATTGTGACAGCTTTGTGTTGCTTGGAATTATTCGTTGTAACTCATAAAGCAATAGAGCCTCAAAGGACATTCAACTAGTTATACGCTTTCTGAAATGCTTGTTGTTCTGGTCTAAGAAAAGGATGTGACGTACAATCAGATTGCCAAAAGGGTCAAAGTGCATCCAGAAAAGGTAAAACGAGTGATTGGAATGGTATGGTGAGCATTACACCCTCCGGATCTGCCACAGGTATTCGTTCAGCAATCTCGAATTGGACCAAAAAGTAATCGATTAAAAATAGGTGATCGAATCAGCCCCTTTTTGTGATTTGGCCAAGAAATACTGCAGATTAAGAAAAGAAACGATTTGAAGATATACAGGGAGCAGAAAGTACCAGAAATCTCCGCCCTAAAGGGCCTAAAGTTGTACAACCGTATGTCGGACAATCCCTTTCATTGTGTTTTAATGAACGCTGTCGGGACCTTAATTCTACACCCAATCGGATGGAGAGTGTGTTCCAAATATAGACACTACTGCGATGGAAAAATTTGGTGAGAAGACGCTCGTTTGGCAATCAATTTGCACATGAGGCTTGCAATCTTCCATTTTCTACACAAAAGGAACAATAAATGCTGAAATTTGCCGAAACGAGTGCTTCCACTATATCGGAAGCATGTGATGCCTCCTCGTTTCTGTTTGGATCTGGCCTCTTTATATTATCCCAGATCAACTCTACAGTGGTTTTCTGATAGGAACATTGATTTCGTTGAAAAAGATATCAATCCACCAATCTGTCCACATCTGTAACCATTCGAATGTTCCTGGGCACTCATCAAGCGAAACCTAAAAGGCAGGTGCAGTGGCCTACAACATGTCCGACTTCTTTGTGCAGAAATCAGAACTTGTTGGACGGTAAAGTACGAGCATATTTCCGAAATCAGTAATCTGACTAATTTGTTAGTTGAATTGATATTTCAACATGTAAAGTTGTTACACAATACATTGTTTTGAAAATTTGCGAATTGTATTTAGTTTTATTTCAATTTTTGGATGTTTATAACTACTTTTCGATACACTACTTTCTGTTAGATAAAGATGTAGGAAAAGATAGGGCTACGAGTTCTTCACTATATTTTTAATTCAGGCTTGTGCTACCGTAGCGTACCGAAAGATGAATTAAATATATACTCTCTGAATTAAATATAAAATTTCATCTTTGTTCTTAATTGATAGAATAGGATAGGATCGGATATGATATGTTCATTATTTGAATTAAAAGTTGATCGCATGCCTATTAAAGTAGATTACCCAGCATTGTAGGTCCAATATTGTACAACATTTTCATTTCGGATATCATAAAACTTGTTTCGACTATGACACTGAAATTTTTGGCAATGAAAAAAATCTTCGTGTAATTCTCCTGCAGTTTTCACTGATTGTTGATTTTTGAAAAATTGACTATTTCTTCATATGTTTTCAAATCTCAATTCAAAATATTCATACACAACTTTCCTTAAAGAGTTTTTAAAAAACAGTTTTACGAGTAGATTAGTAGAACGATTGTTATTGGAAAACTAGCAAATCTAAACTTATACTTCACTTGTTCAGTTTTTCGAGTACTCGACACTTAAAAAGTCTGTAAGTTGCAAGCGAAATAGGCCTACCTGCCTAACGTTAAGCTTTTTCTAGTGAAATGTAAAGGGTTTTGCTCCCGGTTACTCAAAAAACGACTAAAATTTTACTTTGTTGCCTACACAGATAAAAAGAAACATTGAATTTTCAGCGTTATCTAATGCACATAAAGAAAATGCTAGATTTGGTAGAATAAAATGAGATATTTCATGTAAATTTAAGCTAAATAACGCCTGAATCAAGCCTGTTGTTAGATTTTATACACTGTTGTAGGGCGCATGAAAGATTGCAAACAATTTCGTTGTTTACGCCTCCTTTGGCTTGGAATTAAACGAGGGAAAATTTTACGCGCTTGTTAAGTTTTTTTTCTATGTATAACTGGAGAAAAATACATAGATATCAATGAGTTTCAGTGAACTTACTATATGTTAGTTAAATTTCCTCCAAACTTTGTTGAGTTTGGCATTCTTAGCAAAACTGCTGTAGAATTAGCAACAAGTGTTTCAAAAGATTTGCAAAGTTCCTCAATGTATCATGATGAACATGGAAATTATTAAATGTAGCCAGCATATACATCGTTCATAATCATCGTATTATTTAATCAGGGTCCGGAAAAATAGCGTATTAATACACTGGTAAAAAGGTTGATAAACTCAAACATATTCAAGTTTCATTCAACTGGAATTTAACGTTGGATTGAGCAAAAACATCATATAAGTTTGATTGGACTACTTGCGGTAGTTAAAACAAACTAAAATTTCGTTTAATTGTATCAAAAACTAAGCAGGTAAGTATAACTGACATCCGTATGAATTTACCACTATGATGTGTATACCCGACCAGAAGCGTATAACATAAACATAACAAAACTTTTAGTATGATTTAAACTGCAAACAAACAAAGTTTTAGTATGATTTAAACTGAATTGCTGTTTGATTTAAACTGCAAAAAAACGAAAACAATTAAAGAAACAAACATTTTTGCTTACCATCACTTACATTTTCTCTCTTATTTTAGGAATATTTATTGGAATAAAATGCTAACAAATATTAAAAAGTGCACATTTACATTTATAGACTTCTCTCAGTCCATGAGAAATCTATGAATGTTAACGAATGTTAACAGCACTACACTGATTTTTCATATTAAATTTTCACCTGAAAACTTCTGCGACACTACACGTCTGGGTATTGTTTAGTGACATTTAATGAGCATGCAGCGAGACCGGATGATGGAAAATGAAATAACCCAAAACAAAAAATTGATTCAAACTCAAATTTTATTTATTTTTTCTTCGAACAAAATATCAGTTTGAGTTAACCGCCGTGTGAGTTGAATCAATCTAAAATTCCAAATTAATTGTCTGAGTCGCAACCTGTGGTTTGGTAATCATAAACTCCTTTAAAGGTGGAAACAATCAAAATATATGTTTAGAACAACTACAACACAAATTTGTAGTGTAATAATTTCTTTGGGTAGACAAAAACCAAAGAAAATCGTTGGTTTCAAACAACATAAAACAACTAATTTTTTGGTCGGATGTCAACAAACAAGTGTGTTGTTTCAAACGGGCATTTTTTCCGTGTATGAAGCAGCACTATCAACTATAAATAACGGGGGCTCTAGAAACTTGGGCCAGGCGTCCGTACTATTATTAATGGTAAAAATTAATGAAAACTACATGAGCTGAAATCGATATAAGATCTAAATAAAATTGCCTGCTAATTTATTCCATAAACGATAAAATTTGATGTGTAAGTAGATGCAAGTTGAAAACTTATTGTTGTCATTTAAAAATTAATACAATATGATACAACGAGGTAAGGTAGGTCCGAAAGTGGAAGTGCCATTTGTCACTTGTTGAAGTGAGAAAGGGCAGTTCGCAGTGACGTGACTCTCCATTTGATTAGCCCAGGAGAGTCACGTTAATGCGAGTGACTTTTTTCACTTCACCATGTGACATATGTGACTTCGAGTCTCGGTATAACCCTCAACGTCTTATGATGTAATAGCTCGTCATTGGCTGGAAAATATATCCTGTCATTTAGCTTTATGTGCCTGGAAACTTAAAATTACATAACTGAAAACGGTAAAGCAAACTCTAAACTTTTTTTTTTTCAATCCAGCATGTTTTATGTTGTTGTTTAGTACTGCATCTCTTTTTTTCTCCATTGATAATTTTCGATACTGAAACATTAGTTAATATTTATTTATAATATCATATGTATGGCTGTGCTTTCCCCTTTATCTCGCAGAGAAAACACAATTATTTGTTATTTTTTAGTTGGAAATAGTAAAAAAGTACTGTGGATTTCTCAAAGCATATTTTCCAATAAAATATTTAATTTCTTTGGAAAATAATGATTCATGGTTTTAAATGAAAATGAATCATTAATATACAGTACAATAGCCCTTGCTGTTGCTTCTAAGTTAATGAAATAAGATTTTTTTTAGTGATCATAGTCTAGAAAAATCATGTGTGTGACATAAATTTAAGTAACGTCATTTGATAATACGTTCTCAGATGTTGGTTCATGTAAATATGCGAAGTGATATAAAGATGCACCCAATCTAAAGAAATCTAAATTTTACACAAATTTTTCGAAGTTTTTTTTCAGTCTGTGTGATAAATGGTTATTTGACAATGACGAACACACAAAGGACAAGGGACATCATAGAGTGAGCTTGGTTGATCTCACTATCTGAAAGGCCTTCTGTTTTTCACAGTCTCGAAGAAGCAAGTAAGACCTGCTGAAGTGCTGAAGTTATTTCAAGTCAGTATGGCAGAAACGCACACCATGTTTTTATTACGGCAAGAGAGTCTAAGACATGTAGACAAATTGTTCCTTGTTTCACAAAAAAAAAAACAAGGTTCAATACATAGGTACACCCCAAAGTCTCTTGTAAATTTAGGCATGGTTTACATGAAGTCCAGTGAGCTGATCACGCATTCATGTTGATTACGTTGAGCCATTGCCAATGGCTTGTGCTTTTAGGTTGTTAGTCAACTAGCGCACTATCAGTGCGATAATTAAGTTACAATACAATAACGAAGCTGTCCATCCAATTCTGCAAATGTTTGGTGTACCAGAAAACATCGTATGATATAATGCTGTTTTAAAAAAATCAGCGGACATGTATCCTAAGCGCAACTGGAGGAATCTAACTCTTCTGACAAACCGCAGTAGACTGTGGCAAATTTTGAAATTTTCACTCTTCTACACTCACATAAAAAATTACATAATCGGTGGAAAATATCCACCAAAAATTCACCTATCTTTCATGTGATTCAGGAAGTGGAAAATGCTTCGTAAAATCAAGTGCATCTTATGTGTCTCGTGAAATGTTAATGATTAGTCAAGTAGAATTGGTTGTTCTATGTGCTGTTCAGGTGAAAATCACTTATTTTAGTAATGTAATATATCTACACGTGCTTCCATTAGTAGCTTGGAGAAAAAAAAATTTCAGTGTATGTTTAATCGATTTGGTTCTGAAAACCTCCCAAAACTCGAACTCTTTCAGTTTGAATCTAACTGTGTATAGCTTATTGGAAATGTATAAGGGAATTATTATAGCAATGCTATACTATATAGAGGGATTTGTGTTTGCATCGCTTTGAAAATTAGCTGAGCCAAAGCTTAAGAAATGAGTAAGCAAAACGACAAATGACTCAACATCCCTTTTCAAACAATAGTCAGGAACAGAAGTTATCAATTATTCAAGTTGCTAGGGTCTTATAGTTGAGCTTGATCAACTGCTCAGCAAGCAATGCACAGTGATCCAGTAAGCTACATTAAGCGGACATGAGGTTTTCAATAGAATTTTGTGGTTTTAGCACTTTGGTTACTTGTACTATAATTTGAATAAAAGTTATTTTTCTTGCATTAAACGTAAGAGTGACGTGTACTTTAACTTTTTTTTTAGCAAATATTGTGAGTTAGTATGTTCAGCAAAGTTTTAGAAATTATGAAAAACTTTGTAGAACACATTTTCTTCTTGATTCAAAGCCTATTCAATATATTAGTAGAAAAATTCGTTTCAAAGTCATTCATTTTTTACTTTTACTGGCTTGTTATGTTCTAAAAAGTTGTTTGTTTTGACATTCGCTAAAATTTTGCAAATTTGCAACAATTTTAATTTTTAATTAAATTTGCGCCAGATAATAATCGTGTTCGCCGGACTACAAAGTTGACCATCTACAAGACATTAATTAGACCGGTAGTTCTCTACGGCCACGAAACATGGACATTGCTAGTGGAGGACGAGTGCGCCCTTGGTGTCTTTGAACGGAAGGTACTGCGTACGATATATGGTGGAGTGTAAATGGAAGACGGCAAATGAACCACGAATTGCTTCAGTTGCTGGGCGAATGTCGAACGACAGCCTTGTTAAAATGATTCTCGAAAACAAACCTACGCGTACAAAAAGAAGAGGCGCGCAACGAACAAGGTGGATAGATCAAGTAGTAGGCGACCTGCGGACTCTCCGCAGACAGCGAGGCTGGCGAGGTACAGCCATGGACCGATTACAATGGAGACAAATTCTGTGTACAGCAGAGGCCACACCGGCCTTGGTCTAATTGGTAAGTAAGTTACGCCATATTATAGGCCTCACAATATGGCGCAAATTTAACTGACAATTTACTATAACATGAAAACAAGAGGAAATAGAACTATGTTTTTTCGGTAAAATTGTAGCAAATGTCAAAAACATAAAACTTTGTAGAATATAGCAAGCCGGAAAAAGGTAAAAATGAATGAGTGGTGACTCTGTGTGCAAATTAAGTTTCCAGGAAAAAAATCTAATGTAATAAATATAAAAAAGCAGCTAAGACTTTACTTAGTCGAAAAACTTATTCCTTTGATTGTTACTAATTTATTTTATAAGGTTTGAAGTAGCTAGTACTAGAGTTCTGGATTCATGTTAATATTGGTGTCATTGCAATGGTTTTAACGTTCACGATTATTTCCAATTGTAATACGTCCCTCATAGTACTTATTATTTTTTGCATTTTTGAGTTGGGTTTATTATCACTGTTCAATCGAATCCGCTCAGATGTTAGAATGAATAAATCAGCACACTAAGTTAGATACACCAACACATACCTTCATGATCACCTGTGTTCTCCATAGTCACTGTTCGAAAACTAAAGCAAAAGTACTTGGTCCAACCTTAGTTACTCGGTTCCTGTAGAACTTCTCAATAGGAAAGAAGCCGAACGAGTAATATAGCCACGAATTCACTTATGTACTTTGAGTTGTGTACTGGTAAAAGTATCAGGTGCTTTTTACTCTTCTACGCCTACTGTTGCCCGACAGGTGCCCGTTTATGTGCAATGAGGATAAAAATATGCGTAAACTTTTATAAAAAGTAAAGCTATGTTTTTCACTTCAGCGGTGAAGAGTTGAGGTTAAAATTGCACAGTCACCAAAGTAACTTGTTTTTGCACTCTGTTATGGAGAGGAGTATCCTAGTTTTTGTTTCTTCAATTATTTGTTTGTCTAACACAGTCGATCACTTGAATGCACATATACTTTGTTCAATCAACTAAATCGATCACACTACTAATTGGAAACTTAAACTCGTTATTTCTAGTATTCGGCCTCCAAAATTCTACACGTATCCCAATCACTGCTAGAGAGCTAGCACTGCTGTTGCTGCCCCAGGGAAGCACCCTGAGGCCACGGTGGCTGCTGGCGATAGCACATGCTTCTACAAGGCTATCCGCACTGGTACTGATGATACTATCCGGTTCAAAAAATGTGTCCACCATTCGTTGGTGAAGAGTACCCGCTCGTCACGCTTTAGCAAAGTTCTCAAGCACAACACCAAAACCGAATGACCGAAGAAGAAAAGGAGCAATCACTTTCGACGGCCTCCACAACGATGGCGACCGACGATCCTATTACCAATTCCGACCTGAAATCGCGCGAACTACCCGGTGGTTGCAACAATGGAACTTTAAAAACTGCACCAAGCCGTAGATCGTTTCGGTCCGAGCTGCTGCCGGGGCAAAACTGGCGCAAGCAGCCCTGACGTCTTGTCTAGCTCGAAATTAAGTAGATAAAATTCCCTGATTGGGGGTGGTAAGAAATAAAGATGGGCTTCGAGTTGATTGAATGGGTTTTGTGTTGATAGTGGCAAAACTTAAAGCCTAATGGTGAGAGCAAGCGGTGTTTTAACTGCGCTGGTCTGATACCTCCGTGTACGCGGCTCGTGTAGGCTTGTGCATCTTGTTAGTTGCGCTCGATTAGGCTGGCAGAGGAAAACGAGTGGGTGGCTGGTGAGCTGGGGATGTTCAAACGTGACTTTTGCGAGGAAATGAAATCGTAACGGACATAAGTTGGTTTTGTTGATAACATTCTTCGGCATTCTTGTTGTTAATAACCGATTCTTCGGCATTCTTGTTGTTAATAACCGATTCTTTCCTTGTTAAATTTTCTATTTTTTTGTATCAGTGGATTGGAAGTATTTGTAGCAATTGGTTGCGTTATTAAAAAAACATATGCCACATTAATAATGAATAATGAGCAAAATGTCACGCCATATCTCATAATTGTACAGTTTTTTGTACAAATATACTCGGTTTTTCGTTATTGTTACTTACACAGGCTTCGCTATTAAGTACCTACTACCTATATGCAGCAGTAGGCGGAGGCTGTCTCATTCCGGCATTCATTGTTTCGTTAGCCTTGGAACCTAAAAGAGCCGCGAGGAGCCAGCAGTGGAGTGGTAGCCAACGGCTGATTGCAATCGCTTGAAAATTTGGTTGATCAAATGACCAAGAATAACAATAAAATAAAACAGCGAATAGGGCAACTAATATGGGTATATTAGTATAATTGTTCCTATGCTCACCCTAGGCTGAATCAAGAGACTTTGGTGCAAATAAATTGTTTTCTTTTCATAATACGATTTTATAACATTTAATAACATCCACTCCAGCGGCAATCCCTTGATTTCGGGAAGGATTAATTTCGAATTGATTAGATTAATATAGGAACTTCTTCCAATGTAATCTAACGTCATCTATGCGGTCGTGTCTTGTGCGTCATCCATCCAAAATATTTTTAGTCTAAAACTTTTGTTCCTTACACTTATTTGAAAAGCCGCTTAACTTTACTAAACTTGTTGTTTATTTTATTTCAAACAAAACCCATTCTTCTAAATACTGTGCATGGGCCATGAAGTTTAATCATTTGTTTGTAACTGTAAGAACACAAGACAATAACATCATAGAATTATAGGTAACATCCCACCTATATTTGGTATACATAAGGATTTAGCTCATTGAAGACCAGTATTCAAATGATAATCAATGATTCCCTGTCCAAATGCATGGACGGTTGCAAGTCCAAGCTTTACATTGAATCAAAGAAGTGTTATCAATCTCCAAAAATAACTATTCTTGAGTGACGCACTTTGAACGAATTCAAAATTGAAACGATCTTATTTTAAGATGAATGGAATTCCCGGGAATAGCTTTGATGAAATTTTCTTTAACTCATCATGATTTGTTTGAAGATCTATGAGCTGCTTATGGAACGTCCATTAATTATGTCACGCAAAAAGTGACTTTTTATAACTACCAACCCCCCCACCCCCTTGTCACGTTATTTGTATGGACCTTCAAAGTTGTTTGTATGGATTGTCACGTTTTCCCAAACTTCCTCTCCCTGTGTGAAATAATTAATGGACCTTCCCTTAATATACTAATTATAGGTAACCTCGAACATTTTTGCAAACTTTGTTGGCTGCTCAAAATTTACTAAGATTTCTCTGGGATCTGTATTTCTTAGTATTTCTGTACTACGCTGTGACGTTTTTTCTTCCCAACTCATTAGCTTTCTAAAGAGTAAATAAGTTTCAAATTTTTATAATAATATATGACTTTCGAAGGTATCTTCATCAAAAATACTCCTGATAAACAACTAGGGCACAAGACAGGCTTTATGCAGTTTATTCAGCACATGAGACATTTGGTGAAGCTGTAAGTAATCTATAATTAGAACTGCCAATATTTAGACGTTAATTCCTCTGCTTACATCTGATCTATCGAAACATACCTTCAGAAACGAGTATTAGGCTCAGAAAATTTCATGGCCATGGAATAAAGTTCCCAATTGCAGGGTCTTATTAAAAGCATGCGGATTGCTTTCCGATCAAGAAAATGTTTTCTTCAGCTCCGCAATCTGTACATAAACTAACAATATTGTAAGAGTGCGATTCCGTGATGTGTGCGGTCACGATTTGCTGCAAACGTCAATTTCCACAACCCAGTCCTTCGTTTTACACATCCGCTTTTGAAAACAATCAACCAAAACATGTCGATTGCTATGATCACGAACTCGCCTCCTAGCAGGTTATGAAACAGACCTACATGACCAAACTTTCAATTGTCATTGATCTTAAGATTGGCAATGTGTAGGGTATGTGTCCCTTGACTCAGCCTAGTATGCAACAATCGATTACATTTTTTATCATAACTCATAAAGTTTTTCAGCTGGAAGCAAAATTTTACTAGCCACAGACTTGTTAAGATATGTTCAATAAGCCATCTGGTAGTTTGTATCACGAAAAGTTACACAACTCATTTGATAAAGTCAGAAACTTTCGAAGGATATGGATGTAATGTCGGTCTGTAGTCATCAAATTGGGTCTATTCATGGATGCAAGTTCGTCCCATTCGATAGATTTGTTATTGAATGTTGGCTATGTACGCTTTTTGTCGATTTTTTGATGAAAGCGTTCCGAGCTGTATTCGCTCTACCCAACAAACAATTTTACTAACAATCAAACTATACTTAAACTGCTAAGAAACACTTAAGTGATTTTACCATATGATTTAGCGGTCATTCGGCAATCAAAACATTATAATTCGCTCTACACAGATTTTGTTCCTTTAGTTTGTGTTTAGATGAGCCATATGAAAAATATTCAACCAAAATTCAGACATTTGTTTTGTAAATGTTACCAATAACAACATTTTTACTACACTTTTCATACAACAGGCCATAGTTAGGAACATAGAAAAAAATATGTCCCAAACATTGGGTCCACCGTTTTCTTGTTGAATTATTGTTATTTTACCTATGTGACCTGTTAGTTTATAACATGTGACTATTTTCTGTACATCTTGGCTGCATTATTCGGTTTATAGGCTCAATTTCGGCAAATTTAGATCATTCGAAGAGCGTGTAGATAACCTGTTCAGCTTAACCAGTAAAGTTATGGTGTCTGAAAAGTAAAGGAAATCAAAAATTACGGAAAAGTGAACAGTTATAAATTCATTAATTATGTCTCAATTGCTTTGAAATAGATCGGTCATTCTGATAGCAACATGATTTTGTTGATTATCGCCGAAATAATGACATATTCGGTACATAGGCCGAATCAAGGAGATAGGCTAACATTACATCCCGTTATCCTATTTCTTATTCCATTTACTCTCAAGGAAATGTTAGACAAATCGACAGTGACGACAAACGGGATGCTTCGTTTGAAAACATACAAATGTAAGAGACAGCAAGCTTCACTTTAAGGGAACCCTCCCCTGGATTTGGGCAAAAATAAGGCAAAGAGTGGGAGAATGAAAAGGCGTACGAACTTCCAGTTTTGACAGATTAAATTTGATTATTATTCAAGATTTCAAAGAGATAAAAATTGTTGAAAATTCAAAATGGCGGCTACAAAATGGCGATTTCCGTAAGCCTCTGCGCGCAAAACATGGGGCGACAACTTCAAGCCTGCAGCATCTTGTAGTAGACAGAAATCAAATCTAGTTATCGTTTCTGAATTAAATTCTACGGCTTGAATTAAACTTTAGACAATTTAAACTTAAACTCATTGCAAAGTGATCATTTGAACTGAAAAGTTTAATTTTTCGCTACTTTTTTCATTTCAACCGTGTTCAAAAATTATAAATAATTAATTATTAATGCCAATTTTTAGTTCAAGCCGTACAAAAAATTATAACCTTTCAAACAGTTATTTGATGGAGGGAATCGGATTAATAGTTCAAGCTCGGGGCTTGAAGTTAGATTGAAAAAACATGGTTTCGAGAAAAACGCGTTCAAAGTTTTTAGCGCAAAGCGCAGCGCACGTGAGACAGGTGTGTTCGAGACGCTGCCATTCAATAAATGTTCATCGTATCAAAAATCCTTCTACACATATGTTTACTAATATGTGGCTTTCGATTTTTTGCCAAAAAAACGATTTTTTGGTTCAAAATCAGGGGAGGGTTCCTTTAAGGTACGCCATATCCAAGATTAACAAAGAAGAGAGGAAACATGTGCTCACTCAAAAGCAACAGTGATGCCATAGTTGGAAACTATTGGACAGCTTCGAAACATATTTTAATTGCATATGATAGTGTAAGATGATGAAAAATATACAATCAGAATCATAAGCATAGATCAACCTCAAATGTCTGGAAGAAATCATGAAATAAATAGGGATTTCAAAACATCTAAATATGAAATAAATTTAACTCAATAGTTCAGCATCACATTCTGGCAGCAAGCCTAGATGTGAGAAGGAGCAGACGAAGACATTCCTCCGGTACACGTCGAACAAATGCAAAATACACAAAGGCAAAATTTGAGCGAATCGCTTCAGCAGGTAGGAAACTGATGGTTCTCTAGATGATCTATTTTAAATCTTCAAAATAATAGTAATAAATTGGTAATCAATCATGATTAATTCATCGAATCATTAGCCCGATATATAGAGCTTATGTTCTTATTATTAAAAGTGAAATAATTTAGAAAAGGTAGGAGTTATAGTCTTATTTTCTAACAACTGATTAAAACAGTCACTCCTGATTAAGCCGTTACCTACCCTATTCGTAGAAAGATACATTTTTAAAATACGTCACTTAATCACTTTCAAAAACAAATTAAGAAACAACAACTGAAACACTTTTTTAAACTAGCGCTAAAAAACACGAGCAGATTCCGTTAAATTTCACTAGCAAAAACTCATTCTTTGACAGTTAGGCCTTCTTCGTCTGTGACTTGCAGGCTTTTTCAATGTCGAGCACTTGTGTTTTAAAAAGTGATCAAGTGATGTTTAAGTTTAAAGTTTCTTAGTTTTCCAATGACATCATTGTTGGTTGAAGATTACGGGTGCCTTCAAAGATTTTTTTTAACAATATTGAAACGAACCTAGTAGGCTGTTCATAATTGTGAAGTTGCGTTAGAGTCTAAATTGGTGGATTCACCACAATGTATTCAGGCAACTGTAACATATGTGATAAGGCAGAAATCTACTTACAAGGAATTAAAATGAATGTAATGAAGGTGAAATCAATAAAAAAAAGGTTTGAAAGCATTGAAATACGACAAACAACAAATTCTTGAATGTAAAAATCGATGCAATAATGACCCTGTAAAGATTTACTCGAAAAAATGGCATTTTCTTTTGTTTATAACTTTTCATTGCATGTATCAAAATTGTTGAAGTTTTGGGTAAAACTAGATAAGATGAAGAATGTTTACGTGTTTAAAATTTAATATGCATAAAATTTCGTTACAATCTGTCAAGTGGTAATCAAGTTAGCTTCCAAGCAAGAAATACTTCGACAAAAAGTTATGGGCGCAGTTCGTGAAAAAACAGCCACTTGTGGATCGCAAAACAGTTGAGAATTGACAATTAGACCGTGTCCCTTGTGGAAAAATCGTTCAAGGAGACCTAGACGACTCAGCCTGACGGCGAAAAAAAATCGCAGACAATCGACCCAGTGAACGCAAGAAAGTTTAGGGATTACTTCAAGCGCAATCCGAACCATTCAATTCAGAACGAGGCCATGAAGGTCGATTCTTCCGTCTGGTTAGGCCAGCAAATAATAAATTCATACCAACAGGTAAGGAAAGCATTTAAACAAACTGCTAAATAGAATACGGTGGTCAAATCCCGCTCCAGGAAGCTGTATCGCGAGTGGTTGGTGTAGCGCTGAAATGCATCGTAATGGATGTCGAGACGTACATTAAAGCAAATCTCCAGCCTGGAATTTTTCGTCGGCATGTCCCGCCTGGATGTTTCGGAGAAGATGCGAGGGAAAAAGGTCGACAAATTGGTCATGAAGTACTTGCTGTGGCAGGCAGTACTTGGTGCAGAAAATGAACGGCATCATCAACAGCCCAATGTATAATGAAGAATGTCTCCAGGAGCGCCTTGCTGTCCTTTCTACGGTTCCACGAAGGTGAAACTCTGTTTTTGCCGGATTTGGCATCGTGCCATTACGCGAAACCGGTGATGGAGTGGTACGAAGCCAATGATGTTGTTTCTGTGCCGAAGAAGGCAAATTCGCTAAACTCGCCATAACTTCGCGCAATAGAAAAATTCTGGGCGATTATGAAGCGCCAGCTCCGGAAAACAGGGAATGTTTTAAAAAACGACAAGGTTTGAAGAAAGAGTGGATGAAAGTGTGGAAGAAAGATGGCGTAAATTTTGCACAGTATTTGATGGGTAGCGTTATTTCCAAGGTGCGAGCATTTAGTCTAGGAGTGGAGGTTGAATAAAACAACATTGTAAACATATTGCTAATGGTGAACGTGCTCTAATGTGGGTCTATGGATCTAGGATTCGGCCTGAGCTTAAACTTCAAAGTAAATATTAATTCACAAACACTGAAAATCAAAAATCTACAGTAGTACTGTCTCACTCACATATCAATATAAAGAAAAATTAAGGGCAGGCAATTTTTAACGAAAGGCTGAATTATAGATTCATTTATTCCCAAAGAGTTTCAAAAATATCCGACTTAAAAAAAGTTTCTGGTGTTCATTTTTGTCTGTTGCATTTTTTTCCGAGTACAACCTTTATGACTTCTGAATGGACTAATGTAATTCGTGTTATGAACAGCCAAGCTAGATTTCGTAACAAATGTTGTACGCTGCGCCAAAAAAAACATGTATCGTAATCTTAAGTGACGCTTTATGATAAAAACGGTGAGTTAAATACAGAAACAGGTTTTCACGCTCGTACAACCTTGATTGCTTCGTTTCTTTCCGTGGGTAAAATTAATAGAGAATGGACGCTACAAACGCTACAAACGTGGAAAACTTTAATTATAATCATATCATTGAAAATAATCGTTTCTTGAAACTTCATCTAGCTCACGACAACAGTTAATAAAAATTTAATTCAATTAGACCGACTCACGATTTTCATATAAATTATTATGTTTGGATGCTTGACTTTCATTTTCCAGTAACCAGTTTCAGTAGATTTTTGACAAATGCCTACAATAACTTACGTTTTCAGATTGACGTATTTAACTCATTTTAGATTGACGTATTTAACTCATACTTTTGGTTACCGCACCCAAAACTACAGCCACCACTCAAGACAAAACAATAAAAGTACGTTTTGACAAACTGTCATAAGTATTTAACTCTCTCTCCATAAACTATGGCCGTAATAATCGAACGCCCCGGTGATAGAAACATTACCCTACTTTTTGAATACAAAAAAAAAAATTTTGAATACAAAAAACTGATTTCTCGATAAATCATAAGGTCTAGGGAAAGATGTCCACGCGGGGTAAGTTGACCAATCAGTTAATCATCGAAACAATCAACTAAAGCCTGTGCACGTTGAATTTTGGACAGCAAAATAATATCAGCAAAAAAGTTTAAACATAATTCAACAAACCGATTGTTCAAATCCAATAATAGAGTTAGTAGACGGCCAACGCAGCCCAAGACCCTATTCTAAGCACGGTAAACGTTAACCTACAACGCTCATTTTGCAGTATGGTCCTCACATGTAGTGAAGCACCATACTGCAAAACATGAGCGTTGTAGGTTAACGTTTACCCCGTGCTTGGAATAGGGTCTTGGGGTGCTTACGCCGTTACCTACCCTATAACCACATTAGAAGCAGTTGATCGAGATATGAATCGTTCTTTCTGTAAAATTCTCAAACTTTCCGTGGTACACCCGACATCAGGTTCCATATGGTATCCTCAGATACACCCGCCATGACGATTCTCCATCTTCTCTTGAAATCATCAGTACCATTTGCCTTTTTCTTAATTTCGAAGAGTTTCCGCCAACCTTAACCAGAGCCCAGAACTTCTGTATTGGGCGATGTTCCGGCAGTTTGGTAGATTTGCTGTTTTGGCACGTATTTGACCTCTTGTACATTATCCTTTCCAGGACGGATTTCGCAAAAAGACAAAAAGACAAAAGACCAAATCAGGCCAAAATAGAGCTGGAGAGTGTTCTGATAAACGGTAGCAACCGCTTTTGCAGACATTCTTTCTCGTACACATCCTCATTGATAGTGCCGGTAGAGACGAAATTTTTGAGATTTTTGACCACAACTACATATGGTCTGCCAAATCAAATACTTCTTCGAGAATTTGGACATCTTCGTTGTACGGAAATGCTCGGCAACGGCGTTCTTTTGCATTGCGGTATTAAAAGCCAGACAAGGAAGCTGTTTAAAGTCTTCGATATCGTATGTTTTGTCATCCATTATGATTCACGAAAATGTTTGCATAAAATTGATGTAAAGCTCCTTAGCACGACTTTTTGCAGTGAAATTTTGCTTGTCATCACGGTTGGGTATATTTTTCACTTTGTACGTATTCAGTCTTTGCCTCTGTTTTACTTTTTGTACGTATGATTTTGACTTCCCAGCTGTGCGAGCCACATTTGGCACAGAAAGATTGAGATTTTTCTCAATAATGGCTATCACCTTCTTGTTTATTTGTCGGGAGCATACTTTCCGATTTGTTCCACTTCCAACCTTCCGATCCACACAGTCAAGCGCTGGCCAAATGATTTGCAAATACAAAACGCGGTACTTTTCAGTAGTTTAAGTTCTTGGAAAGATCGCGTACCGATAAATTCGGATTTCGCTGCCGTTCGTACAAAATGCGTTTGCGCAGTTCCACTTGATTCAACGCCATTTTACTGAATGTAACAAGAATGATAACATGTTGTACCACGAAATAAAGTGGAGAGTTTCAGGTCATATAAGTGAAACATTTCAGCGATCCGTGAAATAATTCAAAATCTACACTGAGAGAAAAGGGTCCGAAATTTATCGTGGACAGGCTTTATAAATAATAAGTATAAAACGTTAGTTTGTTAACAACAAATCATTGATGATGTAATCATAATTGATCGTGTCTAGGAATTAAACTTCAATAACCATAACAAAAACAAACTTTTTGGATAGTGACGAACGTTGATTTGATAGTTTGTGCGTAGATAATGTGGTAATTTAGTGATGAATTTTTAGTTGTGTCGTAACGATATTGTAAGCACAACCATAGTCTGAGCAAATCAAAAACGATAGCATTACTGCTATTACTCCAATCAGGGGTAATATCAACAATCAATATGCAACTAGCGATTTGAAATTGGTTCACTGTTGTAGAACCCCTTGGTCCGAATTACACCTTGAAGTCAGCACCTTGTTGTACATATTTGCGCCTTTGTTTGATTTGCTGTGTGATTTTGACAGAATATTTGAGAGTGTGTTCGTGTGAGTTCATTATTTGGGGTGCATCATGAAGCTTGGGACCGAGCTTGGGACCGATGTGCTAGTACTGACTGAGCCAAGAAAAAAATCGTTTTTGTATGGGACCTACTGGTCTTAGAGTTAGTCTATGGTAATATGGCCATTGTTTATGGGATGTATTTATTCTCAAGATTACAGCTGCTTTTGTAGCGTCGTGGTAAACTCATGCTCATTTTACGTTAATTCTAAGATTACAGTGAAATTAACCTGACGAATTCAATTGCCTTTATTTTTTCAAATAATTCAAACCACTCGATTCAATACCGCTTTATTTAGGAGCATCCCTAGGAACTGAAAACAAAAACGAAAACATAGCTCACCATCGCCACGAATGAGTTCTGGTAGATTGCAAATACATACACAAAGCTCCCGAGGTGCCCTACAATCAGGTGCGATTCAATGGTTTTACACCGATAAACGAGAGCACGCTAGTAACGGCCAACTTCGATGGTAATTCTCAGCAAGGGGAGGTAACAGATGACTCCCCCCTGGTGTTGTAAAAATCAAAATAGAGAAACGTCCAACTGCTCGTCAAAAGCAATCATGCTTTGAAGTTTAGTTTGAATAATTGCCGACGGTGACTGCAGTTGGATGGAAAAATCTTCACTCATCTGTTGTTTTTATTATTGTTGTAAGTACCTAGCTACTTTCTGTTTTGATGTGCTTTTGTGCAACCCGATCGGAAATAACTGGTGATTGAAATAGCTGCATATTAAGAGGCGGATCAAATAATGGAAATCAGAACACGCGATATCGCCTACTTGTCGGTTGATCGTCCACGGAAGGGTTTGTTGAGATTTTGGGTTGATCGGCTTAAAATTTAATGAATAATTTCAAACACATTCGAGGAAATTGGTCTTAGTCTTTCAGTGTGATTGGATTTGTTTTCATTGCCACCAGGTGGTGCCACTCATGTGGATCGTTGGTTGTATTTTATATATTTATGGTACATTATATGATGATGAAGGCTCCGACATTGAGAAACACATGATCTAGCTGCACCTGATAGGGGTGTTGTTTTTCATGAAAAAGAGCACAACAACTCTAAACAGCAATAATTGCGATGAACGTTTTGCTTTGAACGTATGTTATTTTTTGTCTAGCCGTACTGCAAGAGAAAGAAGAGAAAATTGGGTCGTTTTTTCGCTGGAACTTGTTCATGTTTCCACCAAAAGTACAACAACCGTAAACCTCTGTTATCGAGCAAGCATATTTCGTTGCAATTCTACGGTGACACGTGTGGCGGAACACTATTCAAAATATTAAAAATAGTTTTGCATATTGATTATCAACCCCAAAACAAAAGCATTGCATTTTTGGCCAAACTCCAACATGCAATGGCAGCGCACGTGGTATTGAAAAACAAATAAATAATCACGCTGGAACGTGGGCAATGACACCGAGTGAAAGTAATTTAGCTTAAATTGGCATGCCGCTGTTCTTCAGCGATTCATAAGTCAAAGCGATTATAGGTTCTTTAATCCGATCAATCCTTTCTTCAACTCAGGTAATCTACTTCGAACAATAGATTTAACAGATAATGCTGAGATAAAATGGCAATTCGCCAGCGAATTGAACGATTAATGGCCGTTTTTCAAAAACAAGACCAACTTCACCCCCATTAACGACAACTCCGGATTAATATTTTCCCATCTTTTCCGGATCGTTAAAACAATGAACGGAGGAATTACCACTTAACCGAGAGACCTTTTTGTGGCAAAATCACATCATTACACACTGTTTACGACGGTGAGAGACAACGAACCCGAATTTGAACGCCTCGTCAGCTGGAGATTAAAGCGTTTGGATTTTTCCCACCATCGTTTAATTTGTTCGTTTCCGGCGCATGAGCGGTGTGCGGTGGTCTTGTTGTTCAAGCGCACTGAATTGTTTCTTTCTCCACTTGTTTTGAAGTCTGCCTGGTGCAATTTTTCATCGCACAACCTAGATTGGCAGAGCAATAACATCACCGAAATAGTGTGTGCGCGTATAATTGCATAACCCCCAACGGGAGTTTATTTTCAGATAGCAGATAAATGATACCGAATGGTGATGGAAAATTTGCTGAAAAACGGTTGGGAAATCTGGTGAACGCTTTCCTGTAAACGGTTATAGATTTTTTCTTTACACAACTTCAATAAAACGACGAACATTGCGGGAGGAAATCATGTTCAAGGTTGATGTGGGGGCAATTTTTACTGCAAACCGACGATTGATAAGTGAGGAAGCGGGTAATATTTACAGCTCAGATGCGATTTGAAAATTTCAACTGGAAAAACAGCCCGTGCTTTTCTGAAACATGCTTTTATGATGTAGTTTGAAAGTTCTGTTGGGTAACAGCTTTACCAATGTAATGTTGGTTAAAGCGAACCGTTGTTCCGAAGATTTCGTTCACCTTTTTTGAACTTGAACTTCAAAAATTCAAAATAGTAGTTCAGTAAACAAGTTCTTCAGTGGCTTGTAATTTGCAATTTTGGCAACTAGTTGCATATAACATTATTTGAAATGTAGAAAAAATTGAGAAGTGTACTGTCGTGTTAGACGGAAGTCGTATAAAGGGCGATACGGTCAAAATTTGGTCAATATCAACTTGACGTATTTCTTTCAATTTTGCATTTAAAAACCTGAACACCCCTCATTTTGAAGGTGTGTGTGTGTAAAATGTTGCTCCTATTTTGATTTTGGAATTCACTTTTCAGTTGTCAAAATGCCGTCCAAACAAGAAGAGCAGCGTATCAAAATTTTGCTCACGCATCGCGAAAATCCGAGCTACTCGCACGCAAAGTTGGCAAAATCGCTAAAAGTTGCCAAATCAACCGTTACAAATGTAATTAAAGTGTTTGGGGAACGTTTGTTGACAGCCAGGAAGTCTGGATCGGGGGGAAATCGAAAACCGGAAGCCGCTGAGACGACAAAGAGAGTTGCCGGTAGTTTCAAGCGAAACCCTAACCTATCTCTCCGAGATGCCGCAAATAAGCTGGGTGTATCGTCTACAACCGTGCATCGAGCCAAAAAACGAGCCGGACTATCGACTTACAAGAAGGTAGTGACTCCAAATCGCGATGATAAACAAAATACGACGGCCAAAGCGCGATCCCGGAGGCTGTACACGACGATGCTGACGAAGTTTGACTGCGTGGTAATGGACGACGAAACCTACGTCAAAGCCGACTACAAGCAGCTTCCGGGACAGGAGTTTTATACGGCAAAAGGAAGGGGAAAGGTAGCAGATATTTCCAAGCACACGAAACTGTCAAAGTTTGCAAAGAAATATCTGGTTTGGCAAGCCATCTGTACCTGTGGCTTGAAAAGCAGCATTTTCATAGCTTCCGGGACTGTCAACCAAGAAATTTACGTGAAAGAGTGTTTGAATAAACGTCTGCTGCCTTTCCTGAAGAAACACGGTTGTTCCGTACTGTTTTGGCCGGATTTGGCATCTTGCCATTACGGTAAAAGGCCATGGAGTGGTACGCCGCCAACAACGTGCAGGTGGTTCCCAAGGACAAGAACCCTCCCAACACGCCAGAGCTCCGCCCAATTGAGAAATACTGGGCTATTGTCAAGCGGAACCTAAAGAAGACCAAAAAACTGCTAAGGACGAGCAGCAGTTCAAGGCAAACTGGCTTTCTGCGGCGAAGAAGGTGGACAAGGTGGCTGTACAAAATCTGATGGCAGGGGTCAAGCGTAAGGCCCGGCAATTCGAATTTGGAAAAGCGGAAGCCTAACTGAATATTTTTCCTGAATTTTTATACTAATTGAACTTGAAAAAGAAATTTAATTTGATTCTTTAAATAAACGATTTCACCGATTTACACGCGTTTTCCCTTGACCAAATTTTGACCGTATCACCCTTTATTGTTGAGACTCTAATGAATTCTCACTGAACCCCTGCGGTAACCCCCATTCGTTCAGAGATATGGCATCCTTAACATCACATTATTGCGCAATACCTGTCGTCGGTTATTGCTTACATTGATATTGATATTGATATATCGAACTATCCCTTGTAATCACGAGCAATTTTTCTTAGATTCCACTAGAAAAAGCTTATCATTTGACATCATATTTCGTCTGTGACTAACAGCCTTTTATGTGTCGAGTGCTACCGATCGAGAAGAAAAGTTTCATGCCAAAAAGATTACAAGAAATACTAAATTTTATCCACGCAGTATGCAGGAATGAAAGTACATTGGTTTCATGTTAAGACAATTTCAAGAAATAATTAATTTTACTCATGATATGTTAGCAGATTGAAAATTTTGAAATTTAGAAAAATCTGTGCATGGTTTAAAGAAGGAATAATCTCCCATGAAAAAGCATAAGCAAAGATTTTATGAAATATTATGTTTCATTCTTATACTTTCCTAAATTTAGCGTAATGACCCATTTGGACTAATGACTTCCAGCCTACTAACCTATTCTGTTTCCATGTTGGTGCTTAATGTTAAGCTAAGCCAGAAAACGTGTCCAAAATTTGTGATCTAGTTTGTAAATGATCAACTATAGACAAATTAAACCAGGGTTTATTTGGATAATATTACTTTCCTACGTTTAATAGCAAATACACATTAAAAAACAACTAAACTTGCGCCTCAATTCTATTTTTTCGAGTAAGACTAGTTGCGAAGCGATGTGGTCCCTGGGGAACATATAACCTATTTAGATAAGATTACTATATAATTTTGGTAGTACGGCTAACTACCGTTTTGCATCAAACATTTTAGATCTTTGATCGAAAATTAAATTTATGTTTCATGTTGATTCGTCTGTGTGACGGAGAACAGTCTGTCGATCTCCATACATTTTCAGAATGAATACTATCAAGGGCCGGTTCATGAACCACGTAGACTAATTTTTTAAAATCTCAGACGATCCCCGTACACTTTTATCCATACATTTTTTAAATTTTGTATGGATCGTAGATTTAAGTCAAACCTAACCTGCCCCCCCAGCCAAAATCTACGTGATTTATGAATAGCCCTCAATGCCAAATATTTCGACGTCGGTCGCCTCCTACATATGACTACTGACTGCTTAACGTCGTAAAGTATCGCTCAATTTGCTTCGTTTTTGCTCTTCAACAATTGGGCTTGGATCACGAATCAATTTATCTCTTTAATTTCTGAACAACGCTAATCGCATAAAGTTTGCGCAAAATCTGCCTTTACTACTTCGGGGTCCACCATGTGTGAGATAAAGCTAGAATCAGTGCTGTAAATAGTCATTTCGAGTCAGTTAAATTAATTTACTGATTACTTTTTCCAGAAGTTGAATTGCTGAATATCGAGGGTAATACAATTATAACACTTGGCTTAAACAACTTTTCTCTAGCAATACACTTCCGAACCGAAAGTGTCAAATACACTGTAATATTCATATGATATTCAATGTTGAATATCATTTGCTTATTGGGTTATTCCTCTTCAAAGCCCCAGATATTCAAGTTTGAGAAATACACAATGAAATAAATATATGAAATGAACATATAATACTAATTTCCCGATACATACGTAGTATATTGAATATCAGCTTCTGGAACGATTTATCAGCAAATGAATCGTATCGGAATGAAATGACTATTCACAGTTTTGGTTAGAACTGAGATCTACCTTCGAAATTGATTGAGTGTCTGTAAGAAAAATGTTTCCACTTTTCATCACTTACTAAGTTATGGTACAGAGTCTCAACTAGCAAACAAACTAATACTTTTGAAAAGCATACCTTGGCAGCACAGTCGGTTCTTCTTCTTCAGACTGGCTTTGATGCTTTTTTCAACGTGCTTTTGCAATCTCTCAGCTGAGTATTCTAGAAGTACTTCCACAGTTATTTATGGATAGCTTTCAATGCCAACACCAATGCATGAATTTGTTAAATGTGTGGCACGTTCAGTATTACTATATGCCCCGGAAAGTCGAGAAAATGTGCAAACCGAAAGATTCTCTCCACCGAACCGGGAATCGAATTCGCCACCTACGGTTTGGTAAACTGTGCTCTAACCCACTGAGCTATTTAACGCCCCAGAGTTGACAATTTCGCAACATTGATTCATGTTTGTAATCTGAAATCATCGCGTTGCTCGAAGTGCCATTTTGCATAATTTAGCATAATATTTTTAGTTTAACCCGTTCTCGGTTGCATGGATAATGATGAATCAATTATGTTTCCATTATGCTTTGTTCAGACTACAGCGTTATAACATGATACAAGCCTATCTAGATGACGTTTTTCATGTTGATACTTTTTATAACACCCTTGCATTATGACACAACTGCATAGTCTGAACATAGTATTACTGGGAAATCTGCTTTACTACTACTGAGAGGGTTGCCATCTGAGAGAAAAAGCTAGATCTAAGAACTTTGGAACCCAGTAATTGAAGATGTGAAAGGTTGGGTTTTTTTTTCATGTGAATAATTTGGAGTTTGAATCAATCGATAAATCTCGAAAATCTTAATTCATCATATACACATGAAATTGGACGGCGCTATTGATGTAGTAGTAAGCGTAGTTGCCTCTCCCCCCAGTTGGTCTGGCATCAATTGCAGTAGGTGTCGCTGGGATTTTCTGAGACGAAAGGGAAGTATAGCCGTTAGTAAGTCGAAAGTCAGGATTTCAATAACCATTTAAGAAATATTGAATTCTATAGACCAAAGGTGGCAAATGTGGCAAAGTTGTACATGAGAGACACAAATTTGTCACAATTCACTCTACTTTTTACCACTCTGACAAATAAGCATTATCAATCAGTATCAATTGTGTTACCCACGAGACATCACTGATTTTAGAGTAAGTTAAATTCTGAGTAGGGAATGTCCATTAATTATGTCACGCAAAAAGTGACTTTTTATACCCCTCCCCCCCCCCCCCCTCCTGGAACGTGTTTTGTTTGGACCTTCGAATTTTTTTGTATGGATTGTCATGTTTTTCCACTCCCGCCCCCCTGACTGCGTGACATAATTAATGGACCTTCCCTAACCTGTATGATGAAAAGTAAATATTTCAACATTGCAGCCATTCATAATTAGGTGTATCAAAATAATAATAATTTTAATAATGAATGCCCAATGTTCATCATACCGGCTGCCAACTCAAGTGCACTATTTTCACCTACTCCATCCATGAAACCAATCTCGTTTTGTCTAATGTCTTCCAAAGTTGATGGCTGTTATGAAATGGTACGATACTTTTCTAACTTATTTGATGGACATTGAACAAATGATTCATCAAGAGAGAATGTTTACTAAAATACACGAAAATGACTTGTTTTCAAAATCAACCCTTGAGTGAATTCAAAAGTTGATAGACAAGGTACATTTGTGTTAAAGACTGTACTAGAAAAAAAAATGAAACTTTTTAACGTACGGGTTAGACATTGATGAAATTTTGATCGGTCAAATCGAGATGGCATCGAAACAAGAGCAGAAAACCCTAGAATTAATCTTCAGATTACTAGTTTAGAAATGAGAAAGATCTGCTAGAAGCAATAAAAGTTCATTGGTTTCATGTATAGAACATTTAAGAAATAATACATTCAATCTTCAACATGATATGTTAGCAGATTGAAAGTATTAAAATTTGAAAAAAGCAGTTTTTTCATGGTTCTTACAAGGAATAATCTCCCATAAAAGTTCAAAGATTTCATAAAATATGCAATTCAATCGTGTGCACTCCTAAATTCGGCCTAATGACGCTCGACTCCATTGTGCTACACCGTATTTTCGAAGTGGTCACAAGCATCAATTAATCGACATGAATGAGAGCAGAAATTAACATGAATTAACATTTCTAATCAAAGCACGTTTCTGATATTTGTCTCCATGTTTTCGGAAAATGTCAAGCGTGTCCAAAATGTCTGACCTCGATAGTGTCTGATCTATAGACGATAGGTATTAATGGTTTAGTTTAATAATTTTATATACCTACGTTAATAACAACATTTGCTCCTCAATTCTATGTTTTTGAGTGGAATTAGCGGCAATGCGACGAGGTTTATGCGGAAATACGATCTTTTTAGGTAAAATTTCTCCATGGTTTTGTCACTGCAATTTTGAATCGAACGCTTTAGATATTCGATGAAAAATTGAATTTAAGTTTTATGTCAGTTCGTCGGTGGTTGAAATGCATCCACTATGAGTTAATATCAATTTAAGTTTGTGTACCAACGGATCTATATAACCATGCGTGACGGAAACCAGTGCGTCGATGTGCATACATTTTCAGATTGAATACTATAATTGTCATTTGGAGTCAGTTGGATCAATTTATCGAAGCTAAATTAATGAATCTGAATTTTTGAATATACTGCATAATGGAATTGTAACAGATGGCTAGCTATACAATTTTCGGTTAACAGAAAGACGGAAGAAGGAAGTTGTTGAATCTATTCAAGCATTGATCGAATTTCTCGATCCGCGATGTGTCGAAGAACGCGGCGTTTCCATCTGAAACGTACCGGCCTCCACGTCTACAAGGTCAGGAAGGCACCGAACCGAAGCGACATACTAAACACGGTAGCCAAAACCCGCACTAGGAAGCTGTACTGAGAGTGGCTAACCAAAACGAGGTGCGTCGTGATGGACGGCGATAAATACTTACATCAAGGCGGAAACAAACCAATTGCCGGGGCAGGTTTCACGTTGCCACATCACGGTTGACCGATGCTGAGGAGGTAAGGAAAAAGAAGGTGGACAACTTCGACAAAATGTTCTTGGTTCAAGTGGTCTGGAGAAATGAGCCAGCCATGCATCACGACGGTTACCATTGATGGGAAAATCTACCCTTCCTGCGTTCTCACGGAGGCGAGATGCTATTTTGGTCGGATTAAGACTGGTACAGAGATAACAAGGTTTCTTTGTACCCAAAGACTTCCAAAGAACTCGCCGAAATTTCGTCCAATTGAGATGTTTTGGGCCATCATGATCTCACATGCGCATAGAATGTTACCAATTACTAATATGGTCGCGATCGGTGCCATATGACACATTGTGAGTCTCGATATACGCTACTAAAGTCAGCTCTTCAAAAACCGAGACGACAATATGGACCCAACATTAAATGGAGTAACCTCCATCAGTAAGTGGGGAACGGTGTGTAACCCTAACCAATTTTACTTTCAGCCAAATTTTCTAACACAAGCTTCAAGGTAAGATGATTTCAAAATCACGGAAAGAAAATCATTTTATTTCTCTGAATTTTTCATATATTTACATAACACCATATGTTGGGATGAAAGGGCGGACCATCAATGCACCTGATTGAAGCGATTTGGATAGGAAGAATGGGACTGCCAACTTCCTGTTGTTAACATTTCCTGTATAAAAGGCGGCTTCTCCTCCCCATCTAGTGGGACTTTTTACTTGGCGAGGGCTCGATTTTGATGTGGTTTTTGCGATCTTGTCTCTGGAAGGAGATTCTTTCTAGACCCTTGTAGCTTTGGGTTGCGCGTGAGTGTATCTGCTTAGGGGCCCACAATATGTTTTTGGCCCTTCATACAGGAACACGACGAAACATTTATCACAGTACATCCTTGATCAAATCGTTCAATTAAAACAGTCCAGTGCTATAGGCAGTTGCCTTGCTATATTAGATGGTAGTTAACATCATCTGCATCATGAAAGCCATACTTTGTAACTACCAAAACTATTCGAGAACTTTGATGGAACAGTGGATAAAAGTATCGACAGAAATCGGCCCAAAACTTTATTGTTGGTGTCAAGGGCTAAGTGCGGGCATCGGTCATGATGCGGAGATGCAATAAACCAATAATGTAGAAGCCTAACCATAATCTTATTGTTTATTCCTTGAAAGTTTAAAGAAAACACGATTAAATTTAATTTGCGGTGATGAGCATGCAGCAAAAGGTAAGTAAGCGGGATAAAGGTTCAATTAATTTCTCAAAGAACTGTTATCAAAATCCTAAGAAAGTATCAAAACCTTAAGGATAGTATGAACTTTTCCATCTGTCAATAAATTTTCCTGTGGACTTTGTTCAATTTTTCCATTCTTCTATACTTCTATAGTTCTATAGATATTCTATTCCGAAATTTTTTTGAACTTGAATGGTTTGATAATCGTGGGGACTTACTGAATAACTGTCTGTCTCTCATTTGTTCTAACTGTTAATTTTCAACTATTTTTTCTTGGATTTCACCCGAATTTTTCAATGTCTCTTTCCTATTCATTCACTTTCCCTATTATTAATTTTTTTTGTGTTTTCTGTAATTATTATTACCGAAAATTTTAAGATCTCTTCAAACAAATACTTTTTTAGGCTTTTCTATACCTCATCTTCAAATTGCCTCAAGATGTTTTTGTGGATTTATCCAGAAATTTTTTTTAGTTCAGGTGTAGGTTTTTTAAATTTAAACTGGAAACTGACTTCATTTTGATACTGACTTTTGAAAAATATTTAAATATTCGGAATATTTAAATTTATCAGGAACTCTGTATAGGATATTTCCGAAAGCTTCCGTTTGTTCAGATTTCGGATAGTGAAATAAGCAAAAAAAAACTGCGTCTAAAGTACAACCAATAATGTTCTACTTCATGATCAATTCGGATTACGGTAGCTTTCCTTGAACGTCACTCCAAATTACGTATAGCATCAATGATATTTGCTCGATATTCGCGCTCTTTAAATGTCTATCGAGAAGATATCGGAATATCAGTATTTGAAGAAGTCCAGAGGCATTGAAAGGTTTTCAAAGAACTCTGAATAGATTGTATTGGTATTGAATGAAATTGTCTAGGACATCCTATCCCAAGTCATATTGCCAAAACTATCAAGCACTCATTGAGTTTTATAATTAATCAATTTGGTTTTATTATGGCACCAAGAGGTGCTAATAGGTCTCATATTTCTGTCAGGTTTATGAGAACCTACATAGCTTATTTACAACGATTTTAAAACCTTGTTTTCTCAAATTCTTTTTACTCCTATCAAAGGCATTATTTCGACTTTAAGAACTAGTAAAATGCTATTTTGAAATGCCGTTTTTGGGCTGAGTAATATTGTCTTATTATGGTCAGATGAAAAAGCATTTTGAATCCATGTTACCGCCAGTACATGCTTTAAACGGCGAATAGGAAAATAGGGAAGTCACTAAATAGTTTTATAGTAGTCATTGCGAATTGGCTTTTTGACAAAAATGTGAAATGAGGAAAAATAAATTCACCAAATTTCAAATGTAATGCAAATGGACTGTAGATCGAAGACCAATTTTGGCATTCTTTTAGATAACCCTAGATAAATTTAGATAATCTTATTGATGGTCTTATTTTCAGGAAATTCATTATTAATTCATCGAATATATTTATCTTAATTTTGTTTGTGTTTGCTCTTATGGTGCCAAAATTCACCATAAAATTTAATGCGCATATTATTTGGAGCATGATACGCTGTGAAAAACTAAATTTGTGTTAGATATTTTGGTATCAAACCAAATTTCCCGCAATACTAGAACTATATTCTTAGTTATTATTTACTGCTCAATGAATCAGAAGAGCAGAGAATCGAACAAAGCAGAACAACAGAAATCCACTATGATATCACAGTGAAGTTTGACAGCTGTGGCCATTGGCCTTTACTGGTTTTTATCGGAGCCACAAGGTTTTATGAAGGTTTTCGAGTGGTCATAACATCTTTCAATAGAACATTTTCAAAATCTTTATAGTCTTTTAAAGGTTTTATGATTTATTTTTTGAACAATCGTCCACAAAGTGGGCTGCTTTGTACAAATTTCGGCTTTGAAGAAGCAAGGTCTCGGTAGACCAAACAAGTTTGAATGTAGTTCTATCAACAAAACCGGGAGGAGTGCTATACGGCTGGAATAAAACTAAAATTGTCACATGGGGTATATCGTGCTGTAGAAAATAGTCTAGACGCAAAATTAGGCAGTAACATGGAGAACTAGGCTACACACTTAGAAATTATGAATTTTACACGAGACCTAATCCATGTTTGTAAATTGTCCGGGAACGTAAAGTCGGGGAATGTAATAGTCGGGGAACGTAAAGAAAGATTTCGTGTAAAATTATGTCTCCTGAAACTGAAACATACGCAATTCGACAAAAGATGTGTTCGGTTGAATTTATTTTCTCATCTCTTTCAACACATTCTTATGCGCTAAAAGACGCTTGCATGGGTCGGTCTCAGGGACAGAAATTTACACGAGATTTTGGTAGTGTGTAGCTTTGAAAGGCTTCAATATTCTTTTGCCTCTTTTTACGAAGCGTAAGCAGCAAACAGATAAACAATTGCCTCATTACTAAGAATGGGGAAAATCGGTTAATTTGCACTCATTTATCACTCATACGCATAAACCATCAGAAGTGAGCCGTACCATGGGTGAGTTATTACGATTCTGTTCACTACTATTCTGTTTTCATTCTATTGGTAGAAAACAGAATTGAACAAAACTGGCAGCTGATCGTATACTGAATGAATCGGACTGTAGCAGTGTGGACGATTGCTCAGTGCCTATTTCTTACCCGCTGAATCATTAACGATTGCAATCAGTTCCAGTTCAGCTGAGCGAAGATAATAAAGTACATAAGGCGTCATATTAAGCCGTATCTCTGCTATGATCATTCCTGCTGATTGCATTCACTGAGTCAAATTAATCTCGTACAGTATATTCAAATCGCTTGCTTTCAGTGGCAACGCATTCATTCGATTACAATAGCCTCACCAAACTGCAGCGTTTTTTTGCCGCCGCCGCAGCGAAATCGTGGCGAAAAAATCGCCGCGGTGAGATTACATGGCGGCTTATGGGAGCGCACAAACCAACGCGACTAAAAAACGCATCGTGTCGGTTTGTACGATCCTATAAGCCGCCATGTATTCTAACTGCAGTGATTTTTTCGCCGCGATTTCACTGCGCCGGCGGAAAAAAACGCTGCAGTTTGGTGATGCCTTAACGTAAAGATGAAAGTTTGTTTTGCATGATTCTGTTTTCGTCGTTTATTGTTTCTACAGTTTTCGTTTTCGGGTATTCGTGTAGAACCGTTTGATAGGACATCACACTCGTTTGATATTCTCTAAGCAACCGATGGTTAGAGTTGCGAGGTTCAAACAGAATCTTTTGTGCAGTGCATATATAATAGCAGTTGTGGATGGAGTATCATGTACGGGTAATGAGCAAGCATGGGAAAATTTCATTCACTCACATGAGAACCACCGATATAGAAGCTCAACCAAGTCAATAATTCAACTATCGTTCTAAAGGGTGTTTCGATCAAAATTTGGTCGACTCCAACTTGACGCATATCCTTCTATCGTGCATTAAAATTTTTTGCAGACTCCTCATATTGAAGATGTGTGCGTGTAAGAAAAGCAACGCATCAAAATTTTGCACGTGCATGGCAAAAATCCAAATTTCTCTCACGCCAAGTTGGCGAAATGGTTGAATGTGGCTAAATCAACTGTTACCAACGTATTAAAAGTGTTCGGTGAACGTTTGTCGACAGCCAGGAAAGCTGGATCGGGGGGAAATCGAAAGCCGGAGGCCACAGCGACGACAAAAAGAGTTGCCCGCCGTTTCGAGCGGAACCCCAACCTCTCCGTCCGAGATGTCGCAAAGAAGCTGGGAGTGGTGCCATCAACCGTAGATAGAGCTAAAAAAACGAGCTGGGCTGTCGACTTACAAGAAAGTGGTGACTCCAAATCACGACGATAAACAAAACACGTCAGCCAAAGCACGATCGCGAAAGTTGTACACGACGATGCTGACGAAGTTTGATTGCGTGGTACAGGACGATGAAACTTACGTCAAGACAGACTTTAAACAGCTTCCTGGACAGGAATTTTATACGGCAACCGGACGGGGAAAGGTGGCAAATATGTTCAAGCACATTAAACCGTCACAGCTCGCGAAGAAAATCTGGTGTTGCAGGCCATCTGTACCTGTGGCTTGAAGAGCAACGTTTACATTGCGACCGGAACCGTCAACCAGAAAATTTATCTGAGCGAGTGCCTACAAAAACGCCTACTGCCTTTCCTGAAGCGACACAATTGTTCCGTTCTATTTTTGCCGGACTTGGCATCTTGCCATTACGGAAAAAGGGCCATGGAGTGGCCCAACAACGTTCAAGTGGTGCCCAAGGACAAGAACCCTCCCAATACGCCAGAGCTCCGCCCAATCGAACAATATTGGGCCATCGTCAAGCGGAACCATGAGAAGACTCAAAAAGCTGTTGTGAGCGAAAAACAGTTCAAGTGGACAAGGAGATATTTCTCCAGTATTCTGTATGAACTGAACTTGAAAAAGGAAAAGAATTTGACTTATTGATAAAAACTTTAAGCGGCTCACACACATTACTGTTTGACCAAATTTTGATCGGAACACCCTTTAATCAAACTGCGTTGGAAATAGTTGTTCTATTGCAGGCAATAATTTGGATAAATTGGATAGGTTCAATCGAATATAAAATAAAGCTACAAGACCACGTAACCTAATGAATATACAAAGTGACGTGTTTTGATAAAATAATATACTGAATTAGTCGTTTGAAAATTGTTTGTTGAAGCTGACATGTCCCTTTTCTACAATGTCGTGACAATCAATACAAAAAATCATAACAGCTGATTAATATTATGTCCAAGATTTCTAGAGTATTTTTATTGTAACATGCTATTTTGATTAAAAGAGGATTTATAATTGAACATATTGTTATCCTTCTTTTCGCACTTATTATTCCAAATCATTGCTATGTGTATTTTTCTGTTCGAGAAGCATTCAATGAATGCTAAGAAACCAATTTTTTATCCATAACATTGCACCATCACTTTGATTAAATTAGCTCTCCAGAATCTATTCCATAGTTGCAGTCTAGTTCCGTTTCTAGCCTCGCGTATGGGCAATCCTTTAGTGCACTCTCTAGAAACACTCACATTGCTATTTTCTTCATGCACTCATATTCCACTTGAACGAAAGTCATCTCGCGTGGGAGGTTCATCGTAATGTCACTTGGAGTACGACGTATATAGGTCAAGCCAGAGCAAAATTCACTTCTCTCAGCTGGTCACTATTGAGTATGCAAAAACATTCATTCCCTGTGATACATATGTTACACTTCATTTTAATTATGTAATTAGTTGCCCCTAATTTGTTATTTACAAGTGATGAATAGTTAACTTACCATTCCCCGATCATTTTTCTGCAGGCTATTCTTACGAGTCGATTGCGAGGACAAAGACTTATGCCCGGAATTCGGTGAAGTCGCGATGTGTACATTATGCCCATGTACGATTAAGCCATTGGGTAGCAATGCACTGCTGCTACAGCCAGCCGAGGGCGATGTATCCTTGCTGGAGCCACCGGGCTTGCCGAGGGCTGCTGCCGCACAGAAAGGCTCCGCCGTGTCGGCTCGCAGCTGATGATGATGGTGACTGATCGATTTGCCCCCATTAGCAAGAGAATTTTTCACTTTTACGCTGGACGACGACGATGAAGGACCGGACAAATTCGCTGGATGATGCATATTTCCACTACCACACTCACACTCGCGGTAATGTTGGTAGTCATGGAAGCTCTGGCTAGTGCGCATCCGCAAGGAATACGACCGACGAAAGGGGGTCGGCGAAAGCATCGGTATCCGTGTGCTGTCGCTTTCGCCCGGATAAGCCCGCCGCTGCTCGAGCGGCGTTGCGGGTTTCGAGGACATCTCGAGGAAAACTTTGAGGAATATTCGTTCCTACACCTGGCGACACCTGTTTGTCGAGTCTGAGCAACACCATCTAGGCTCACGAGGTGGAGGGTTGCAGCAATTCGAGCGTTTTTGTTCGTGTGGTCCAACTCAATGTGCCTGGGGAAGAAAATGGATAAAAACAAACAAACGCACGTTAGAAAGTGTATCTTTATCGTAATGGAGGCGCAGACTGAAGATAAGAGCAATCGTGATTAATCAAAGCAAATTTACCCGCCAGGAGGATTGGAAACGCACCAAATATTGCGTGAAATCGCGAATGCGTGCATGCTGAGGTTGTGACTGTGTTTGTGTGTGCTTACAGCTTACAGTACTCTCTTGCCAGCTCTCCCTCGTGGCTATGGCTAATGACCGTGGCACGTGCGCTCAACCTACAGATCCAACTCAACGGGTGAGGTGAGATGTGCTTGCACCAGTGATGCAAGTGGTTTATTCAATAACGAAGCGAGGGGTGAAATGTTATCAGCATTTCTTTACTTCTGGTAGAAGAAATTGAAAACTTATCGCAAATATATTGCATATCACGGCAAAATGTGTCAACAGTTACTGTTCATAAGCATTGATCTGTTGTTTGCTCTGTTTGATTCGTTGTTTTTGTCTTACTTCAGTACGCTTATGACTTTTTCCGACTTCGCATGAAACAACCTTGCTTCCACACTGGTTCATAGTCTGTTTCAACTCAGAGGTTGTTTTGCGGGTTAGTCTCATCTGCGCAACTTTGCACTAACTGATTGCAGCACAGTCGCAGGGTGCTATTACGGCTACCCTCCGACCGTTATGGGTTTCTTGATTATGTTCAAACGTAATGTTTTGAATAAAATTTCCATGCATCTTTGTCAGGTTTTACTTACTTAAAGCTTCTCATCTCTTATCAACTCATTTTTATCTTGTCTCATTACAGAAAGTGTTCGTATTAAATATCAAGCACCTAATAGCAATCATCACCAATTATGCTCCGTTTCTTAAGCGATAGAGTCAGACGAACGCTAAATGGATTTCGGATCATGCCGACAGTCCCAAGCCAGTCGTCTGCTGCCGTGATAGTTTATTACGCATGATGTCCGTGGAAAACAACACCACCCGGTGGCAGTGGCCGCACTTTTATTTCCATTCAATAGCGAAATTATTCATCACAAAATTAACATTTTTAATTGTCTGCCTGGAAACCATTTAGTAGCTTTAACGAATTCAGAAGCTACGGCAATTGACACCAAAACATTTCATTTCCAATGGGTGGCACTAGAGCTACTTGGCAATGGAAATTAATTAATTATGGCTCTCATCGTTAGAGTTTTAAATTTCGGTCTACTCTTCAAATCACCTTGTTGTTAGTTGGAACGTATGCAAATTTTCCTTTCTACCTGTTGGTAATAACAGTTCAACAACCGTTATTAGTTTTAAATCCAAAATTGAAGTTCCCTCATCAATTTAATCCTCCCACTTCAAATTCGTGCGCATGGTTGAGCGATGATGATGTTTTCGAATAAATGAAGATGAAGTTTCATTATGCGTTCAAAACGGTCAATGATTGGAAAAACGATCGACCTCATGGGCGTGGATGGTCTCTCTTGGAGGACTCTACAGGGAACCGAAAGCAGATATCCAACGCGTTCTGCGTACGACTTGTGTTATGCTGTAATGCACTTTGAGATCAATTGTCTGACAAATGGCTGCAAAGGAAACGTGAGCGGGAGGCTGTCGAAGGCAATTAATTGAAAGTTCCCTCCCCGGCTGTGGCGTTGCCTTGTTGGTGCAGATTTGATTGATTAATTGCTTCGGTTGCGGACATGAAAATAATCCGTCTAATGAAATTGATCGCTCCAAGAGCAAGTGGTTCATAACAAGTGAGTGGATGGAAATGGCCAGCAATTGTAATTCGATCACTTTCGCTTTCGCTTTGTAAGGGTGTATGTACGTAATGATGGTTTATGAGTGCGTTCTCCAGTTGGCGAAATGTTTACATGTGCAGAAAATTGCAGTTTACAATTATTTTTTGTTGAGGGCCTTTTTTTGTACGAACATTTAAACGGATCTTCAATAAGTATTTTACGGGTTACAAGCGAAAGCTTTCTAAGATAACAGTGATTATTATTTGTGTTTCACAGTGATGCTTCAAGGAAGCCGAAATTTTTAACTTATTTAATGTTCGAGGACTATTCGAATAGACTATTTCAAGCTTAGTGTAACTCAATGTTTTGATGGTATT
>JASCZW010000413.1:0-184058 GCA_034211315.2 Aedes japonicus | reverse complement strand
TTTTTTTTAACTTACTCGTTTATTTGAGAGGCTCAAGTGCCATAGGCATAACGGAGCCGACTTCTTTTTCATTTTTATAATGACAATAACTTACTAACTATGTTAATTTTGGAAAGCCGAAAAACTCGCGACTTGGTCGAGGTTAGGGATTACAATAATTCGGGTAGGAATGGGGAAGTAGGAATCTTAACGTTAGCTTTCAACAGCAGGATTGGCGATGCGAAATTGTTGCTGTTGGTCTGGCGTAGATGTTGCGTTGCGTTGAGCTGTAACGATACAACGGAAGCGGTATTACGGGGAGGGGGCGAGGTGGACATGTTAAAACGACAGCTAAGAGAGGATCAAACGAATACATCTATTTGTTTCAAGAACTTGTAAATTAGCCCCATATAGTCCAAGTCCAGCTTACCCAGCACATCTCTGATATCTTCCTTCTCTGGTTTCCCTCGGGCCCGTAGGGATGCGCAAAGATCAGATCTGGCAATTTCGAAATCGAGGCAATACCAGACAACATGGTTGATGTCCTGATAACCTGCACCACAGCCGCATTGATTGGTGTCTGAGAGCCCTATTCGATAGAAATGCGAGCCTAGCGAGTAGTGATTGGACATTAGACGACACATTACCTTGATAAAATCCCGGCTAATATCCAACCCTCTGAACCACGATTTTTTCGATACCTGTGGGAGAATAGAATGTAACCATCTGCCCAAATCCCCTGCATCCCATTTTTGTTGCCAGCTGATCAAGGCCTGTTGACGGGAAATAGCAAAAAATTCGTTGAAGGCGATTTGTCGATCATAAATATCGCCTGCCATAGCGCCCACCTTGGCAAGTGAGTCCGCTTTCTCATTACCCGGAATGGAGCAATGAGAAGGGACCCAAACCAAGGTGATGGTGTAGGAATTGTTTGATAGAGCACTCAAAAGAGATCGTATTTCGCTAACGAAATACGGTGAGTGCTTTGCTGGCCTCATCGAACGAATAGCCTGAAGTGAGCTGAGACTATCCGTAAAAATGAAAAATTGATCAGAGGGAAGAGAGGCAATTCGCTCTAATGCAGTGGTGCTCATCCTGCGGCCCGCGGGCCGCATGCGGCCCGCCGAGGCGGCAAATGCGGCCCGCGATAGCATTTGAGAAATATGAGAACTTCATTGAATATGTAGCTATTTGCTATTCGATTTGAGTTGCATTTCTTACTGTGCAATAATTGTGATTCTCATAGTTTTATGTGAACAATTTTTACCGTGCATCTGTGTAAGATGATGAATGACCAAAAAGGCGGGATAGAATGAGAGAGAGAATGCAGTCATATTTTCGCTCCCGCAACCACAGGTTCATTCACTTTCACCATTCAGTGTCTGTTGTCAATTGGTTCCGTTCTGTAGTCACGTGCGTAGTTCTGAGAAGTTTCGGGCAATTATTCAGTGAAAATGGAAGCTAGCACTAGCAAAAAACGGAAAGTGGCTGATGAAGGACGTGTTTTCCAGGAGAAGTGGTCTGAAATGTTTTTCTTTACGTGCATTAATCAAAAACCGGTGTGTATGATTCGCAACGAAGCTGTTGCAGTTATGAAGGAATTTAATGTGAAGCGTAACTACGAGTCGAAACATGCGTCAAAAATGGATAAATATGTCGGTGTGGCGCGGGCTGAAAAATATGCTGAGTTCAGGGGAAACTTGAGTAGCCAGCAAAACTTTTTTGTGAGAAGAAAGCAAGAAAACGAGTTGTGCACAAAGGCAAGTTTCATTATCGCAGAAAAACTCGCTTCCCATTCGAAGCCATTTTCTGATGGCGAGTTTGCTGTGGTTCAAATGATTTGTCCCGAAAAAATTCGCATCTTTGCGCAAGTGAGTTTGTCGCGGGCGACCATCACCAGGTAGGTTGAAGACATTGCTGAAAATCTTGTGTTGAGTTTGAAGGAAAAAGTTGCCAGCTTTGAATTTTATTCAGTGGCGCTGGATGAGAGCACATATATATCTGACACAGCTCAATTGGCGGTTTTTATCCGCGGCATATCTAAGAAATTTGAGGTGACTGAGGAATTGGCAAGCCTTTTTCCCATGAAAGGAACGACGAAGGGCATTGATATCTTTAATGCTCTGTGCGCTGTTCTAGAAAAGTTTGATCTACCGCTGAAGAAAATGTCCGGAGTTGTTACCGATGGAGCTCCCGCTATGTGTGGTATGTATTTTGTTTTCCATCTTATTTAAATTATTCAAGCTTATACCGCAGTGTAAAGACGTGCAAGCTCCTTAAAATTCTTGCCTAAAATGTTGAGCTATTTTGAACGTCGCCTTTTGAAATACATTTATTATGGACATTTGATGTATTTGGCGCTGGCATCAGGCCGTAAGTTTATTTACTTCTTACTTGAAGGGTTGCATACAAATTGATGCAACATATTTAGCTTTATCAGATTTACGGCCTTGGAAAATTTAGCACCAAGGATGGTGTTAAATTTTAGGTATTTTTCTTCATACATTTATGAATGTTTTAGGGGGCGACCCCGGCGTATTGGTTAACATCCATACCTCTCACGCCTAAGTCACGAGTTCGAATCTCACCCCCGGAGAAGTTACGAAAATGCCTAAAAGTGGTGTTTGAGTGACTACGACGGGAGATGAACCAGCCCGAGGCTGAAAATCTCGATAATCAAGACAAAAAAAAAAAAAAAAAAATATGTATGTTTAAATTTATTTATTTATTTATGAATTATGTTTGAGCTTGTTTGTCTGTTCTCTGTGCTTAATCATTTTATTACTGAAAAAAAAATGTTTATTCATAGGAAAACATGAAGGTGCAATTGCCCATCTTCGAAAATTACCAGAAGTGTCAGAGCAATTCTCCCAGTACCATTGCATCGTGCACCAGGAGAACCTCTGCGCCAAAAGCGTGGGATTCAAAGATGTCATGAAAGATGTCATCAAAATAGTTAATTTCATCCGATCGCACGCATTGAACCATCGAGAATTTCAGGCTCTTCTAGTAGACACGGATGCAGAATATGGTGACGTACCATATTATACTGAGGTACGTTGGCTGAGCAGGGGAAATGTGCTGCGACGCGTATTTGATCTTCGGAAAGAAATCGTCGAATTCATGGAGAGCAAAGGTAAATCAGTGAAGTTTTTCGATAATGCGGAGTGGGTGACAGATCTGGCTTTCCTGACTGACATTACAACGCCCCTGAACGATTTGAATTTAAGTCTCCAGGGTAAAGGCAAATTGGTGCACAGCATGTTTAATCAAATCAGTACACTTGAAAACAAACTCGTGTTGTGGGAGAAACAGATGAAAATTCTAAATTTTGCCCATATCCCTACTCTCGCAAAATGCAATGTGACGTTGACTAAGAAATGCGTTGACGCACTCCAAACAATGAAAAATGATTTTTCTCGTAGATTTGGAGATTTCAAAGCGCATGACAAAATTCTAAAACTTTTTTCTGCTCCATTCAGTGTTGATGCTGAACAAGCCCCAGATAATATCCAAATGGAACTAATTGAGTTACAGTGCGATACGGAACTGCGAGAAAAATTTGATCGACATGATTTGTTGGAGTTCTTTGCCAAATTTGTTCCGGAAGAGCGCTTCCCAGAGCTGCGAAATCATGCTCTTTTCGTAGCTTCTTTGTTTGGATCCACATACATTTGTGAACAACTGTTTTCCGTGATGAAACAAGTAAAGTCAAAAGCAAGAAATAAGATAAGTGATGAACATTTGGACAATTCATTGCGTATTTCGACCTCTAGCATGAAGGCTGATCTCGATAAGCTTGCTCAAGAAAAGTGTAAGTGAAATTTTTTATTGATTTTCAAATAAATTGAATGTGATATAAATCTACATTTTGTTGTTTGTAATTTTTTTTATTTTGGAAGAAAGAGCATTGCTTTATATTTCAGGTACATTTACTAGTAACGTGTCTTCAAAATAAGCTGTTTTTTATTAATTATTTTAAGCCATTAAAAATAACTCATTGCGGCCCGTGGCATTGGCGCAAAATTTCATTTTGGCCCGCTGCAAGCATCTACCTGAGCACCACTGCTCTAATGCATAGTGTATAGCCGCCAGCTCTGCGACGTATACGGAGCAAGGATTTTGTAGTTTGAAGGAGGCGCTATGAATCTCGTTAAAAACACCAAATCCAGTGGAATCATTTGTTTTTGACCCGTCGGTGTAAAACTTCCTGTCACATCTGATATGGCCAAACTTACTTGCAAAAATTAATGGAATGTACTCCGAACGGAGTGGATCTGGTATTCCGCGAGCTTCTTGCTTCATGGTCAGATCAAAAACTACAGTAGAACTAGAGAAGTCTTGGGAGTAAACACGATTAGGATCATTCGAAGAAGGGCTCACCTCCAGAGTCATATACCAATAGTACAGTGTCATGAACTTGGTTTGAGGATTTCGTTCGATTAGCTTTTCAAAATTTTCAATTACCAATGGATTTAACACCTCACAGCGGATGAGGAACCGGAACGATAGCTCCACAAAACGATCTGATAAAGGAAGAACTCCTGCTAATACCTCTAAACTCATAGTATGAGTTGAGTTCATGCTGCCTAACGCGATACGAAGACAACGGTACTGGATTCGCGAGTTATTGCAAATTTCGCTCTAAACAATTCATTTTTTTACACGGCACTTTTCACTATGCTTTTTAATAAATATCTTCAAACGGAATCAAAACAAACTACCAACATCGAAACCGAATCTTTTTTTTTTTAAGCCTATTGCGCTGTTTACTTTAAGTTTGTACAAATACAAGTAGTGCCAGACAATTGCTCAAATTTATGACATTTTCAGGGTTGGCAGATTGTATGATTTTGCGTTGTCCGGTCTATATACAGTGTCTATAGTAAAGATCCCCTCGCAATTTCCTTGCTTGTCGCGGCAATGCGACCTCATTCTAACTTGATCCTGTGCGCCCATTCCGATAGAAGCTTTTTCGTTCGTCTACTAGGTCCCGATATCAGTGGCATGCATTTTTTTTTCCTCTGTTCGGGACATAAACCACTGCGACCAGTAATTAGATCTATTGTAGTATATCCCGTAACCTTTGTTTAGTGCATGTCGATTTGAGAAATGAGAAATGATAAAGTATTCGGTGTTGTTACAGTTGTCATTGTTTGTTTTTTGGCAATGAATCGTATTTTATTGAAAGTTTCCGCTATTTAAACCCTTTGAGGAGTGAGAGTACTCTTCAAAGGCACGCCCCTTTATCAGTCAAAATCAGATTCATTGCAAAAAAAACAAACTATGACTCCGATACTGACCATGCATCAGAACCCTAGTCATAACCAATTCAAACTATAGAACATCAAATAGACAATGAGAATTCACATAAATGAAGACTAACCATGTTTTACTTATTCCAAGCTCATCCTCGCACAATTGCAAAACGAGTATTGTCACTTTTCATAAGACTTAAAATGTAATAAGGACTAAGATATGTTCTTTTGACTACAAATAACAAATATGTTCCCTAGTTTGAATTAATTCGGACTAGGGTTCGGTGGTAGATCTGATACCCCGTAACGCCCAACGAAAAGGTGATCTACCAGCGTTACGGGTCAGTGGCATGCATAAACGCAGTGCTAAAAAAATCCCATACAAACGCCAGACTCAGACGTACGACTATTAGAGCCATTTCAACGGATAAATAATCAGATAGAAAGCGTGAGCACAGAACTGATTGAGGGACGGGGAAAAGATTGTTCCAAAAGGGCAATCACTTAGTCATGCTTCATTCGAATAGAACCAGGGCTCCAATGTTCGAGCCAAAGGTGACGTTGAGCCTGGCGGATAAGACGAAGAAATGTATTCAAGTCCTAGGCAGAGCATGTAGGCCAAAAAACGTCCTAGTTAGACTAAACAAGGCTGCAGATAAGCAAAATTAGAGTGCCTGGTGAGAACGTTCGCAAGGAAGCGCGAGGAGTCTTATTTTGCCACCGGAGCTTGTAAATCGGGAACCAGAATGAATTACTTTGCGAAGGCATAGGTCTGAAGGAACGCACAGGACTCAAGTAGATGTACCAAAATCCATAAGGAGTAGGAGCACGCATGTACATTAGGTAACACCCGAAAATTTAGGATGAGGAGCTAGTATATAGGGCTCAATTGGAACTTGGATGAAGTCAGTTTTTGATTAGTCCTCGACAACGTCGACAATGCGCCTCAGCTCAAGTCTGCTCTAATCAATTGATTTCTAGAGTTCCAGAATCAATGTAGTCGGGTTTGTACTTTTCTTTATGTCTGGACTTTTTCTAGCGAATTAATTCGATCAGGAGCTGAGGTCATCTTAGCACTTGCTTTTGAGACCAACCAACGCCTTTAGTCAGGATTGTAGCGATTGGACATTTTTGAGTTGGACAGAAAGAAAGAGATTAGGGCTTAACGTTTATCAAGATGGCTTAACGTTTATCAAATATGGACGCTATTTTTTCCACTGGCAGTGTTTTACCAACTCATTTGGATTTGCCGATAACTCGTTCCAGCGATTGAATTTCAAAATATGAAATTGTAGCGCCCACAACTTGTTCACTTATTCTGTGGTGTTCCATGGTGTTAGCGCATATATTCATCGCGATATTCAATTGAATAATCAATTGATATTCAGGATAGACAACATCAGTGTATAACGGGTGTTCAATAAAAAATGAGAATTTTTCAGTCATAGTAAGAAAAAAAGGTCAACGAATTTTGTATTTTTTATTAAAAACTTAATATTTATTCTTCAGAAAAAAAACGTCAATGAATATTGGAGAAATGGACTGGTCAGCCGTACGACGCGACTTAGTCGCGATGCTCTCACAGCGCTGGACGGCACTGACGTCCATCTTCCGGATACAATTCCGGATCCTCGTGGTCAACTGCTTCGTATCCTTCCAATTATTTTTATACACTAGGGAGCGAGCCGAAAAATCCTCAATGGGACGGCACTGGGGCAAGTTGATCGGACTCCTTCCTTCCGGCACGTACGGTATCTTTCTCTGCTCAAGACACTCCAGCGTCTTCTTGGCGTAATGAGAAGACGCCTTGTCCGGCCAGAAGACGTTCTTCCCATCTGCATGATGCTCCTTTAAGAACGGCAGAAGAATTTTTTCAAGACACTCCTTCTGGAACCACGGTTTTGAAATCCCTCTGTTCGATGTGACGATGTACATCATAGCTTTTTCCTGGAATGTGGGTCTTCGAGAGCGGAAAGTAACTTTCGTCGTCCAGCACGAACGACGTCCCGTGGACTCTTCGTCATGCACCGGCACTGCGATTTCACGGTCGCTATCTGCTCGTCCGTGTACTCGTCTGTGTCTTCTTCCGACAGATGATGTCCTCCATCCTGAGGGTTCGGTGAATCAAGGTATGGGAGCAGTGATGTTTTCGGCCGGCGTCACGTAAACTCGTTTCGTTCTTCGGACAGCTTTTTCAACGCTTCCTTCTTCTTCTTCGTTATTATCTTCAACGGATGGCTGCTACCGGCCATCCGCTCCACGCTCAGGGATGCCAGGATCCATTAAACTGTACTCAGGGCACGTTTTCGTCTCGAAAGTGGTCTACCGTAAACTTTTTCCACGATGACCATGCGTTTCGTAAAACCGTACAACACGCTTGCGGAGTGTTTGCTGTTTCGACGCCATCTTCGATTGAACTGACAGCACCCGAGCGAAAAGAAACATGGCACCTATTTCTAGGGAGTCCAGAGAGCAATTCGCTTGAAGGTAAAAAATTTACACTCTTTACTTTAAAGACAGAAAGGTATTGGAATGATTCATATTTTTTATTGAACACCCGTTAAATGGTCTTTCGTCATATACATTAGAGTAAGAGCTATGAAATTATAGACAAAGTTGAAGGATTAATCAAGCAAATTTGAAATTTGTTTTCTTAAGGCTGACTAAAAGTAAATTGGCCCGCTCATCGCGCGCCGCTAGCACGCCTCTAGTGTTGCCTCCTTTCTCAAATTTTTGGCAGTGGTTTGTTTACACTTCTATATAGAACAACTGGGCATGTTTGGTCAAAGTAGTCGATCGCGATCAGAAGTAACGTCAATATTGTGCACAAACACCTAAAACTAACAATGCCCCAAGGGCTGAACTGAAAAAATATTAAACACTAAACACACTTAACACCCAAAACACACAAAACATAAAACAAAGCTGAAGAGCCCAATGGGCTAAAACACTTAAAAAGTTAAACTCAGTATATAAGACAAACCATGAAAATAAAGATCAATTTTACTACTACTACTAGCACAAACACCTAGAAAATCCGGAGTTGCCCGCTTCCAGGTGCTGAAAATGCCGAAAAACACAGTGTGTCTAGTGCTAAAAACCTACAAGGAAACCCTGAGTGTGGAAAGGAACCTACGAAAAACTGAAACCAGAGATCGTCAGCTGCGCAGCAAGGTATTGGGGTGCGTTGAGGCCAACCGCGGTCTTTCGATCGGAGATGTGCCAAGAAGGAACAAAGCCATCTTTCACGGTGCGGAACATCTTTGAAAGGGAAGGACACAAGTCGTACAGAGCCAGTAAACATTCTTACCGCCACATGAAGCAGTATTCCGTGGCCAAGCGTGCAAGGCTCTTATACGACTGTGTTATGACGAAACACAAGGGCTGCACTTTGATCGATGGCGAAACATACGTCAAACTCGATTTTGAGCAGCTTCCCGGTCAAAAGTTTTACATCGCGACTGGTCATGGGGATGTGCCGGGAAGATTCAATTTCGTGTTTGCCGATAAGTTTGCGAAGAAGGCTATGATTTGGCAAGCGAATTGCAGTTGAGGCCTGGAAATGGAACCGTTCGTCACGTCCTCGACGATGACATCCCAAGTTTACTTCGATGAATGCCTAAAAAAGCGTGTATTGCCGTTCATCCACAAGCATGGGGACATAGTCATCTTTTGGCCCGATTTGGCCAGCTGCCACTACTCCATGGTGGTTCTGGAGTGGTATGAATCCTCCGAATTGCCAGGAATTACAACTGATCGAAAAATACTGGGCAATTTCAAAGCAGCGACTTCGACGAAGCGGCGTGGCAGTTGAGTGCATCCAAAAAATAAGGGCAAAATGGAAGAAGTGCGCTGATTCCGTGTCCGTTTCCACTGTGCCGGTACTTTTGGGCTCCATTAAGAGGAAGGTTCGAGATTCCGTTCGAACTGGAAAAAGGAAACCGTCTTATGTTGTAACATTGAAGTTTCAATAAAAGTACTGAAGAAGAAAATTTATTGAATCACGAATTACAGGTCTTTTTTTTTTTTGTTTCTTTATTATAGTGGCTTTCAGCCTCCTGGGCTGGTTCGCCACTAGAATTACAGGTCTTTTTGTGCGTACCAATTTACTTTTAGTCAGCCTATTGGACCATCTTTGGCGGTGTATGTGAAAACGGCGTATAGAGCAGAAGAATGAATCACGAGCAGTTTTGTAGCAGATCAAGTATTGTTTTAACAAAAGCCAATAATGAACAAATAAGGGATTTTTTACTTCCATATTCAGTAAATGTAGGTATTTAAAATGTAACTGGATATATTTGTTATAATTAGTAATGAAGAAAACAAATTATAGTATTTTGTATTTACACTGCACACCCTATGGCTTCCTAGAATCTGAAAATCTGCCGAAAAGCCGCAGAATGCAAGCCATTTCTGCCTTATATTATCTTTTTTTGGAAACCGGAAGAAACCCACAGAATTCACTTCACATCGCGAGTTTTTTTTTTTTTTAACTTACTCGTTTATTTGAGAGGCTCAAGTGCCATAGGCATAACGGAGCCGACTTCTTTTTCATTTTTATAATGACAATAACTTACTAACTATGTTAATTTTGGAAAGCCGAAAAACTCGCGACTTGGTCGAGGTTAGGGATTACAATAATTCGGGTAGGAATGGGGAAGTAGGAATCTTAACGTTAGCTTTCAACAGCAGGATGGCGATGCGAAATTGTTGCTGTTGGTCTGGCGTAGATGTTGCGTTGCGTTGAGCTGTAACGATACAACGGAAGCGGTATTACGGGGGAGGGGGCGAGGTGGACATGTTAAAACGACAGCTAAGAGAGGATCAAACGAATACATCTATTTGTTTCAAGAACTTGTAAATTAGCCCCATATAGTCCAAGTCCAGCTTACCCAGCACATCTCTGATATCTTCCTTCTCTGGTTTCCCTCGGGCCCGTAGGGATGCGCAAAGATCAGATCTGGCAATTTCGAAATCGAGGCAATACCAGACAACATGGTTGATGTCCTGATAACCTGCACCACAGCCGCATTGATTGGTGTCTGAGAGCCCTATTCGATAGAAATGCGAGCCTAGCGAGTAGTGATTGGACATTAGACGACACATTACCTTGATAAAATCCCGGCTAATATCCAACCCTCTGAACCACGATTTTTTCGATACCTGTGGGAGAATAGAATGTAACCATCTGCCCAAATCCCCTGCATCCCATTTTTGTTGCCAGCTGATCAAGGCCTGTTGACGGGAAATAGCAAAAAATTCGTTGAATGCGATTTGTCGATCATAAATATCGCCTGCCATAGCGCCCACCTTGGCAAGTGAGTCCGCTTTCTCATTACCCGGAATGGAGCAATGAGAAGGGACCCAAACCAAGGTGAGGGTGGCGGAATTGTTTGATAGAGCACTCAAAAGAGATCGTATTTCGCTAACGAAATACGGTGAGTGCTTTGCTGGCCTCATCGAACGAATAGCCTGAAGTGAGCTGAGACTATCCGTAAAAATGAAAAATTGATCAGAGGGAAGAGAGGCAATTCGCTCTAATGCATAGTGTATAGCCGCCAGCTCTGCGACGTATACGGAGCAAGGATTTTGTAGTTTGAAGGAGGCGCTATGAATCTCGTTAAAAACACCAAATCCAGTGGAATCATTTGTTTTTGACCCGTCGGTGTAAAACTTCCTGTCACATCTGATATGGCCAAACTTACTTGCAAAAATTAATGGAATGTACTCCGAACGGAGTGGATCTGGTATTCCGCGAGCTTCTTGCTTCATGGTCAGATCAAAAACTACAGTAGAACTAGAGAAGTCTTGGGAGTAAACACGATTAGGATCATTCGAAGAAGGGCTCACCTCCAGAGTCATATACCAATAGTACAGTGTCATGAACTTAGTTTGAGGATTTCGTTCGATTAGCTTTTCAAAATTTTCAATTACCAATGGATTTAACACCTCACAGCGGATGAGGAACCGGAACGATAGCTCCACAAAACGATCTGATAAAGGAAGAACTCCTGCTAATACCTCTAAACTCATAGTATGAGTTGAGTTCATGCTGCCTAACGCGATACGAAGACAACGGTACTGGATTCGCGAGTTATTGCAAATTTCGCTCTAAACAATTCATTTTTTTACACGGCACTTTTCACTATGCTTTTTAATAAATATCTTCAAACGGAATCAAAACAAACTACCAACATCGAAACCGAATCTTTTTTTTTTTAAGCCTATTGCGCTGTTTACTTTAAGTTTGTACAAATACAAGTAGTGCCAGACAATTGCTCAAATTTATGACATTTTCAGGGTTGGCAGATTGTATGATTTTGCGTTGTCCGGTCTATATACAGTGTCTATAGTAAAGATCCCCTCGCAATTTCCTTGCTTGTCGCGGCAATGCGACCTCATTCTAACTTGATCCTGTGCGCCCATTCCGATAGAAGCTTTTTCGTTCGTCTACTAGGTCCCGATATCAGTGGCATGCATTTTTTTTTCCTCTGTTCGGGACATAAACCACTGCGACCAGTAATTAGATCTATTGTAGTATATCCCGTAACCTTTGTTTAGTGCATGTCGATTTGAGAAATGAGAAATGATAAAGTATTCGGTGTTGTTACAGTTGTCATTGTTTGTTTTTTTGGCAATGAATCGTATTTTATTGAAAGTTTCCGCTATTTAAACCCTTTGAGGAGTGAGAGTACTCTTCAAAGGCACGCCCCTTTATCAGTCAAAATCAGATTCATTGCAAAAAAAAAACAAACTATGACTCCGATACTGACCATGCATCAGAACCCTAGTCATAACCAATTCAAACTATAGAACATCAAATAGACAATGAGAATTCACATAAATGAAGACTAACCATGTTTTACTTATTCCAAGCTCATCCTCGCACAATTGCAAAACGAGTATTGTCACTTTTCATAAGACTTAAAATGTAATAAGGACTAAGATATGTTCTTTTGACTACAAATAACAAATATGTTCCCTAGTTTGAATTAATTCGGACTAGGGTTCGGTGGTAGATCTGATACCCCGTAACGCCCAACGAAAAGGTGATCTACCAGCGTTACGGGTCAGTGGCATGCATAAACGCAGTGCTAAAAAAATCCCATACAAACGCCAGACTCAGACGTACGACTATTAGAGCCATTTCAACGGATAAATAATCAGATAGAAAGCGTGAGCACAGAACTGATTGAGGGACGGGGAAAAGATTGTTCCAAAAGGGCAATCACTTAGTCATGCTTCATTCGAATAGAACCAGGGCTCCAATGTTCGAGCCAAAGGTGACGTTGAGCCTGGCGGATAAGACGAAGAAATGTATTCAAGTCCTAGGCAGAGCATGTAGGCCAAAAACGTCCTAGTTAGACTAAACAAGGCTGCAGATAAGCAAAATTAGAGTGCCTGGTGAGAACGTTCGCAAGGAAGCGCGAGGAGTCTTATTTTGCCACCGGGCTTGTAAATCGGGAACCAGAATGAATTACTTTGCGAAGGCATAGGTCTGAAGGAACGCACAGGACTCAAGTAGATGTACCAAAATCCATAAGGAGTAGGAGCACGCATGTACATTAGGTAACACCCGAAAATTTAGGATGAGGAGCTAGTATATAGGGCTCAATTGGAACTTGGATGAAGTCAGTTTTTGATTAGTCCTCGACAACGTCGACAATGCGCCTCAGCTCAAGTCTGCTCTAATCAATTGATTTCTAGAGTTCCAGAATCAATGTAGTCGGGTTTGTACTTTTCTTTATGTCTGGACTTTTTCTAGCGAATTAATTCGATCAGGAGCTGAGGTCATCTTAGCACTTGCTTTTGAGACCAACCAACGCCTTTAGTCAGGATTGTAGCGATTGGACATTTTTGAGTTGGACAGAAAGAAAGAGATTAGGGCTTAACGTTTATCAAGATGGCTTAACGTTTATCAAATATGGACGCTATTTTTTTTCCACTGGCAGTGTTTTACCAACTCATTTGGATTTGCCGATAACTCGTTCCAGCGATTGAATTTCAAAATATGAAATTGTAGCGCCCACAACTTGTTCACTTATTCTGTGGTGTTCCATGGTGTTAGCGCATATATTCATCGCGATATTCAATTGAATAATCAATTGATATTCAGGATAGACAACATCAGTGTATAACGGGTGTTCAATAAAAAATGAGAATTTTTTCAGTCATAGTAAGAAAAAAAGGTCAACGAATTTTGTATTTTTTATTAAAAACTTAATATTTATTCTTCAGAAAAAAAACGTCAATGAATATTGGAGAAATGGACTGGTCAGCCGTACGACGCGACTTAGTCGCGATGCTCTCACAGCGCTGGACGGCACTGACGTCCATCTTCCGGATACAATTCCGGATCCTCGTGGTCAACTGCTTCGTATCCTTCCAATTATTTTTATACACTAGGGAGCGAGCCGAAAAATCCTCAATGGGACGGCACTGGGGCAAGTTGATCGGACTCCTTCCTTCCGGCACGTACGGTATCTTTCTCTGCTCAAGACACTCCAGCGTCTTCTTGGCGTAATGAGAAGACGCCTTGTCCGGCCAGAAGACGTTCTTCCCATCTGCATGATGCTCCTTTAAGAACGGCAGAAGAATTTTTTCAAGACACTCCTTCTGGAACCACGGTTTTGAAATCCCTCTGTTCGATGTGACGATGTACATCATAGCTTTTTCCTGGAATGTGGGTCTTCGAGAGCGGAAAGTAACTTTCGTCGTCCAGCACGAACGACGTCCCGTGGACTCTTCGTCATGCACCGGCACTGCGATTTCACGGTCGCTATCTGCTCGTCCGTGTACTCGTCTGTGTCTTCTTCCGACAGATGATGTCCTCCATCCTGAGGGTTCGGTGAATCAAGGTATGGGAGCAGTGATGTTTTCGGCCGGCGTCACGTAAACTCGTTTCGTTCTTCGGACAGCTTTTTCAACGCTTCCTTCTTCTTCTTCGTTATTATCTTCAACGGATGGCTGCTACCGGCCATCCGCTCCACGCTCAGGGATGCCAGGATCCATTAAACTGTACTCAGGGGCACGTTTTCGTCTCGAAAGTGGTCTACCGTAAACTTTTTTCCACGATGACCATGCGTTTCGTAAAACCGTACAACACGCTTGCGGAGTGTTTGCTGTTTCGACGCCATCTTCGATTGAACTGACAGCACCCGAGCGAAAAGAAACATGGCACCTATTTCTAGGGAGTCCAGAGAGCAATTCGCTTGAAGGTAAAAAATTTACACTCTTTACTTTAAAGACAGAAAGGTATTGGAATGATTCATATTTTTTATTGAACACCCGTTAAATGGTCTTTCGTCATATACATTAGAGTAAGAGCTATGAAATTATAGACAAAGTTGAAGGATTAATCAAGCAAATTTGAAATTTGTTTTCTTAAGGCTGACTAAAAGTAAATTGGCCCGCTCATCGCGCGCCGCTAGCACGCCTCTAGTGTTGCCTCCTTTCTCAAATTTTTGGCAGTGGTTTGTTTACACTTCTATATAGAACAACTGGGCATGTTTGGTCAAAGTAGTCGATCGCGATCAGAAGTAACGTCAATATTGTGCACAAACACCTAAAACTAACAATGCCCCAAGGGCTGAACTGAAAAAAAATATTAAACACTAAACACACTTAACACCCAAAACACACAAAACATAAAACAAAGCTGAAGAGCCCAATGGGCTAAAACACTTAAAACTTAGTATATAAGACAAACCATGAAAATAAAGATCAATTTTACTACTACTACTAGCACAAACACCTAGAAAATCCGGAGTTGCCCGCTTCCAGGTGCTGAAAATGCCGAAAAACACAGTGTGTCTAGTGCTAAAAACCTACAAGGAAACCCTGAGTGTGGAAAGGAACCTACGAAAAAACTGAAACCAGAGATCGTCAGCTGCGCAGCAAGGTATTGGGGTGCGTTGAGGCCAACCGCGGTCTTTCGATCGGAGATGTGCCAAGAAGGAACAAAGCCATCTTTCACGGTGCGGAACATCTTTGAAAGGGAAGGACACAAGTCGTACAGAGCCAGTAAACATTCTTACCGCCACATGAAGCAGTATTCCGTGGCCAAGCGTGCAAGGCTCTTATACGACTGTGTTATGACGAAACACAAGGGCTGCACTTTGATCGATGGCGAAACATACGTCAAACTCGATTTTGAGCAGCTTCCCGGTCAAAAGTTTTACATCGCGACTGGTCATGGGGATGTGCCGGGAAGATTCAATTTCGTGTTTGCCGATAAGTTTGCGAAGAAGGCTATGATTTGGCAAGCGAATTGCAGTTGAGGCCTGGAAATGGAACCGTTCGTCACGTCCTCGACGATGACATCCCAAGTTTACTTCGATGAATGCCTAAAAAAGCGTGTATTGCCGTTCATCCACAAGCATGGGGACATAGTCATCTTTTGGCCCGATTTGGCCAGCTGCCACTACTCCATGGTGGTTCTGGAGTGGTATGAATCCTCCGAATTGCCAGGAATTACAACTGATCGAAAAATACTGGGCAATTTCAAAGCAGCGACTTCGACGAAGCGGCGTGGCAGTTGAGTGCATCCAAAAAATTTTCATTTTCATTTTCATTTTGCAGCGTTTGGTGGGTCAATGAGAGCGCAAGTCAATCCAAAGCCGAGAGTTAGGAAGGGGTAATGGCGAACTAGTCTATGCGGACCACTTGAATACCATGGGAGAGGATAAGGATTAGGTTAGGGCTAGGGGTTTGTAGAGCTCTTGGAATGAGATGGCCGCGTTGCTACAAAATGACCTGAAATATTTAATGTGTTTATGTTAAATTACGTAAGTTCTCTTCACACATAGGGTAAGCAACGACCCAAGCACCCCGAGACCCCACTCCAAGCACGGGGCCAACGTCAACCCACAACGCTCATCCCTTGCAGCATGGTGCTCCATCTAGTGAAGCACCATACTGCAAAAAATGAGCGCTGCAGGCCAACGCCAACGCCGGAATAGGGTCTCGGGGCGCTCAAGTCGTCACTCACCCTATGTATGTTGTTAATAAAATTTCTGTGTTATTTGATTTCTGTTTGATTTTATATAAACTGACTGATGATACTTCTCTTTGTGTGCAGTTTTTGCATCCTTTCCTTACAAAAACTGCATGTAGGTCATGGTTGGGAAGGTCCTTTGTACTTTTAACGTTCCATTTCACCGCGATTCTCGGCTACTTAGACCGCGTCCGGTGCTTGAACTTCGCAACCACTCGGGGCCATAGTGGTTGCCAACCCGTCAGCATAGAGTTAGTAGCATAAAAAAAAAGAAGAGAAAAAAGATGTTAGTGGCATGCAGGGTGTATGTGAGATTATTGGTGATATTTTCACAACGACTCTTCGTTTCTTTGTAATTGTAATTGTCATTGTTCAGTGTATAGCCCGTGCTTTCCTGCTAAGATTACGTATCCGAGGACTCACCCCCAGGTCTATACACCTATAGTCCTTCCCGTTGCACTCGTCAGCTCGTGCGATACTTTATGGGTGGTCGTATCCGGGTCCTTCACTGGGTAGGCACAAGTGTTCGTCCAGTTTCTGGTACATTAATTCGTGATTTATGCCTGAATGAAGTACTAATGCTTAAAAAGTTAAAAGGAAACCCGTGTGAAAACAACAAATTAGTAGTAATTGAAATTGCGCTCAATTGGCCATTTTATAATGAGGATTTTATTCCGACTTCTTGAAAATATTTGAAATTTTTGAGAGCGGGATCAATGTCCATATTTGTATCTTTTAGATTTTGGATTATTTGTAACAATACATGAACCTATCTTAGGAAATGTCTATTTCAAAAACAAAATCTCATCGTGGAAGGTGCCTTGTATTGGCCAACAAATTCTCTGTACAGCCCTTCCCTTATACATCCAAACCCAACACTACATCACATCCAAATGCTTTCAAAAGGTCGATATCCGGCTACTTACAGGACTGCGATTTCTTCTAATAATACTCCTAAAAGTTTGAATTAGTATGTAATGAGCTTCCATTTTAAGATGTGTTATAAGGGTAAGTCGGTTAGGTTGTCCCATGTAAATTGCGTTCGTTTTACAGCCATTGGTAGAAAGAATTCACCTTAGTAGTGCCCTGTACAGCTTGTTTTTTTTTGTATTCTCCCATGCGCGGAGTACCGATCTATGATGAAATTCGTCAGAAGTAGACAATCTCCCATCCCCATGAGAGGCTCCAGGAGCGCACCGCAATCCCACCCCGCACCGGGCAGCCCGGCAAAAGATCATGTGCCCGATCGGATGATCCCCCAATCCCTAATCCCGCCGCCACCCCACACGGGACCCCCCAATACCCCACCCCGCACCGCCCGCTCCATCAATAAACCACCGTCCACTCCCAGAGCCCCCCATGGAGACGGGAAACCATCCGCCTCTGAGAAACCTCATCACATGGAAAGGTTTATTCTGCTGCACCAAAAGGTCTTTCCTAAGCGGGCCCTCCGCGTCCTATTTCTTATGTACCTGCCTGTCATCGTCCGTCTTAAAGAAACACTTTTCTATGGCTACGTGCTTCACTTCGAACAGTCAGATTATCTCGATCAAAACATTCACCTCTTTCGAAGATGTTGCAATTACATTGACTTATTATACCATTAGCATTAGGTATTTGTGTTATTTAGTCCATAAAACAAATGGATAAACAACAACATAAGTTGCCACGAAAATGAAAAGTGTACTTTTAGTCGTTTCCTAAGATTGAAAGTAAGAAGTCCAAGAGTGAATCGCGGCTCTAGCCCGCCAGTGTTCACATGATCTGATCCCTAGCTAAATAATATGTTGTTAGAGTCAGTGCCTTGATCACGGCTGTCTTATAGAGCGTACATTTAAATTATAATATATATTTGCATTATCTGCACCTGACACATCAGGATATATTACTAGTTGCTCACAATCATGATCAAAACACTCACCCTTTTCGATAATGATGGGAACAATAAGTTTATTAAGAATATCAAGTGTGTAGGTATATTTGCTGTATATTAAATGACAATTAGAGAGTAAACAGCAATGAAAGAGTTGTCAAGCAAATAAAAAGTGCACTTTTTGTCGTTTCCCTAAATTATTTGGAGGGATTTGTAGATTGTTCCCGGCTTCGTATAAGAGTGACTTGCGACTAAACCCGCCAGTAAGACACCTCTTTCAGTGCCTTCAAATAAACGTACTACGACGTGGCAATTTAAAGAAAGTAGAGTGTGATACTATCACTGCTGATCATGTTCTTTGTCTCCCATGCTGGCCTTTTGCATGGGATTAGCCCTCTCACCTACGACAAGGTGACAACCATGATCTTCGAGAGGGCAGTTGAGTGCATCCAAAAAATAAGGGCAAAATGGAAGAAGTGCGCTGATTCCGTGTCCGTTTCCACTGTGCCGGTACTTTTGGGCTCCATTAAGAGGAAGGTTCGAGATTCCGTTCGAACTGGAAAAAGGAAACCGTCTTATGTTGTAACATTGAAGTTTCAATAAAAGTACTGAAGAAGAAAATTTATTGAATCACGAATTACAGGTCTTTTTTTTTTTTGTTTCTTTATTATAGTGGCTTTCAGCCTCCTGGGCTGGTTCGCCACTAGAATTACAGGTCTTTTTGTGCGTACCAATTTACTTTTAGTCAGCCTATTGGACCATCTTTGGCGGTGTATGTGAAAACGGCGTATAGAGCAGAAGAATGAATCACGAGCAGTTTTGTAGCAGATCAAGTATTGTTTTAACAAAAGCCAATAATGAACAAATAAGGGATTTTTTACTTCCATATTCAGTAAATGTAGGTATTTAAAATGTAACTGGATATATTTGTTATAATTAGTAATGAAGAAAACAAATTATAGTATTTTGTATTTACACTGCACACCCTATGGCTTCCTAGAATCTGAAAATCTGCCGAAAAGCCGCAGAATGCAAGCCATTTCTGCCTTATATTATCTTTTTTGGAAACCGGAAGAAACCCACAGAATTCACTTCACATCGCGAGTTTTTTTTTTAACTTACTCGTTTATTTGAGAGGCTCAAGTGCCATAGGCATAACGGAGCCGACTTCTTTTCATTTTTATAATGACAATAACTTACTAACTATGTTAATTTTGGAAAGCCGAAAAACTCGCGACTTGGTCGAGGTTAGGGATTACAATAATTCGGGTAGGAATGGGAAGTAGGAATCTTAACGTTAGCTTTCAACAGCAGGATGGCGATGCGAAATTGTTGCTGTTGGTCTGGCGTAGATGTTGCGTTGCGTTGAGCTGTAACGATACAACGGAAGCGGTATTACGGGGAGGGGCGAGGTGGACATGTTAAAACGACAGCTAAGAGAGGATCAAACGAATACATCTATTTGTTTCAAGAACTTGTAAATTAGCCCCATATAGTCCAAGTCCAGCTTACCCAGCACATCTCTGATATCTTCCTTCTCTGGTTTCCCTCGGGCCCGTAGGGATGCGCAAAGATCAGATCTGGCAATTTCGAAATCGAGGCAATACCAGACAACATGGTTGATGTCCTGATAACCTGCACCACAGCCGCATTGATTGGTGTCTGAGAGCCCTATTCGATAGAAATGCGAGCCTAGCGAGTAGTGATTGGACATTAGACGACACATTACCTTGATAAAATCCCGGCTAATATCCAACCCTCTGAACCACGATTTTTTCGATACCTGTGGGAGAATAGAATGTAACCATCTGCCCAGATCCCCTGCATCCCATTTTTGTTGCCAGCTGATCAAGCAAAAAATTCGTTGAAGGCGATTTGTCGATCATAAATATCGCCTGCCATAGCGCCCACCTTGGCAAGTGAGTCCGCTTTCTCATTACCCGGAATGGAGCAATGAGAAGGGACCCAAACCAAGGTGATGGTGTAGGAATTGTTTGATAGAGCACTCAAAGAGATCGTATTTCGCTAACGAAATACGGTGAGTGCTTTGCTGGTTCTCATCGAACGAATAGCCTGAAGTGAGCTGAGACTATCCGTAAAAATGAAAAATTGATCAGAGGGAAGAGAGGCAATTCGCTCTAATGCATAGTGTATAGCCGCCAGCTCTGCGACGTATACGGAGCAAGGATTTTGTAGTTTGAAGGAGGCGCTATGAATCTCGTTAAAAACACCAAATCCAGTGGAATCATTTGTTTTTGACCCGTCGGTGTAAAACTTCCTGTCACATCTGATATGGCCAAACTTACTTGCAAAAATTAATGGAATGTACTCCGAACGGAGTGGATCTGGTATTCCGCGAGCTTCTTGCTTCATGGTCAGATCAAAAACTACAGTAGAACTAGAGAAGTCTTGGGAGTAAACACGATTAGGATCATTCGAAGAAGGGCTCACCTCCAGAGTCATATACCAATAGTACAGTGTCATGAACTTAGTTTGAGGATTTCGTTCGATTAGCTTTTCAAAATTTTCAATTACCAATGGATTTAACACCTCACAGCGGATGAGGAACCGGAACGATAGCTCCACAAAACGATCTGATAAAGGAAGAACTCCTGCTAATACCTCTAAACTCATAGTATGAGTTGAGTTCTATGCTGCCTAACGCGATACGAAGACAACGGTACTGGATTCGCGAGTTATTGCAAATTTCGCTCTAAACAATTCATTTTTTACACGGCACTTTTCACTATGCTTTTTAATAAATATCTTCAAACGGAATCAAAACAAACTACCAACATCGAAACCGAATCTTTTTTTTTAAGCCTATTGCGCTGTTTACTTTAAGTTTGTACAAATACAAGTAGTGCCAGACAATTGCTCAAATTTATGACATTTTCAGGGTTGGCAGATTGTATGATTTTGCGTTGTCCGGTCTATATACAGTGTCTATAGTAAAGATCCCCTCGCAATTTCCTTGCTTGTCGCGGCAATGCGACCTCATTCTAACTTGATCCTGTGCGCCCATTCCGATAGAAGCTTTTTCGTTCGTCTACTAGGTCCCGATATCAGTGGCATGCATTTTTTTTCCTCTGTTCGGGACATAAACCACTGCGACCAGTAATTAGATCTATTGTAGTATATCCCGTAACCTTTGTTTAGTGCATGTCGATTTGAGAAATGAGAAATGATAAAGTATTCGGTGTTGTTACAGTTGTCATTGTTTGTTTTTTTGGCAATGAATCGTATTTTATTGAAAGTTTCCGCTATTTAAACCCTTTGAGGAGTGAGAGTACTCTTCAAAGGCACGCCCCTTTATCAGTCAAAATCAGATTCATTGCAAAAAAAACAAACTATGACTCGATACTGACCATGCATCAGAACCCTAGTCATAACCAATTCAAACTATAGAACATCAAATAGACAATGAGAATTCACATAAATGAAGACTAACCATGTTTTACTTATTCCAAGCTCATCCTCGCACAATTGCCAAAACGAGTATTGTCACTTTTCATAAGACTTAAAATGTAATAAGGACTAAGATATGTTCTTTTGACTACAAATAACAAATATGTTCCCTAGTTTGAATTAATTCGGACTAGGGTTCGGTGGTAGATCTGATACCCGTAACGCCCAACGAAAAGGTGATCTACCAGCGTTACGGGTCAGTGGCATGCATAAACGCAGTGCTAAAAAATCCCATACAAACGCCAGACTCAGACGTACGACTATTAGAGCCATTTCAACGGATAAATAATCAGATAGAAAGCGTGAGCACAGAACTGATTGAGGGACGGGGAAAAGATTGTTCCAAAAGGGCAATCACTTAGTCATGCTTCATTCGAATAGAACCAGGGCTCCAATGTTCGAGCCAAAGGTGACGTTGAGCCTGGCGGATAAGACGAAGAAATGTATTCAAGTCCTAGGCAGAGCATGTAGGCCAAAAAACGTCCTAGTTAGACTAAACAAGGCTGCAGATAAGCAAAATTAGAGTGCCTGGTGAGAACGTTCGCAAGGAAGCGCGAGGAGTCTTATTTTGCCACCGGGCTTGTAAATCGGGAACCAGAATGAATTACTTTGCGAAGGCATAGGTCTGAAGGAACGCACAGGACTCAAGTAGATGTACCAAAATCCATAAGGAGTAGGAGCACGCATGTACATTAGGTAACACCCGAAAATTTCGGATGAGGAGCTAGTATATAGGGCTCAATTGGAACTTGGATGAAGTCAGTTTTTGATTAGTCCTCGACAACGTCGACAATGCGCCTCAGCTCAAGTCTGCTCTAATCAATTGATTTCTAGAGTTCCAGAATCAATGTAGTCGGGTTTGTACTTTTCTTTATGTCTGGACTTTTTCTAGCGAATTAATTCGATCAGGAGCTGAGGTCATCTTAGCACTTGCTTTTGAGACCAACCAACGCCTTTAGTCAGGATTGTAGCGATTGGACATTTTTGAGTTGGACAGAAAGAAAGAGATTAGGGCTTAACGTTTATCAAGATGGCTTAACGTTTATCAAATATGGACGCTATTTTTTTTCCACTGGCAGTGTTTTACCAACTCATTTGATTTGCCGATAACTCGTTCCAGCGATTGAATTTCAAAATATGAAATTGTAGCGCCCACAACTTGTTCACTTATTCTGTGGTGTTCCATGGTGTTAGCGCATATATTCATCGCGATATTCAATTGAATAATCAATTGATATTCAGGATAGACAACATCAGTGTATAACGGGTGTTCAATAAAAAATGAGAATTTTTTCAGTCATAGTAAGAAAAAAAGGTCAACGAATTTTGTATTTTTTATTAAAAACTTAATATTTATTCTTCAGAAAAAAAACGTCAATGAATATTGGAGAAATGGACTGGTCAGCCGTACGACGCGACTTAGTCGCGATGCTCTCACAGCGCTGGACGGCACTGACGTCCATCTTCCGGATACAATTCCGGATCCTCGTGGTCAACTGCTTCGTATCCTTCCAATTATTTTTATACACTAGGAGCGAGTCGAAAAATCCTCAATGGGACGGCACTGGGGCAAGTTGATCGGACTCCTTCCTTCCGGCACGTACGGTATCTTTCTCTGCTCAAGACACTCCAGCGTCTTCTTGGCGTAATGAGAAGACGCCTTGTCCGGCCAGAAGACGTTCTTCCCATCTGCATGATGCTCCTTTAAGAACGGCAGAAGAATTTTTCAAGACACTCCTTCTGGAACCACGGTTTTGAAATCCCTCTGTTCGATGTGACGATGTACATCATAGCTTTTTCCTGGAATGTGGGTCTTCGAGAGCGGAAAGTAGCTTTCGTCGTCCAGCACGAACGACGTCCCGTGGACTCTTCGTCATGCACCGGCACTGCGATTTCACGGTCGCTATCTGCTCGTCCGTGTACTCGTCTGTGTCTTCTTCCGACAGATGATGTCCTCCATCCTGAGGGTTCGGTGAATCAAGGTATGGGAGCAGTGATGTTTTCGGCCGGCGTCACGTAAACTCGTTTCGTTCTTCGGACAGCTTTTTCAACGCTTCCTTCTTCTTCTTCGTTATTATCTTCAACGGATGGCCGCTACCGGCCATCCGCTCCACGCTCAGGGATGCCAGGATCCATTAAACTGTACTCAGGGGCACGTTTTCGTCTCGAAAGTGGTCTACCGTAAACTTTTTTCCACGATGACCATGCGTTTCGTAAAACCGTACAACACGCTTGCGGAGTGTTTGCTGTTTCGACGCCATCTTCGATTGAACTGACAGCACCCGAGCGAAAAGAAACATGGCACCTATTTCTAGGGAGTCCAGAGAGCAATTCGCTTGAAGGTAAAAAATTTACACTCTTTACTTTAAAGACAGAAAGGTATTGGAATGATTCATATTTTTTATTGAACACCCGTTAAATGGTCTTTCGTCATATACATTAGAGTAAGAGCTATGAAATTATAGACAAAGTTGAAGGATTAATCAAGCAAATTTGAAATTTGTTTTCTTAAGGCTGACTAAAAGTAAATTGGCCCGCTCATCGCGCGCCGCTAGCACGCCTCTAGTGTTGCCTCCTTTCTCAAATTTTTGGCAGTGGTTTGTTTACACTTCTATATAGAACAACTGGGCATGTTTGGTCAAAGTAGTCGATCGCGATCAGAAGTAACGTCAATATTGTGCACAAACACCTAAAACTAACAATGCCCCAAGGGCTGAACTGAAAAAAAAATATTAAACACTAAACACACTTAACACCCAAAACACACAAAACATAAAACAAAGCTGAAGAGCCCAATGGGCTAAAACACTTAAAATGTTAAACTTAGTATATAAGACAAACCATGAAAATAAAGATCAATTTTACTACTACTACTAGCACAAACACCTAGAAAATCCGGAGTTGCCCGCTTCCAGGTGCTGAAAATGCCGAAAAACACAGTGTGTCTAGTGCTAAAAACCTACAAGGAAACCCTGAGTGTGGAAAGGAACCTACGAAAAAACTGAAACCAGAGATCGTCAGCTGCGCAGCAAGGTATTGGGGTGCGTTGAGGCCAACCGCGGTCTTCCGATCGGAGATGTGCCAAGAAGGAACAAAGCCATCTTTCACGGTGCGGAACATCTTTGAAAGGGAAGGACACAAGTCGTACAGAGCCAGTAAACATTCTTACCGCCACATGAAGCAGTATTCCGTGGCCAAGCGTGCAAGGCTCTTATACGACTGTGTTATGACGAAACACAAGGGCTGCACTTTGATCGATGGCGAAACATACGTCAAACTCGATTTTGAGCAGCTTCCCGGTCAAAGTTTTACATCGCGACTGGTCATGGGGATGTGCCGGGAAGATTCAATTTCGTGTTTGCCGATAAGTTTGCGAAGAAGGCTATGATTTGGCAAGCGAATTGCAGTTGAGGCCTGGAAATGGAACCGTTCGTCACGTCCTCGACGATGACATCCCAAGTTTACTTCGATGAATGCCTAAAAAAGCGTGTATTGCCGTTCATCCACAAGCATGGGGACATAGTCATCTTTTGGCCCGATTTGGCCAGCTGCCACTACTCCATGGTGGTTCTGGAGTGGTATGAATCCTCCGAATTGCCAGGAATTACAACTGATCGAAAAATACTGGGCAATTTCAAAGCAGCGACTTCGACGAAGCGGCGTGGCAGTTGAGTGCATCCAAAAAATAAGGGCAAAATGGAAGAAGTGCGCTGATTCCGTGTCCGTTTCCACTGTGCCGGTACTTTTGGGCTCCATTAAGAGGAAGGTTCGAGATTCCGTTCGAACTGGAAAAAGGAAACCGTCTTATGTTGTAACATTGAAGTTTCAATAAAAGTACTGAAGAAGAAAATTTATTGAATCACGAATTACAGGTCTTTTTTTTTTTTGTTTCTTTATTATAGTGGCTTTCAGCCTCCTGGGCTGGTTCGCCACTAGAATTACAGGTCTTTTTGTGCGTACTAATTTACTTTTAGTCAGCCTATTGGACCATCTTTGGCGGTGTATGTGAAAACGGCGTATAGAGCAGAAGAATGAATCACGAGCAGACACAATTCTATGGCGAACCAGAAAAAGCTGGAAGGGTACAATGGGCGGGACAAATTTTAAGATGCCAGACAAAAATCCCGCCAAAATGGTGTTTGCCTCGAATCCGACCGGTATAAAACGTAGAGAAGCGCAGCCAGCTAAGTGATTAGAATAAGTGGAGAAAGACTTACGACGTTTGAAAAATTGGAGACAGACAAGCTTTCCTAAACCGAATTTCTTGGCGAAACAGTGTGGCGCCGGTGCAGTCCTGAAGGGACATTGCATTGGATCAGCAAAAGTAAGGCAGTACACTTCCCATGTATACATAAAAGCCTAATTTGAATAGGAATTAGAGCAAAAAGGGTGACGGGTAAGCAGCAGTTGTTTTTCAACTCTTTTTCTTAACGTTTCAAGCTTATTGCTTTCACAATTGGTCGGGGTTCTGCCAAATCGCACCAAGCGCCTATCGAAAATCATCAGTTTTGTCCGACATATTCAAACAGAACTCTTCAATTTGAGCTCTCAACTTAGTGTTCTAAATGCACTTCCACAGTTATTAATTAAGAGCTTTTGATGCCAGGTGCCATTTTTGCATTAGTATAATGCCCAGGAAGTCGAGAAATTTTCCTTAACGAAAAATTCCTTGACCAGACCGGGAATCTAACCCAGCCACCTTAAGCATGATGTTGCTTTGTAGCAAGTTGTTTCAAGTCTTTAATCGTAAATATCTTCAAAGAAAATAATAAACCACACCAGCAAATAGTCATTTCGATTCAATCAGTTTCAATTGCCATACATAACTTGTTTCAGAAGCTGATTTTCAAAATATAATGTATGATGAAATTGAAATGTTTGAGGATTTCCATGAATTTGTCGCACAGTATATTGCTCTAACTTAATCAACTAAGGGATGAGAGCGTATATTGATCCTAATATTCAATGGAATATTGTGATGTATATATGCTCTAACGCCTTTGATATTACAGTAAGGTCAATGCACTATTGCACATAATTGAAGAATTAGTCTAGCGCATTTCATCATTCTGAAAATCAGCTTCCGTAACGAGTGATCAGTCAAATTGAGTCGAAACGAGTGTTCACAACATTGCATAAAACACTTACCTTGTCATTATCATCGAATTTCAATCCCTTAAAACGAGGTTCTAAACTAGCAAGCGGGCTTTCCTTGTTCGTTGGCGATCCCCCGAGGACGTATTCTACCATTTTGACACCGAGTCCTCCGGTGGAATCACGTGGACTAAAAACCGAAACGTATTTGGAAGATTAGTTTGACTTGCCGGAGAGTCGATATTTCAGCGATACATACCTTAAAATTCCTGTCGATCCAGTCGGATTCGTGTCCGGCGCGTGTGGGAAAATGCGCCTCGATGCCAGTATCGCATCGCCTTGCGACGACCAGGTGGAATCGCGCCACACCTGATGGTCGCTGGTTCCGTGTAGCTGCAGCGGTGCCAGTGGCCCAGTAGCACCCCCGGTTGCGACTTTAACATCGTTGCTGCCGCCTTTCTCCCAGAGTTTCTTCGTAGCCGACGTGGTGATCTGGAGAGGAAAAAGAAAACATGGTTATCGTATTAAAATTGTGCGTTGAACTTTTGAACTCGTTATTAGGGGGGGAAATTTCGCAGTAATGATCTGACCCCGTCCATAGTTTCGAATTGTGCGAAAGTCAATTTCCGAAATTACCATGTAACAGCAATGCCACTGACGTCATTGGAGAAGTTGGAAGCAGAAGTCAGCAAAGAAGCAAACAAAATCACAACGATGGATCGAAAATAGAGAGATCAATTGGCGCTCGATGCGGACCGAGCACACGACCCACAAATTTTGGCGGTTCCACCAACACAGATCTATTCACCAATGAGGGCCAAACAACCTCGCAGCAAATGGGGACGAACGTGGTTTCAAGCTAATTACGACCGGTAAGTAGAGCTACTGTATGCCATCCTCACCAAAGATCAGTGGAAGGTACCAAGTCTTTTCTAGAACACCTTCACACTATTGCCATTTGCTCATCTGTGCATCCATCGGTTCGTCGTCCGTAATTAGTTGGATTTCTTGCATTGCATTGGCTTGTGTCCTATTCTTTTACTTTCCGATGGACGTTGCGTGCTATGGAATACCACACGCGTATAAATTTGGGAAGGTGGCTCCAAGAAAATGCCATAGATATGTTCAGGGAATGCACCGATGGAGACAAATTTCAAGTTCGGTATCTTCAAACTTGGCTCAAATCGACATCGGAGAAAAATTCGCGCAAACGTTCACCCTACCGAGCATCTGCAATTTTCCCATGCAAAAGTAGCAATAACAACAGAAACAAGGTAACATATAGCCGTCTGCCGGTACATATAGACGGCCAAAGTAGCCGCAGTCGCCGCCACCAACCAACCACGGTAATCGTCGTAAATGAGTGATCCAATCATGCTTGATCGTCGCGTGGTGTTGGTGGTGGTGATCGTTGGTAGCAATTCAAGAGCTGTTCCGTGCTCGCCACCAGTTCAAGTTCAATCGTAATAGTGCGAAAATAGTAGGCAGGGAAATCAAAACGAAAACTAGAAACTGTATGGAGAAAGAGAGGTGCGGAGGAAAACATAGAATTACAAACGATGAAAATAATCCCCTCCCACGGTCGACACCCCCATCATATCACCATCGCCAGACTCCTATTGCTCGTTTTGAGTCTTCTATCCACTTCTACTGTGCTGTGCTCCGGTGGCACAAAAAAAAGTGGCTGCGCACAAGCAATCATACTGGTTGAAATCGGTGCGTGATGCTGTATGGAATCAAACTGTATCTAGCAGAGTAACTCTCACTGGTTGTCTCAATAGGCAGAAAGCGCATACGGTTTAATATGACGACAATCACATAGGATCCAGTCGACCAACCGACCGACTAGGGGTGGGTATGCGGAACATTTGGAACATTGACACCGATTTTCCTTGCGATTAAACGAATTATGCATGCTGGGAACGTTAGTTCGAGTCGGGATGTCAGTCAATGCAATGAGTTGATATAACCAAAACAAGGTTTGTGGAGCCCATGCATAGGTGAAATTATGTTTGACTAAAAGGCTACTGTTCAGGCTACTGAGTAGGAAGAATTGATGCTGTAGGCAGAGCACTATTACTGTCGTGCATTTTGGAATAATCATGTTAGTGAAAAATCCAATCAACCTCTGCATCTCAATCTTCCCATGGCATTAGGAATTATCTCAGAAACGAAAACGTTACAATCATGTTGTATCCGATTTGATAGTTGTAGATTTATTTGACTGTAGCCATTTTCATTTTTACTAAAGGGAAAACGGGGTCAGGAAAACAATTATTGCTTTGAAAATATCTGTAAAGTTTTAATGCATCTCTTTCATACAGAGGGTCAAAAGTAGATTTCTGGAAACGGGGTTGAGGTTCTAAAATGCCATGGAGCTTTTTGTTACTAACTAATGCGAGCAATTTATGAACGCTCTGGAGATGGAACTTCGATTGCACCAAAACTAACGCTTTGGAAATAGCTGTACTAGCATTAGACTTTGGGAGAATTATAACAGAAAGGCGTAAGTCATTATTCACGTTACTATTGATCGTGAAGAGATATGGAAGATTATCAACATTTGTCTATACCGTGTGCATTATCGGACTAATTTGAAACGCGCAATCGATTCCAAACGCCGGTGGTCTCTTCGCCACCTGTTTAATATTGTGCTAGAAGGCGTTATGAAACGGGCGAACCTCAACATACGGGATAAGATTTTCAATAAATCCAGCCAGTTCATCTGTTTTGCATCAGGATCTGAGGAGGTCTGCCGCCTTTTGTCGATCAAATTTGCTAGTTTATCCACTACAGAAAATGTGACCATTGAAGAGATAAGTGCCGCAGTGCACAATGTTTAGGGTACCATACATTGTAGCACGTCCGACTGCAATGGGCTCTCTTCTCTGTTAAACTTGATCAAGCTTCAATATCCACTGATTATCCTCATCGTCCTATTGTATTCAGGACCAAAAACGGGTTGGGTGGATCGATAAACAACATCACTTATACGTATCAACAGGGATATTAAGAATCTCCTTCCAACAACACGATTAAACAATTGGTCAAAAGAGCGACCTGTCTAACATAAGGAAGCCCAATGGGCGGGGGCAAGAGCCCACCCTCAATTCACAAACTGTTAGCAATGGGGAGCTGAAATTCCCACTCTCCCCATCCAGAGTGCTTCAATCGGGTGCCCTTATGGTCCCTCCCTTCTCTCTATATTATCTCAAACAAACATATACCCTCTTTGCTGTCCTCACTGCTTCGGCTATTTCGAATGTCCTTATCCAGTGGCATCCTGTATCATGAAGTCGCACTGTAAGCAGTTTTTGAGCACGGATCAATCAATGCTACAGTAATTTAGCGTGCCTAACCTCGTACATTACGAAACGCATGGCTGAATCGTCTTGATGCCGCATCTTTGTTTAAGTAAGTAAAACTTTGTGCTGTGCTTAATTTTCGTCATTAATTTTTGTTTTCTCTAGGAATGGGAAAGGCAAAACGATTAAGCGAGGTTGAGAAAGGCCAAATCCAGTTTCTGGTGGCAAATAAATGATGAAATTTGTCAGAAGCAGATCAACATGAGAGGCTCTAGGAGTGAACAGTAATTTATTGCTAGAACGAAGTGAAAGTATTGATAGTTCCATTAGAGTACGACAGGCTGTGAAATTGAAAGTTGCAAGTTGAAAACGAGCGGAGGGCATATGAACGGAAGTATGCGAGCGGACTGTGGGGGATTTACAAATCCAAAACTGTCGAAAAACTGAAATCATTTTGGTTCATTTCGCGTGCTATATACTAGCGCAGGGTTTCCCAACCGGTGGTCCGCGGCCGACAGGGGGGCCGCGAAGCCCTCTCAGGGGGGCCGCGAAGGTCTTGGTTTTTTAAACAAAAATTTAATCTTTTTCCGCTAGTTTAGTAATACGTCTTTTTGAAAAGTTTGACAAGTCCCATTTTAGTTGAAAGTGTAAAAAGTTGACCGATGGCGCTCCAGCAATGCTTGGTAAGAAATCAGTATTTCAGAAAAAGGTCAAAGACCTTGCTCCACACGCCAAAGGTATTCATTGCATGATTCATCGATATGCCCTTGCCAGCAAGACCCTGCCGGAACCATTGTTAAAGGTACTTGATTCGGTCATCAAAATTGTGAACTATGTTAAATCTGGGGCTCTAAACACTCGTTTATTCAAAGAACTCTGCAAAGAAATGAATGCAGATCATGAGGTTCTTCTTTTCTACACTGCCGTGCGCTGGTTGTCGAAAGGGAATGTTCTCAACCGAGTTTTTGAATTGAAGGACGAGATCAAAATGTTTTTGGAAAATCAAGGGAAAAACGACTTGCTTGCTAATTTCAGTGACGATGGTTGGCACATGCGCCTTGCTTACCTAGCAGATATTTTTGAACATCTGAATTCACTGAACTTGAAGCTACAGGGAAAGCAAACCAATCTAATTCACTTTCAAGACAACCTTCAAGCATTCGTGGCAAAGCTGAAAAACTGGCGCCGAAAGGTTAGTTCTGGAAATGTTGCCATGTTCGATAGGCTCAGCAGTACGACTGACAAAGGAGCGAACGAGCTGGATTCGGTTTTGAAATCAGAACTTATTTCTCATCTTGACTCGCTGGATGAACAATTTGAGCGCTACTTCCCTGAGCTAACGCAAGAAGATGCTGCTTTAGTCCGGAATCCGTTTTCTTCTTCGCTGGATGTGGCTAGTCTTCCTGACGAAATACAGGACAAATATTTGGACCTGAGAAATGATTCCTCATCTCGTGATTTGTTCCGTGAAAAAGATTTGAACCAGTTCTGGTGTATCATGTACGAGTCGTATCCCAAAGTTGCTTTGCTGGCATTGAAGATCCTTGTCCCGTTTGCTTCTACGTACCTCTGCGAGAGCGGATTTTCAACTCTTCTCCAAATAAAGACCAAGACCAGAAACAGATTGAACGTTGAGGATGATATGAGATTGGCATTGTCGCAAACACAGCCCCGTATTACGAAACTAGTTGCTCAAAAGCAGGTGCAACAATCGCACTGAATCAGTTGTTTCCTGTTATTGACATGTTATTTTGAAATAAAACGAATATCTAACAGTAACAGATCAAATCAATTGTTTTTATTTATCTCAACGAAATTTATTCACGGTACTTTCCAGGGGGCCGCGAGACATCCAATTGTTCACAAAAGGGGCCGTGGAGCTGAAAAGGTTGGGAACCAGTGTACTAGCGTTTATAGGACAGCTTTGAATGAACGAGGCACGAAAAAACAGTACGAAGCCAAATTCTAAAGAATGGACGGGCCTCAGTAAAATCAGACACCGGCAACAAAACAAAATAAGTTAAATGAAATGAAAAGAAGAACACAAATTGAACCAATTGTTACTTGTTTTTCAGGACTCGGATGGGGAAAAACATGTTCAACCTGTTCATGTGCAGATTTGTACACTGAAAATTTATTTTCGTAAAATTGCTTTCACTCGTTTCTTAAAAATGGATTTTGAACATAGAAATGTCTCGCATATTGCATGAAACATTCATATTGATTCTTATCTGGTGAAATGCTAGCACCTTTTTGTATAATGCACGAAATGAATTTCGTGAAGACCAACCAATCACTGTTTCTCGTTTATCGTACTCATGTAAAATGATGTTGCTGCAGGGAGGGGGAGAGGGCGGGGAATAATTGATTTATGGGTGACATTTGTTGGGGATGGGTTGGGAGGGACATGGAAAAAGAGATGTCGGAACAATACAAACACGAACTAATAAATAAACAAAAACACAAGCAGATTAAGCTCTTATACTAGACTTTTGGAGAAACACATAAATCGATTGCATACAACACAGATCGCGAGATCTCAACACATCTCTTATAGGAACATAAGGTTGTCTTCTTTGGGCCTCTAGGGTATTCAAGGGTCTAGGATCCACGAAGATGATTCGAAAGAGATGTACATCTGGGTGGTAGTGGTTGAGTATAAGTCTACTCATCACACGGATGAAATCACGGCTACCGTGCAGGTCATTAAACCACGCCTTCGATGAAACAACAGGAATGATGGAATGTAACAGCCGTCCTAGATGTTCGGTGTCCCAATCGGTTTGCCAACTCGTACTAAATGGTAAAATTCATCGTGTGAAAATTCTCTTGCCGCGCGCCCACCTTTATGAGCGAGTCCGCTTTCTCATTGCCTAGGATTGAGAAATGAGAAGGGACCCATACAAATGTGATCAAAAATGATCTTTTGACCAGCTCACGCATCTGTTCCCTTAGTTTTGAAAGGAAATAAGATGAGTGTTTACTAGATTTCATCGACCGAGGAGCCTCAATCGAACTGAGAAGATGAAGTAATGGTCTGCGGGCATGTTGGAAATCATCCCCAATGCGAAGTTGATTGCTGCCAGCTCAGCAACATAAACATAACAAGGTTCCTGAAGTTGTGGAAGGCGATAGTGTTTTCATTGAAGACACCGAAGCTAGTGGATCCATTGAGGGGACACCCATCAGTGAAAACCTTTTTTTCAGAATTTACATGTTGGTACTTTCCAGTAAAAATACGCGAAATTATTATATAACGAAGTTGATGCGGATTCCCAGGAGATACTGGTTTAATGGAAAGATCATAACAAATTGAAGAACTGCTCTAGGTAAAGTGAGCACGTTCTGGAGTATAGCACGAAAGACACATATCCGACGATATTTAGTGGAGGTAAATGCTCATAAATCGAGATTGTGTGTTCAACCCAAACATTTCTTCAAAATTTTCTATTACAATTGCGTTGTTCACTCCATATTTGATGAATATTCTGAGCGAGAGCTCCCAGAACCGATTTTGGAGAGGTTTTACTCCTGTCAGAACTTCGAGACTCATGTTATGCGTTGAGTGCAGCTAAGAGCAATACACAGACAACGATATTGAATTCGTTCCAATTTTATAAGAGCCATACTCTAGAGAATAGTTGTTTTATAAAAAGTTATGAGGTCTCCCGGATGAGTACCCCACCATGTGCCACAAATTGAAATTGATCCATTATGGTGTTTTTGCCAAATTAAGTAATGTGAGCATTCAAAGTGAATCAAACCAGACCCCAATGTATTTGAAAGATAATGATTGGGTTATGTTTCTGCCCAAAACAATTAGCTGTAGTTGGGATAGGTATCGCTTTCGAGTTAACACTACTAGTTAAGTTTCCTAGATTCCGAGCCTAAGAAGATAGGTTATTTAGGGAATTTTGCAATGGTTCTTGCAAGTTGACGGCATGTGAGCCTCTTAAAGAAACCACACTGTCGCCAGTAACTTGTCTTAGCGTGCATTGTTCTGCCAAACAATTGGCAATATCGTTGACGTAAAAGTTATATAGAAGGGGGCTAAGGCATGAGCGTTGGGGCAGGTCCATGTAACTAATTCTGGAAGTTGACAGTTGTCCAAGTGAAACGTTCATTTGTTTTTATAACAATAAATTGTATAAAAATCTATTTAAAATTCCGGGAGGTCCACATCTTTGCAAATTTTCTGACAGGATTTCAATGGATACTGAATCAAAAGCCGCTTTAATATCCAGGAATACTGAAGTCAGTTGAATATACACATTAATCAAGTATCTTCTCGCGAGTCACCTTGGCCTTGTGGAGATCAACCACGAATTCAGTATCAGCACTTTCCAAAAGTACAGGATCGAATCCCATGACAGGAACATAAAAAACGTTGGACAACTCCACGTGGTTGCGCTTTTTTTAAATTACATTTCGAGTCGATATAGTAGATCTGTACGTCATTCATGCAACCACCAGAGAGACGTTTCTTTTTGATTTGTAACAAAATATTCGTAGCTCTTTTTATTGTTTTCGTACAATGTAAGAATGTTCTTTCTGTGTCAACACATGCTTCGTGCTTGTGACAGTATGCCATTAATTACGAAGGTAGTTTCATAAATAGTACAAATCAGTTTCGTTGCAGAAAACAACGAATAGATTTCTTAGTTCTACATTCGATTTCGTAATATAGACTGAAATTAATTTTCAGTGTAAGAGAGCAAAAGTAGGCGATGGGATCGCAGCAAGCCGTGCTTTGAAACTGACGTGTTTTGTTTTTGCTGCGTCGTTTTCGCGAAACAAAATTTCCAAATAATTCGTTATTCAACTTAAACAAACAGTTAAATCATAAAAACTCCGCGTGTTTTGTGTACGACGTAGTGAATATAATCGATTCTCTCCCAAAAAATGTAATGGTCGGTAGCATTTTCCCATTTTAATAGTAATTTTTTAGCACCCAGAGGCAGAGTTAAATCAGCTTTGATTTGTTCGTTGGTGCTATTAGTATTGTGCCACCCGGGTAAAAAAGGTTAAATTAGAGTATTTTTCTGCTTGGTCCCGAGTGTATTCATGATTATTAGCAGTTTTAAAGTCGATATAGACCTGCGTCATAACGAGGGATTTTGATAAATGGCAGAGTGTGAAGTGAAAAAAGAATTCTAGTGCAATGTAAAAAACTGCCATTTGCTGGTCAGAAGCAATGATCGAAGCTAAAGCGCATACGCGTCAGTGCGTCTGAGTGGCTGGCATATAACTGCAGGGGGACTCATCACGTGGTCTACAGAAGGAGAGCTGTGATTTTTTTTTTCATTCATTGCCCAGTGATTGTGATTTTTCAAGTTTAATTTCTACTCTAAAGTGTTTTTTACCTGCGATTATCATTGTATTTCATTTGTGCACGAAGTACTAAATATATTCGTGCTGTTCCACGCGAAAAGGATGATGTGGAAATATTTGCCGAATAGCGGAGAAGAGCTTCTCCTTTAGAGACATAAATGCATCCTTTAGCATCACAGGGTGGCCGTCCAAATGAAGACTGAACATCAGCATCAATTTCCGATGAGATCTATCCGATTACAACTAAATTTGAACGATACTACTAAATACGTGCCATCGTCAAAACAATATGACTTGATGACGGAAGTGCACAATACTGCATGCACAATACTAATTTCCATTTGATGTTTGTATTGTGTCTATGCGGGGCTGGTTGTAAGTGAAAGTGACCTCGGAATGGACGTGAGTAACCAGGCATTCAGAAATGGGTCACTGGAACTCAACAGAGCTATCAGCTTCCAACTCCCGGGCTAAAAATGTTTGTCGTGTCGACAAAAGTTCGTTTAACTGCAAACATTTTTCTTCCATAAAAACACTGCCGGACGGTGGGCGTTGGATTGTACATACACACACACATACACACACAAGAGAGCAAAAGTAGGTGATTTTTAAGTAAAAAATTACTTATGCTAATAGCACTGAATTGTTATTTCAATGCAAAATTTTTGTAAGTTTTTCTGATCAAAGGTGTATAAATGAAATCATTGTGTTCAGTTGAACGAGAGTTATAAGCGTTCAAAAACCTGTCAACGGTAACACTATCATTTTCAAAATTTTGAAACGACACCCGGTATAGAAAAGAGAAACGTAGTCCTACACTAACATTTATTTATTATTTGTCAGTTCGATTCCACCGACGGACCGTATCTTCATTGTACGACAGTGTTCAAAAATGCCGTGAATACCAGGTCCCAAAGCATACCTGTTCATCGGTTTTAAGACGGCGTACAATAGTATCGAGATGCTATGGAAATTATGAACAAAAATGGCTAGAGCTCCCCAGACATAGAGCTACAGTGTGCAAGACTCCGTGAAGATTTCGGGAGAACGATTCTAACTCGTTTGAATCATGCTTTCTGGCGAATGTGGGTCGCGGAAATCGTAGCACTTCGATGCTTTATCGTTTTAAAAGTCGCTACTTTGAAGGATTCGTTGTCTTGGACTAACTGACAACTAGTGTTGGCTCTTTACCTTACTAAACATGCTCGAGAACTAAGACTACGATTTATGGAATATCCGAATATGTAAACGATGGCTACTTTCTAAGACTGTTAGAAATTAATAAATTGACAGAGGTAAATTGGTAGAGAAATATTTGTAAATTCGACCTAGTTAAAGCAAATCCAGTGTTCAATTTAGAAGCTTTAGAGATAGTATAAAAAGGGTTTTTATCTGGAATGTTTGGTCGTTTTTCAGTATCGCCTGTTGGAATTATCACTCAGACATTTTGCTTGTTTTCCACATCACGTTGAAACTTTTTCCAGATTACGAAGCAGGATGTTCCAAAACTTGGTAGTATTGGTATTGGTAGTGTTTAAGGTGATGATAAAACCTTCGAGAGATGATTGATGCACCCAGGTTGATACGTTACAACAAACAGAGAGTTGCAAAATCATTACTGTATGTTGCGGAGATGACATCTGTGCTCTCGAAGATTCACGCTAAGACTCACTTGTAAGGTATTCTAAATTTATTTCTCACTAGATGTATACTGCCGTTATAAGCATAACTGTCCCATGTATATAGGGAAATCAATAGAACATGGGACAATTATGCGTAGAACGGCAGTATAGTATCTCATCAAATTTCAATTGAATCCATCAGTAATCTTTGGACAGATACGCGCATTGCATATACTAATTGCAGACTTTCTCAGTGTAAGCAGATATAATGGAATTCAAAGGATAGAACAAATCCACTCAAAAGCTCTACATATAATTTTTGTTTTGTTTTATATAGGACATTTTACGTCAAGGGTTCATAAGATTTCATTATTTATTCTGTTTTGGTAAAACTAATGACCTATTTCGGCCTGAGCGTATTTTTGTTATTTTAGGTAAATTTAAATACAGTAATGACCCAAATGATATTAGATATGATATTCTCCATCATTTTATTTTCAGTGTACGCATTAATATTTCTTTACCACTCAAAAACACTCCGCCAATACATGGTCAACCATTATGGGCATTTGGAGATTTGACCAAATCAGCCACTTAATCCTTCGCATGTTGATCTTTCAGTCACGTTCGGTAATCTGCTTCCCACCTATGTAAACCGATCAACTCCATGTATGTATGTGAGGCGACCAAGAATCCCCTTCACAGTGCAAAACGAAATGCATCGTAACTCTCATCTACGAATATATGACAGCCCGACAGATGTCTGCATTAAAACTAAAACTCACATAGGCGACGTTTTGACAATACAGTTACAAAGTTATAAGCGAGAATGTACATAAACGATCAGCAAAATAAAAAGAAAAAGCGTCGTCTTCTAGTTCGACTGAATAGAAGAAACATAGATCCCTTCGCAGAGTCGCGGTGTGTCGAACGCAAAGCCATTGAACTCTTACGCTAGTACGGGGAAGACGGTCGACGGCCGTGTGTCCGTGACATAATTTACGAAAAAAGACGCTGCCTTTGCAGGTATGGGAATCAGCTCAGCGCGGCTCTCCGCCCAGTTTGCAAACTTTAGCAAACAAGTTCTCCGCTGGCGGTGTAACCGGCTAGCGCGACGATGATGGTGTGGCGATTTTTGTCCGGCCTTGACTGGATCGCCTAGGAGCCAAACACCTTTTGTCAAAGCAGCACATAGTATAGCGTTTTTCCACTTCGTTTTGTGATTCTTCCTTTTTTGTGCCTAGCTTCAAAGCCACCCTTCTCGCCTTGCCTTCACCTGGGTGGTTGATCATCCACACCGTGCGCGCAAAGACTGACCGACGACGACCGGCCGTGGCGGCATTGGATAGAGTGGAGCTCTAATGGAGCATGCAGCAGCAACGAGAACGAGAGAGAGTAATCACTTGGATTTGCACTTGGTATCAGATGCTGATGGGGTTCTGTAGTGTCTTTTGAGTCTCTTCGTATACGATTATGTACTACACCAACACAAGCACGCAAGAAAGGTGTTCTAGGGAGTTATACTACCGCATTGCTGCAGGGATTTACTCGAGCGCAGAAAGATCATTTTTCCCTTTCGTTACCATCGTGTAGTATCGAAGAGTCCGAGTAAAAAACAACACGAAATTTAATGGACAATGAATGTCTCGTGTTCAACAACAATCTGCTTGCATAGTTGCACGAAGCATGAACCAAAAACGAACATCCAAAACCTGATAAAATGTTGCCAGAACAAAAAAGTTTACGGCACATCATTCTCGAGCTATAAGTCTTTAACCTTACCTGCACACACATATAAATCTCATCCAAAATTCCCTTGCCTTCAACGTAGCCCCGGAAAACAATCGCCACGAAAACTTGCAGTTTAATTCTAATTAATTCGTGGTCAACTCTCCCAGAACCGATTTCTGCTTCATATATATATATATGTTTCGACCAGACAGGCCCGGTATCCAACGATTTACCACCGAGAACGTGATTATCATTATTCTCATTCCGTCAATTCGCGAATAGCCCCCACTTCCGCCACCCCTTCACGCGTTCGCCGGTCGAGCAATTCGCCAAGAACAAAACGACGGCAGAAATTCCTACCATCAGGCGCCGAGAGTGTAACTTTCACATGTATCCAGTCAGAAACATTCATTTTCATCAAACTTTTGTTCTTTCCTCAGCATGGTAAATGATGGCGTGTTGTTTGTAAGCTTCAGGGGCGCAGAGTCACATAGTGAGGGATTGGAAAAAACGTAATTTAGACTAATTAGATCATTGCAGAATTTTCGGAAGGCTTCATAATGAGAACATTCTGAAAGCTGGAGAAGCGCAGCTAAGTTTCTGTCTTGGTGTTCAAGACATGTTTCCTGTTCCAGTTTTAAGAAGATATTCATGTTTCATGTTAAGTGATGAAATTAAGAGATGTATTGGTTTCCCGTAAATTTCCCATTTGCCTGTGTCTCCACTGGAGACATGGCCTGTTGAGGTTTTTGTTGGCCACATGCCTGTTGAGGTGGCGGTTTCGTCCGTGCCTCGACCTACCCCGCAATGGAATGTTAGGCAAAGGGTAACGCCCTTGGTTCGAGTACTACTTTACCCATGACCTTTCGCTTAATTTTCAATACTTCAATTCTATTTCCTACCTACCGTACACTGACGGAACTTTCAACACATTCTCTTCATATTTTTCATTCTAGCAAACATTACTGTCCATTCTTGGTGCCTCATGGTGATGAGCGAACATCTCCTTCTACATCATAAATGTTCGATTCAAGATTTTGAAAAGGAACTTGGAGAGTCCATTCCAGTTATGACACTTATGATTATCTCGATCTATAAGGGAAGGTCCATTAATTACGTCACGCAGTAGGGGGGGTTTGAGGAAACGTGACGATCCATACAAAAAAATTTGAAGGTCCATACAAAAAACGTGACAAGGGGGGGGGGGTTATAAAAAGGCAATTTTTGCGTGACGTAATTAATGGACGTTCCCTAAAGGGTGTTCCGATCAAAATTTGGTCAAAAAGTAATGTGTATGAGTCGATGAAAGTTTTTATTAATAAGTCAAATTCTTTTTCTTCTTCAAGTACAGTTAATACAAAATACAGGAGAAATATTCAGCTAAGCTTCCTTTTTACCGAATGCGAATTGCCGGTTCTTTCGTTTAACATCTGCCATAAGATTTTGTACAGTCTCCTAGTCTACTTTATTCGCCTTGAACTGTTCCTCGCTCACAACAGCTTTTTGAGTCTTCTTAAGGTTAAAGTTCCGCTTGACGATGGCCCAATATTGTTCGATTGGGCGGATTTCTGGCGTGTTGTGAGGGTTCTTGTCCTTGGACACCACTTGAACGTTGTTGGCAGCATACCACTGGCCTTTTTTTCCGTAATGGCAAGTTGCCCAACCGGCCAAAATAAAACGGAACAATTGTGTCGCTTCAGACGTTTTTGTAGGCACTCGTCCATATAAATTTCCTGGTTGACGGTTCCGGTCACAATGTAAACGTTGCTCTTCAGGCCACAGGTACGGATGACCTGCCACACTAGATATTTCTGAAAATATCTGCCACCTGTCTCCATCCGGATGCCGTATAAATTCCTGTTCAGGAGTCTGTTTAAAGTCTGCCTTGACGTAAGTTTCATCGTCCTGTAGCACGCAATCAAACTTCGTCAGCATCGTCGTGTACAACTTTAGCGATCGTGCTTTGGCCGACGTGTTTTGTTTATCGTCGCGATTTGGAGTCACCATTTTCTTGTGAGTCGACAGTCTAGCTCGCTTTTTAGCTCTATCCACGGTTGAAGCCGCCACTCCCAGCTTCTTTTCGACATGTCGGACGGTGAGGTTGGGGTTCCGCTCGAAACAGCGGGCAACTCTTTTTGTCGTCGCTGTGGCCTCCGGCTTTCGGCTCCCCCCTGGTTTTCCTGGCTGTCGGAAAACGTTCACCGAACACTGTTAATACGTTGGTAACAGTTGATTTAGCCAAATTCAACAATTCTTGAGACTAGTTTGAATTTTCGCCAAGCACGTGCAAAATTGTGATGCGTTGCTTGATGCTCTTCCTCCGACGACATTTTGATAAGTGAAGTGCTAATCCCAAAATCAAAATAGAGGCATGATGCTACACGCACACATCTTGAAAATGAGGGGTGTGCAGAATTTTTTAGTGCACAATGAAAGGAAATGCGTCAAGTTTAAGTCGACCAAATTTTGATCGGAACACCATTTATCTACTACAGTACTGCACCTCTTACAGCAGCGGTCCAATTTCAGTCAATCATCGCTCGATTACTCAGTCGTGCTCTAATCAAACGACACGATTTCTTGAGCATGTATAGTGACACACATACATCACTAATGTACGAAAAATCAAGTCGTTTAGTTTGAATACGGCTGAGTAGTAGCCATGATTTATAGGAATCGGTTCGCCGCCGAAGTAGTGCCCCACCCTACTTTGAACTCTCAGACAATTTTCGATTTTTTTCTCTCTGCTATACCTCGACAATTAGAAAAAAAAGCGTAACAATATCAGCTTCCACCACCACTTGATCTGACAGCTTTAGCGATAAGTGAAAGGAGTGTATTATGATAGTTAGATTTTTTATTTTCGTATAGTCTAAAAAGCTGAAGATGTAAGACATTTTTCCAAATTTGATATTCCCCTCCCCCTTCGACAGATTTGTTTACATACACGTGAAAGAGGATTACAGAACACTGCTGGGACCACAATTCTACACCTATTTGGTCAACCAGGAGAGTGTCCCAATTGCAGATACGACTGTTGCGACGGAAAAATTCGGTGAAAAGGTGTTCGTTGACAAGAAATTTACAAATATGCTAAAATTTACCGAAACGAATGCTAACAGAAGTTGATGCTTCCACTCAAGGGTGTCCCACATCAAATTGCATCACTGAAAAAAACACTGTAGAAAATTACCCGTTAGGGCTAGAGTGTGCGTAATTTCGCCAAAAATATCTGTGCAAAATCTGTTAAGTGGTTATCGAGATGGCTTCCAAACAAATAGTGCTTCGCCAAAACAGTATTGGCGCGGTCGTGAAAAATATATCCCAGTCCCACAGGTGGATCACGAAACAGTTGGGAATCGAAGATTCGACCGTGTGCGATGTGGTAATATCGTTCAAGGAGATCCAGACGACCCAGCGGCGAGCTGGCAGCGGAAGAAAAGCTATGACAACCGAACCCGTGAACCCAAGGCAATCCGAGCCATTTGATTCGGGTCGCGGCCAAAAGGTCAATTCTTCCGTCTGGTTCGTCCAGCAGACGATGCTGGACGATGCTTTAAGTCTTCGAGGTAAAGAAGGCGCCTAACCGAACCGATAAACAGAATACGGTGACCTAATCCCGCGCCAGGAAACCGTACCGCTAGTGGTTGGTGCAGCCGAAATGCCATTATGATGGACGACGAGACGTACATTCGTCAGCAAGTCCTGCCTGGATGTACCGGAAGAAAAAGGTCGACAAATTTGCCAAAAACTAGTGTGGCAAGCGATCTGTGGGTGCAGTATAGCAGGTCGTACATAACGACCGGTACCAGCAACGGTGAATTAAAAATAAGAATGGCCGGATCTGCCATCGGGCCATTGCGCGAAACCGGTGATGGAGTGGTACGAAGCCAACGATGTTGCTTTTGTGCCGAATGAAGCAAATCCGCCAAACTCGCCAGAACTTCGACCAATAGAAAAATTCTGGGCGATTGTGAAGGCAAACTTCGAAAAATAGGATAGATCTTCAAAACCGACAAGGATTTGGAGAAAGAGTGGAAGATACTGTGTCAGAAGGATGGCGCAAGCGTTGTACAGGATTAGATCGGTAGCGTGCAAGTGCAAGTGCAAGGTTCGGGCATTTAGTCTAGGAGAGGAAGTTGATTAAACCAACTTTGCAAAAGCATAGCTAATATGTGTTTCATTATTCCCTGAGGGTTTTAAAATTGATTTTTGGTGATCATCTTTGTCTGTTGCATTTTTTCGAGTACAATCTTTAATTTTAGCCAAATTTTGAAAGGAGGTCGACTAGAAATTCGCATGATCAATTCAAAACTAAGAGACAGCTAGAAAGCTTCAGGATCCAACAATGGATATCAGAAAAGCTGACTGCTGATGATTTCTCAACCAATAGCCAAATTTTGCAACGTAACGTTGATGAACAATTCTGCATGTCGAACAAGTACTCAGTTGTTTCAGAAAACTCTTGTTACAATGTGTTAATCCTTCGCTAATGAAAAATAAAAGCAAAAGCAAAGTTGATGAGTGTCATCATTTCACTAGTATAATTCACCTAGATTGCGTAGATTTTTGATAATTATTCCTGACGTATGTTCACAGTCGAACTATTCTGCAATATATAGAATGAATAAGGATTTATAACTCACACGATGCACTTTAGCGCTTGCTCGTCTTCCAGAAGCTGACAGATCAAGCGGTGAAGAGAGCAATTTTTTATCATAGTTGATTTAGTTTATAATCTCACAGAGACAAATCGAATATTGTTTGTTTTTAATAAATGGAATGAACTCACCAAGTTCGGCTATTTGATGAAATTTATTATACACTACAGTGAACAAAAAGCAAGCGAGAATCATCAACTGCTGAGGTCAACCTTTACGTAGTTTTTCCCGCATGTTTCCCTGAAATTTAGATCATTAGTTCTGTTAATTTCATCATCATAATCTCTGTGAATTTGGTGAGTGCATATATTTTAGCAACTGACTCCGATTTCTCGGTACCATTCCAACACGTTTTGAGCGTCAGGATGCTAGATCAGGCCAGGCTAGATCAGGCGTCAGAAATATAATGATGCTAAATCAGGCGTCAGGATGCTAGATCAGGCCAAAACAGAGTTGCCCCTTCGTGCTTCCTTACGAATGGCAAAAGACCAAGGCACTCTTCTGTGTAAATCACATCGTTGATTGTTCCGGAAGTGATTTAGGAAAAGCTTATTTCATTTCCAGCCAGATCAAGAACTTCTTTGCAAACTGGATATTCTTGCCTAGGAAGTTAACGAAAGTCGGCCTTGATGAAAGTTTTGCCATCCATCATTATGCAACACACAATTTTGTGAGCAACTTCGTGTAATTTTTCCGGGCGCGGGTTTTTGCAGTGATGTTTTGATGATTTTGACTTTTTAGCGACATCTTGAATCTACATATTTGGACGGCTCGTGAACTATTGCACCACTTTCCTGGCCATTTCAATGTTCATTGGACCACTATGACGACCACTACCTTCCCTACACTCAGCCAAATAATCTTAAGAATTTTATAAGGTTGAACTTATGAACAATGCTATGGAATTTCATAAGGCTCACTTATGAATGGATTTTGTTTCACTCGACGTTCAACAACAACGCCTTTAAGCTTTCCTTATTACAAGTGTTGATATATACTATTGGGCAAGTCACTGGACCCATAACCTCAACGTTCAAGGTTCGAATCCAGGTTGCCCAATATTTTTGTTTTTTCGGCATCATTATATTTCATAAGATAAATTTATGAAATTCATACTGATTTCTTATAGCAAATAATCATAATGCAATCTTATGAATATCGAAAGTTTATTTCGCTGAGTGTACTTCGGGCACTCAGACACCCCTTGAAGGTTCTTATCACGAGACACAATTCCAAGATTTACAGCGATCCATCGATGAGAGGCCTCTGAATGCACACATTTTTTTCACGGACTTGTTGTTTTGACGACATTGCTGAAACTACTGTGTCAATAACTATGAAACTTGACAGATGTAAATATGTACACTATGAACAAGATTTGCTCAAATTTTCAGGTTTTCTACTCATACGGTTCAAAAGTTACAGAAGATTATCGATGTGAGATTTTTATCGAATAAACGCTTTACATATGATAAATTGTTTGGTGAGTTTTCAGACTTTTGTTTATAAAGGAAGCTGGGCTTAATGACCCCTAAAAAGTTATGGTCAAAACAAGTCAAAATCGCAAAATCTAAGAACATCTAGTAGAGTGCTCGAATTGCGTTGCAATGTGGCACGATAGCTTTACTTTATTGGCACTTTCAAACGCAATAAACTTGGGGTTTCATGATAAATAAATAACATTTTTTTCGAGTTTTTTTTTTTGATGTTTAGGGCTTTCGAATTCTTACCAACAAATGTCAAGAATCCAAAATCGCCATTTTATAGGTCTATTTAAGAGCTACAGTGTACGGTTACACCGCAATAGTTTCAAAGCATGGTTAGCCAACTTTGACCACCATCATTTTGTAAATTATCTCCCTAGAAAGGAGTTCAAAAATTTAATTCTAAACAAAATTGTGAAAGAAAGTTTGTGCCTTCAGCAAAGTTGTATGTATTGACGTAAACTACAACTTTGATGAAGATACCAAAATGTTATCTCCATTTTATTCCTAATGTGTTTTCTTTCAACGCACCCTGAAAATCATATTTTTTGTTATAACTTCTACAGGCTTGCGGTTTACAGGGTTGCAATGTTCTCTGATTTTTTTTATTGACCAAAACTGCTCGGTACAAAATTTAAAAAAGAAAATGTATGGAAAAAAGTCGCCGAGGGGGGAGGAGGAGAATTTCAAAAATGAGTCTACGTGCTTTATGAACTGGCCATAACCCCCTGTTGATTCAATACACTCCAATCGGGCTGAAGTATTCAGAATTTGCTTGCCTTCACTAGAGAATTTATTTTGCAAAGTTTCGGGGAGAGAGGGGTAAACCGACCCTTTAAAATGTTATGTTCAAAAATAGTCGGTATCTTATAAACTGGAATAACTCCATTTGTGCTGACATTTGACACGATAACTTTACTCTAATAGGACTATCAAACACAATACACTTCGGGTTTCAGTAGGGATTACATAGTAAAATACTGAGATTTTTCTCTAAAAAAACCTAAGATTTTCAAGGCCTTTGTTTTCTCGCCAATAGATAGCAAAACAATTCAAACCAACACCGTTTTTTAACTCTACTTAGGAGCTACACTCTGACATATGCAAAAGTTGCGATGTTGTTAGGACAATATAGTACAACATATCCTCTATGAGTCACCTTCTTTTGGCGCACTGTACGAGAATCCTACCACCACTACCACTACCTAGCACCCATACTTCTCACGCCAAAGTCACGAGTTCGAATCTCACCTCCGGACAAGTTACGAAAACACCCAAAAGGTACTTGAGCGACTACGACGGGAGATGAACCAACCAAGGGCTGAAAATGTCGATATTAAAGGAAAAAAAACTGCTAGTTACACACTTAGAAATGATGAAATTTACACGAGACGTAATTCATTATTGTAAAAAGTCGGGGAACGTAAAGATAGATTTCGTATAAAATAATGTCTCCGGAAACGGACACATACGCAGTTCAACGAAATATGTGTTTGATTGAATTTATTTTCTCATCTCTTTCAACTCAGGGGACAGAAATTTACATGGCATTTTGGAAGTGTGTATTGCAGGTTTTGTGATTTCGACTGCAATGTTTGACGGAAAATTTCAGCATGATTGAAGAATAAGAACGATCTTTGGGAACGTGATTTTTAAATTAATCGTCCAAATTATTGCGGATACAGGTCTTACAGTTCTAATTAGCCATTGGATGAATCTAATTTTTAGCACTTTTGCGTATGTTTAGTATTCTATTGAACTTTTGAATGACATGTTAGAATTCATCTTCAAAACACGTTTGGTGCCTTTGCATTTGTGACTGTGAGCTCCAGCCTGATATAAGGCCGTGCACGAACGCTGCCCCACGTTCGGAACACCCAATTTGATGCAACTTGGGCATCAGAATGTATGCTCAAAATGGGACCGTCACCGTTGGCACTGGGAACGTTCAACATTTTTTCCATATTCGTTAGTCTAGCGCAACAGAGTACTGCTACTACCGGACGGCAAGGGTAGAGAGTTGCAAACTTCCATCTAGCTGTAAATCATGGCTCGAGTACGAGCGCCAAAAAAAAAATCCGGCTGAAATCTCTTCTGCTAAAAGTACAAATTATGTGTGAATTTTCGTTGGGCTCCACTGATTTGGATGGAGTTTTTCCTGCTGCTGCTGGAGTGGCTCCTGATGTACGATTATCATGTTCGTTAGAGTGGCTCTGGGAAAGTCGGTGGTAGCTGAAAGTTAAGAATACGAATGAGCGAGCTCATTTTGTATTTAGGTGTATTTGTTTCGCCAATAACCGGGAAAACTGCTCCAGTGTGGCATCAACTATGAATCTTGATCGTGGGTGTGGGTGGAGGACAGGCATCTATACCTCAGCGCGGGAAGAGAGTGTAGATTGGCTTCGGAAAGCAGTAATGAAATTAATTTGATTCAATTAAAATGGTTGTGACTGTTGCGGCACAAAAGAAAGCTGGGAGCGTCATTTCGAATGATTCGAAATAGGAAACGGGAGGTGGTCGAAAGTGCATTTTGACCTGCTCGTGGTGCTTCCAATGAAAAAAAAATTCAATGCTTTTTATCCAAGTAGCTCATGTTACGAAAATCCCTTCAATTAAAAAAAAATCCGTAAATCCAACCGAGTGTCCTAAAATGATACTAAACCATTCTCTCCGTTGCAAATATGCCGCAAAGCCGACCCCTTTGAATGGAGCAGCAGCTGCCTGTTCAAATGTGGGTACCCATTTTCGGGATATGCAAAACGTCTACCTATCAAATATAGTTATAGCTGTGTTCTAGCTCGAAAACTAGTTCAAACTCAATCAAACATTAATCTTCCTATTGAAGTTGGCAGGCTTTGAAAGTCGTGTCCGTCCGGTACTACCGTGGCCCGATTCGTAGAATAAGTGCAATTTAGTTTGCATCGTCTAGATGTGTTGACCTTCGCCCCGAGCGGAAATTACAGCGGGATTAGAGCTGATTTATTGATTGCATCGTTGAGTTTTGTAAAATTTCTATCCAACTTGTCACCCTTACATTCACCAAAGGAAGGTATTATCTCATTTAGCAATCGCAAAATTAACTAGCGCAATAATTCACTTCGTAATCGATAGACTGTGACAAAACATTTCTCACTTTCGCTATTATGATAGCACCTATTATCGGCATGCCGGCCGGCCGGATAGCTGAGATTAGGCGCCGATTATAACAAACGCTACTGCTTGCACTACCATTTCCATTGAGAAGAAGCTAAATGAAACTACTACCATGGGAATGAAGCAAGTGGGCCACTGAGCAAAATGGACAATGAAGGTAAAAGCAGAGGCGCCTGCCTCCAAACAGTCCAAAATGAAAAAAAAAACGCTCACGCATCAAAACGTGATGCATACCATCATGCAAACCGCCCAGACAGGTAAATCAACTTGAAAGCCGAAAAGAAAGAGAAGGGTAACCGAAGAGGACGACGCAGTGGAAATCATTCACCGTGAAATGAATGAATGAGACACGTAGTGTACTTTGACGGCATTCGTACACATCGAACAAAAAGGTGATAATCACCTTGGTTACGGTCATCTTCGACGAGTGCAGACGGGTGACGACAAAGCGTTTACATAGAGAATAATAATCCAGCACTTACCGCAGCATTGTTCCGTGCGATGTACTGATTCTGTGGCGCAAGGACTCCGTACTGCTGGCCACCGCCCAGAAACACCAACTGCTCCTGGCCCGGTGGCGGCTTCGGAACCACTCCGTTCACGTTCACATTCGGTGGATGCAAGTGATCGTACATGCCGGCACCCTGCATGGGCATCTGCATCGTCGGAAGGCCACTGGCAGCGGCCGCGGCAGCTGCCGCATTGCCCATGGCCGTATGGTTGAGCATTGTCTGGTTGAGATGGTTCTGATGGTTCAAGTGATTCGCGAGCTGCGATGGGTGATGGTTCATCATGGGCATCTGCTGTTGCTGATGTTGCTGGTGCTGCTGCTGCTGTTGCTGTTGAGCTTGAGGCTGCGATTGGTGGTGCTTGTTCATAGATGCCATCGTCGGCGGCGGAAGCAACCCACCGGTGCTGTTGTTCGTCAAAGTTGGGTTGTACTTCCATTTGTCTTGATTCTGCAAAAGAGATTAGAACCGGGAGAAGGATGATTAGTAACAGGGTAACTGAATTATGTTTGCAAAAAGTTGACCCTTTGGCAAATTTTGAAGAAAATCTTTTTGATCTTAAGTGCTAAGTGAGTGTTGTATCAATCAATTAATCCCCTGTATGATATCCCGGACCTTTGACTGAACAATAGGGCCCTGAACACATGATTTATCGTTTTGCATATGTAATAGATTTGTATAGAGAATAAGAGATTTCATGCTTTGCTGTATCAATTTTGCAGTGTAATATTTCAAAAGAAGGGTAAGTGTAGCTTCTTCCGCTATATATGTAATGTTACGATATCTACACACAATCATTTTCATTGAATCTTCGAAAGCAACAGGCACTGTGCGATAATTTAGGTTAGTTTAGGTTTAGGTTAGGTAAGGTTTAGTTTAGGTCATCCAAACTATCATAAAACTAAAACCATAGGATTCGTAGTTGTTAGTGATTTTTTTTTGGCTGTTCCATATCGGTTGTTCTAAGTCATCCAAATGGTCCTAGAATCCAGAAGTTAGGTTCTATAGCGAATGAAATTACAAAAATCGGCGAGTCGATTACAAAACTCGGCCTTAAATTGACTGAAATATGGCCACTTCCTTGATACAGGATCCGATAAAGGGTCCTGGATGCAGTTAACTCTTTATTTTACTAGAACATGCCATGTGACAGCTCTTTCTTCTTGGTTTTTCATTACAAACCTTGTTATAAACTTTAAGTGGATGGATCCTTGACTATATTGGCCACTCCCGGAACCACTGGAACGTCCCAGGTGGAACCTGTAGTAGGGACCAGTTAGGCATTTATTGCCAATCGAATTATGGCTTGCTTATCCGAACCAAAGCTATATAAATTGATCCTCAGATGTAACAGGAAGCTGAATCAGGCTAGACAGTTAGTCTTATAGTTCATATTTTGTGGTAAAATCGTAATTGATCTTTACTACAGGTACCAGGAATGGCCAATGTAGTCAATGGGTTTCTCAAGTCTATCAGAATCATAATTGTGAAAAATCATTGAGATAGAGCTGCCGCACGTCAGGTTTTGGGATAAATGCCTAACTAGTCCCTACTACAGGTTCCACCGGGGACGTTCCGATGGTTCCGGGAGTGGCCAATATGATCAAGGATCCACTTTAAGTTTATAATAAGGTTTGTGATGAAAAACCAAGAAGAAAGCTGTCACATGGCATGTGTTTAGTAAAATAAAGAGTTAACCGCATCCAAGTCCCTTTATCAGAACCTGTTTCAAGGAAATGGCCATATCTCAGTCATTTTAAGGCTGATTATTGTAATCGACATTTCATTAGCTTGGTAAATATTTTGTCTTTACGTGCATTTACTAAAAAAAAATTGACAACGGCATCTTGTACAAAATTACATCACAAATTCAACATGTGTTATGGCCACTCCGGAAGCCCGGAACAACTCCGGTATCCGAGAGCGATGGCCAATCATGTTACCGAAATATAAAACTACATTAATTGTCCAGTCAAATGCTTCTAGGCGAAATTGAATCGGATGATATTTCATGAAGTTAGAGCACTACATCGTTGATCAAAAATATGCCTGTCTCGATCATTTTGTCTATCCCCTGTATATTGGAATGTAGAATTTTCTGCACCTGAAACATCAGGACATATTATAAGTTGCTCACAATCATAATCTTGACACTCACCCTTTTCGATAATGATGTGAACAATAATATTATTTTTAATACCAACTGTATAGGTATATTGTAGGTTTAATTAATGATAATTAGAGTAAAAACAACATGAAAGATTTGTGAAAAGTGTATTTTTTGTCGTTTCCGTAAATTATTTGATATCAGGTATTAGTCGATTGTGTCTAGCTTCACCGAAGAGTGAATTGCGGGTAAACCCGCCAGTATCAAACCTCTTTCAGTGCCTTCAAACAAACGTACTACGACGTGGCAATTTAAAGAAATCACTGCTGATCACGTTCTTGGTCTCCCATGGCCGCCTTTTGCATGACATAAGCACTTTCGCCTACGACAAGGTGACAACCATGATCTTCGAGAGGGAATCCCGGACAAGTTACGAAAATACCCAAACAATGTAATTTTGCTTATGTTGATATACATCTATGAACTTAATTTTACAAATTACATTTCCGCAGTCAGTCAACTTTGTACTGCAGACTGATATAGAAGACTATGTTAAAGAATTTCACAAACCACTAGAAAATTTCGGCAAACGAATACATGTACTGCAGAAGACATTGTAATTTGAAGAACGCTTACATTGGATGACAATTATATTATAAACAGATGATGGTTACGCAATTCATTTTCTATTCTATTACAACACTTGAACAGCCAGTAATTAAAAGCAGCATTCTTGGAAAATACTATAAACAGTGTTTTTCTTAGCAATATTAGTATTTGTGCCATATTTAAAATATCAGAACGGCAAAGCCCACTGTGTAGCGTTGAGGGTAAAAGGAGATCAATTACTGGTGCAATGAGAAGTACACCAACAAAGGCACTGGATGCATTGCTTTAAAAAATAAACGGCAATTAAATTACCCATTAGATGAATAAGTGTCAACGAATATTTTCGGATCGTTAGAAAGAGGAAACGGGGACAGCCGTCCTTCCGTCTCGATTTGGAAGGTTTAGGTGAATCACTCACACGTGACTAAAAAGGTTAATCTCACTCCATTTGAGGTCCTCTTTGAGATAGACAGAGGTATTTCAACCTTGTGTCCTGATGAGCCTAGATTTATGCGCCACTGTTCGCTCTCTGAAACGAGTAAAAGGGTTGTTGTCCCTGAAGAAAATGACGGCGGAGTCGCATAAGGATCTGCGAGCTCTGCAAAACGAAGCCAACCGCCACGTCGAAAGTTTGCGCTACCATCGGAGTTTCGGAGCACATAATTGAGTAGCTGATAACTTCGGCCCGTAAGTCCTGGGAAAGTGGCAAGAACTTCAAGCATCGATGTGCTTGCTGCCCAACATCGCCATTCCGAGATGCGTTACATTCGACAGAGTGGTGGCTTACGAAAAACACGGATTCTCCGATACTTCGACCGTGGTATACATGAGAAGTCTGTTTTCCGAAGGATCAGCCAAGCTGCGCCTACTTATCAGCAAGTCGAAGTTGACTCCTCTGCATGACCATTCCATACCTCGAAAAGAATTATGCGGCGCTCTACTACTGACCCGATTAGTATTGAAATTGCTACCTGCCCTGGGTATGGAATTCCAGAAGATTATGTTATGGTGTGATAGCAAGATTGTCTTGACCTGGATCAAGAAACCGCTCAACCAACTCCAATTATTCGTCCAAAGCCGATACCGATGAGAATACGTTCGATCCCTGCAGAACCCTGCCGACGCCGTCTCTCGTGGTCAACCACCTGAAGCCTTGGAAAACAACCTTTGGTGGAATGGTCCCGAGTTTCTCCAACGAGTAAAGTATGACATGAACCCACCCGAAGATGTTCCAGAGCCCTTGCCAGAGCTGAAAGAAGTACACGTCACTGCAGCTGCTGGTATCGAATAATTTTCGTATTTCTCCAGGTACAGCAGCTTCCACAAAATCCAACGCGTAATAGGGTACGTATTGCGATTCGCAGGCAACGGTCAAATCAAGATCCCTACCGAGCGAAAGTGAAGCAAGTATCTGACAATTACGGCACAACCCCAGGCAACCGAAGCTATTTTCCACGTGGTTCAACTAGTTCATTTGGCAGACGAAATTCAACCAGTTGCTGACCACGAATCTTGCAAGAAATTGGCAAACCTGCGCCCGTTTACGTCAACGGCCTACTTCGTGTCGGTGGTTGACTGGATCATCCTACCGGACAAGGACCCAGTGGTACGCCTTCTGGTTCGGCAGATGCACATCGAACAGCTTCACGTCGGACAGTCCGGCCTGATGAACGCCATGAGACAACGCTATCGGCAGATTACACGTAAATGTATGAGAGTCTTTCGAATCAACCCAACTAACACCAGTCAACTGATGGGAAACCTGAAAGCATCAAGAGTGGTACCGTGGCCCCCATTTGCCGTAACTGGAGTGGACAACGCCGGTCCTTTCTTAGTGAAACAAGGTGTGCGTCGCCCTGCCGTGGTGAAATCCTACGACGACGAGGAATGGTCCAGCAGCTGCACTTGGATAAAGCAACAAACTTCAGAGATGCACACAACTTACTGTATGCCTTATACCCACAGTTCCAAGATCAGCAAGCCGTTGAAACCATCGAGAAATTATGTCGTGAAATCGAATGGCACTTCATCCCGTCGGACGAACCGGAATTCGGCGGCCTTTGGGAGGCTGCAGTTAAGTCCACCAAGAGCCATTTTAAGCGAATCTTTGGCAACGCGAAGCTGACCTTCGACAGTCCACAGTTTTGGTGGAAATAGAAGCGGTGCCTAACTCGCCACCGTTTTTCACAATATCCAACGACAGAACAGATCCGATGGTAATTACACCCGCTCATTGTTTGATCGGACGTCCGCTCACCACCATACTCGCTTATCGCCTACCGAGATGGCAACACTTGCAGCTCATGCGCGAACATTTCTGGCACGCTTGGAATCGCGACTATCTTAATACTCTTCAACCGAGAAAGAAAAATCTTCGGACAATGCCGAATATCAGGGAAAACATGGTCGTGTTGCTCCACGATCGAAACCAGCCCCCACTTAAATGAAAGTTGAGCCGCATTACAGCCGTATACCCTGGTGACGACGGTTTAGTTCGAACCGTAGATGTTTTGGTTGAAGACCAGCCATCTTCCGACGCCCCATCAACAAGCTTTCGGTGCTGCCTATCAAAGACAACGTTCAACCTCCTGGTAATATTGAGTTAGCTCAACCGAGGGAGTATGTTTCATCTCAGTCGAAATCAAAGCCACCCTGTAAGCTACTGCTTTTGGTAAATGGTAGCGGAGAAGCAATCAACCGATCAGCGGTTGCGAACAGGGTGGCTTTGATTTCAATTGAGACGAAACAAGTTATAAAGACTGTATTTGATGAAATTTGGACACACGCAATTGTTCGTAACTGTTTAGCGTGTAGGTAAAAATTATTGAAATTTTAACTGAATGTATTTCATTGTGTTGTGTCAATTGAATAATGAGTTTCGTGATAATCGGTCGAGTAATTTCAGTGATGGCTTCGAATGAAGAAATAGTGCGCCAACAAATTTTGAAGAAAACAATGAAACGTTCTGGATTACATGTGTACAAGGTCCAGAAGGCACCGAACCGGAGCGATAAACAGAACTCGGTGGCCAAAACTCGTGCAAGAAAACTGTACAGGGAGTGGCTCACAAATCTGTTCTGCATTGTGATGGACGATGAGACCTACATTAAAGCCGACACCAAACAAATGCCAGGACAGGAACACTACGTCGCCACCTCTAAGTTGGCCGTTCCGGAGACTGTACGGAAGAAGAAACTGTCGAAATTCGCCAAAAAATTCCTTGTCTGGCAAGCGATCTGCGGATGTGGCAAAATAAGTCAGCCCTTCATCACCTCTGGAACCGTCAACGGACAAATCAACAAGGACGAATGCCTCCAAAAACGACTTCTGCCCTTCTTTAGATCTCACGATGGCCCGACACTGTTTTGGCCGGATTTGGTATCTTGCCACTATGCCCGGCCCGTCTTAGACTGGTACAAAGATAATAATGTAGTTTTTGTACCAAAAGACGTCAACCCTCCAAACATTCCGGAACTTCGCCCAATTGAAAAATTTTGGGCAATCATGAAGGCAAAGCTCGTTAAAACTCCAAAACTGATAGAAAATGAACTTGAACTAAAGAAAGTGTGGTTAAAAGTAAGTAAGCAAGTTGGTCCTATCATTGCCCAAAATTTGATGAAAAGGGTCAAGGCAAAGGTGCGGGCATTTGGGTGGGAAGAAAAGGTTCAATAAACCAATGATGTCAAAACTTAACCATTTAGTAGTAATTTATTTCCAGAAAGTTTGAAAAGAATCTGGCTCAAGGAAAATTTTTGTTGACCTATTTTGTGTGTCCAAATTTCATCGAATACAGTCTTTAAGGCCATAAATATATAGAAACGATCTCATCTAATCCGCATCAAATTCCAAGACGTCATATCGATCCTTACAGAAATAGACCATTTTTTGAGCTGGTCATGTCGGCATCACTAAACGCGATGTTTCTTACCGCCTGCGAAATCCAGCTTTTCCGTCTGGCCGAAAATGGTTAGAAAATGTAGTCTTTCTTTCGAATGACACTCAGAACCGTCTTCTGATCTGCTGGCTGAAAGCTCAACTTCAACTGCCTACAGCCACTTGAACCGGTAGCAGCACTTCCATTCGACAATGAAAACCGAATAGTCTTCCAGGCAGTCAGTGACATGCGCGCATACTTACATACAAAATTAATTTTAGTTTATATTACGAAATCGAACGTAGAACTAACAAATCTATTCACTGTTTTCTGCAACGAAACTGATTTGTACTTATTATGAAGATACATTCGTAATTAATGGCACACACGCAACTGTGAAAAGCACGAAGCTTTTGTTGACACAGAAAGAACGTTCTTAAAGTGTACGTAAACAATGCAAAGAGCTACGAATATTTGGTCACAAATAAAAAAGAAACGTCTCTCTGGTGGTGGTTTCTCTCCGAGGTCTCTACGTTAGAGATGACGAGAAAAACTTGAGTGATCTCAGACGTTGCGAATCAAAACAAACCAAAAAAAGGAGAGAGTTTCTCTCCCATGTGCGCATCGAAACAGAGTGCGTACAGTATATCGCTAGAATAACTATCACAAAGCCATCAGTGGTACATGAGCGCTTTCCAAAAGTCATCCTTTGCCTGTTGAGGTGGCGGATTTGTCCGTGCCTCGACCTTCCCCGCAGTGGGATGTTAGGCAAAGGGCGACGTCTCTGGTTCGAGTACGACTGGCCCCATGCCATTTCGCTCAATTTTCAAACATCTGTTCTATGTCCAATCTACCGTACACTGACGGAACTTTATATCTTTCATTCTAGCAAAAACATTACTGTCCACTCTTGGTGCCTCATGGCGATGAGCGAACATCTCCTTCTCCATCATAATCGTTACTCCACGCACGGAGAATACAAAAACATAACAATTAGAGTATGTTTTTTAGTGTTTCTGACATGGAATTCGAACCTGATTTTTTTGGAAGTGCTGATTCTGAATCCGTGGTTGATCTCACTAGGCCATGCTGACTCATGAGAACAAGCTTGATTAATGAGCATGAATTTATAGCTCTGGACAGCGCTCTAATTTTTATCTTGGGATAGATGAATTATTCCCGCCCAAACCAGCAGCACCACCATCATGCATGAGTACGGTATAAAAGAGAAACAGCGATTGGCTGGTCTGCACGAAATTCAAATCGTGCATTTTTCACAAAGGTGTAATGATAGCATTTCACCAGATGAAAAGCATTATGAATGTTTCATACAATATACGAGACATTTGTTCTACGTACAAAATCCATGTTTACGAAACGCGTGAAAGCTATTTAACGAAAATAAATTTTCAGTGTAAGCTTTTGAAACTTTTGTAGCTCCTCCTTTTGGCTTCTGCTAATTTTTTCACTTGGATTTGGAGAACACTTCCAAATGCTTGCTACCGGATTGTCTTCTTCCAGGTGGAGTAAATTTAATCTCTTTTTATTTTTATTTCATTTTAGATGAAAGAACGATCCCCAATCTCTGATTGTAACCAACAAATGATTCTAGGAACAACCTTACATCCTCAATGCATTGCCCGATAGCAAAAACGTGCGCAACAAAGCATCAACACAACCGTTCAGTGCCAATGCTCGAAGCAGACCCCAGCAAAAAATGTGAAAATGGGTCAAGAAACGTGGTAAATAACTCCTAAGCCACATATTCTCATTCGAATGTCAATATTGTCAAACATACACACTTAGATTTTTTACAGAAATCTGTAAAATTTTACCGAATTCTCAGTAGCTGAACGTTCGGTTATACCGGTAATTTTTTTTACAGATAACTGTAAAGTTTTACCCAAATCCGTTAAATCGGATAACCGAACGTTCAGCTGTTGGGAATTCGGTAAAAGTTTACAGATTTCTGTAAAAAAAATCTAAGTGTGTACAATGAATCAAAATGTAGCTGTCCCGAAGTCTTGTAAGAGCAACCAGCCACAGAACGTGTCCCTCGAATAACGACAAGCTGTAAATCTGTTCTTTACGATTCGAAAATCTGACGTTTATCAGAGCCCGGCCAAAAGGTCACTGCATGCTCTTAACCACTACCCACCGTACAGCTTACGTTCCACGTGACCCAGCAAAAATCTGATCCAATATTCTAGTTTGGTTGGAGTTGGAAAAAAAGTGACTCATCTTCGGCGATACCTACGATGATACACACAAAGGGACAACCCACTCTCGACTGGTCGATTCGAACAAGACAAGACGAAGAGTGTCTGTAGTTTTCTCAACCTTACCACCATCGCCGACGACGACGAGGAACGAAGAACATTGCCCTATTTATGTAGCATGAAATGTTTTTTACTTTTCCGTTTCCCACCCACTGACTGTGTGTTCCCACCATTGCCTATGCAAAGCAGTATGTATAAGTTTTCAAGGATAATTCGTGTCTAGCCTCGATATCGAAGCACCAGAACGTGAATGCAGCAAAATCACAGTAAAAGCAGCAGCACCAGCAACATAATCGTCCCTTCTGGGTAGTTCTAGGTTTGTTTGTAAGGTCGGAAGTGTGGTCGACAAGATATGGCGGACGGTGCTTTGTATGAAATAGTTGCCCTGTATCATCGCACTGGATTGCTCATGTCTACATTCAACAACGATTGTGACTTAAGAAATCTTTCAAATTACGTGTAATTGTCCAGATAGTACCACAAGTACGGCACTGATTCCGCTTGAAAAATGTAACGACCACAATGAAAAAAGAAAAAGAAAAACAGTATCCTCGACTTTTCGCTACGGCACAACAGGAGATAGTACTTACATCGATAATGGCATCGTCCCCGGAAGCCCACCGGGACTGCTTCTGAGCAAACTGGTTGAACTCGGTCTCGTTCGGATGCCGCTGGAAGACATAACCGACTGCGGCGTCGTCCTGTGATCGGATGGGTGCTCCTCGTCCGCCGCCGTCGTCATGTCCACCGAGCAGTTTCATAGCGGCCACCTCTTGCTCGAGTGGATGCTGCAGCTGGTCCATTGCAGGTGAGTGTATTGTTTTTTTTTAGTTTTTCGTTGAGAGCGGCAGGAGAGTTGAGTACCGAGAAATAAGGGTAGAAAAAATACAAGAGAAACATGAAATCTTATGATGAGAAATGCGCTAACATTCAAGTGTTAGCGCCACAGTTCGGAACTACTTGACTACTATTTACATGTATTATGGAGCAGACACGCACATCTGAAAACAAGACAAACCATAAACAGCACGTAAGAAGTAAAACGTCCTGGTTGCACATGCTTTCCTGATTGGATTTACTAGGGTCAACAGTTTAATTTAGAGCACTTATTCGCTAGAGCGGTACGAAATGTTGTATGTCTTTTTTATACGAACGGACGGCCAAATTTACAGGTAGATGATTTGGTTGACTTTGCATATTTTTAACAACGGTGGCGACCACAGCATTTGCAATGCATTCATACGGCAGCTGCTACTGGGGCCATGCATAAATGCCAGAACTCAACGCGGAGTCGTGAACGGAATAAGTCAACCAATACAAGTGAGTATGTCTACCTGTTCATACTTGCATAAAACGAATAACGCTATAAAGGAACTCAGCCGAATATGATTCAAGTATTCATCAACTCGTTGGAATTCTGCTCCCGTTTTGTAGTAACATTGGATGCGTTTAAACTGGATTGGGTTGTCAGCTTATTACAGATTTCCAATATGTAAGTAAGATTTATGAATGTAACGTTATTGTACTAAACTTGATATTCTTGATTCTTAGGTGAAACACTTGTATTAACTATCCATTGAACACAATATATCTTAGATTTTAAAAATCCCTTTGTTTTCTTGCCGATGTTTATTCCTTAATTTTTAATTTTCTCCTAAAATTATGAAAATGCATTTGTTATTTCATGTAGTTGTTCCTGTAGCTTTGTATAGTTTTAATTGAAAACATTTTTGTTTTTGCAAACTTAACGAAACTGTTTGTCTGAACTAAGAAGTCAATTTTTTTTTTTTGTGATCAACGGATTAGATTCGATCATTCTAATTCACACAACATCGTGCGTAATTCGAGTAATTCCTTTAACAAATTCGTTTTTTTAATGTAAATAAGGATCAATTTTCTGGGAAAACTGGTAATGGGGACGTCCATCTTTGACTTGGGTGATATATGGCCATTTTTTTACTATGAGAAAAGATGTATTTTCACCAGCCAAGAGACTCTTGCGACTCATGACTAGCTTTTTAAAAGGGCCTATGTGTTTAGGATGAACATTTTTCAAAATATTTTAGCTCAAAATCAACCGGTATTATTGTAATTGCGTCTAGTAAAATTTTATTTTAAATATAGAAACTGAGAAACAAATCATAACTATAAATCAGAAGAAAAATTAAATTCCATTTACCCAACTGCCTGCTTGTCTTCGACAGAGCGCGTATTTCGTCCATATCGGCAGATTTTCAGTGTCTCGTACTAATAACTCGATAAGTCGAGTTATTAGTACGAGACACTGAAGAAGTCTGCACATTGTAGACGAAATACGCGTATCTGTCGAAGATAAGCAAAGGTAGTTGGAATTAAATGGAGATTACTAATTTTTCTTCTAATTTATAGTTACAAGTATTCCACTAAACAGCTCAAACCCTCTAGGATTCAAACAAATCATGTTTTTTTTTGTAAAGTCTACCATCGAACGATTTTTGCCATTTTATTATTCCAAAAAAAAATAAGTAGTAAAAAGACAAATAAAAGCGTTCCGAAGATGAAAAAGCTTCAGGTAAAAAAAATGTATTAGAAAGAAAACTTTTTTATGGACTTTCGTTGCTTAATGTTTTTATATCAATAGACGATATTTTATTGGAAGAAAATGATTTTTTACATGGTTTTTATAAAAATGCTCATTGGCAGTACATTCATAAGTGTAGCTGTTTTCGAGATATTTTGAAAACAAATTCGGTAAAGTTGCTAATATTTTGCAAATACGCCGCCATTTTCATAAGTTAGTCGTGATTTTCTACCTTTAACGATAAGTTTTCCATAATAAATATCTATAACACAGTGGCGTCTTGTCCATATGTGCACCTCGTGCACTGCACAGTCTAAAATTGTATATTTCATGTATTATCAAATTCGTCGATTTGATACTCCGTTAATACTCGCAGACTGGGCATTTCAAATGGTGCACCAGATCCTGTATATACCACACGTGGATCGTTTGTAGATGTTTTTTTTTTTCCTATAACTTGATTGCCGATGAGTTAGTGTCTGTTTTGTGCACTTTGTAGTCTGCACAGTTTTACTCACTGGCAAGTTGCAATTTCATTCTGTTGTTTCGGGACATTGACAAGGTACTTTTTGTGGCATATCACAAGAGACTCGGCAAAGGAGGAACTATGGAGCAAGATATTGTTGTCAAAATTGACGTCCGGGTTCGAAAGAAAGTGCACAACCGGTTAATTTTCTCACGAGACGCCACTGCTATAACATCGTCAATATATAGCGTAAAACTCTTTATTGACATGCTGAACTATACACTGAGAAAAATGTCTTGCATCTTTTCCTCAAAAACGAAAATAATTTTTTTCTGGATTTCCTCAATGATTTTTTTTACTTTTTTTTCCGGGAAAAATGTAGACTAATACGAAACAAACAAAGATGGAGAAGCTTCAAATAACAACGTTTTTAGAGAAGAAACTTCTTATGTATTCTTAAATCTTACTTTTTCCCGTATGAATAAGTGCATTTTAACAATAGAATGTACACTGATATAGTCTTTCTTTGTATTCTCCCATACGCTGAGTAACGATCTGTGATGATGCTGTTTTGAGAAGGAAATAATTTCTCATCACCATGAGGCTCTGGGAGTAGACAGCACTTTTTTTGCAAGAACAAAGTTGTTAAGAGAAAGTATTAATAGTTCCGTTAGCGCACGGCAGGCTGTGAAAATTGAAAGAAGTAGTTTGAAATTGAGCGGAGGGCATTGTGAGGTAGTATTTCGAAACAAGACACACTTGTTGCTACATCCCCATGTGAGTATTCCTGCCTTGACCTACTCCACATGGGAATGCTTGGCAAAAGATTGTGTAGGTAGATTTGGTTTCACTCTTTACGTGACTCTTTATAGGGACTCTAAGATAAACATTTCTCAAAATATCATAGAGACAAAAATCATGTTTTATTTGCTAAAATCTACCGCCAAACAATTTTTGTAATTTAATTTTCCTGAAAAATTTATGTAGTAAAAACAAAAGCGTTTCGAAGATCAGGACTAAAATAGTTTCCGAAAGAATTTTTTTTTGTATGGGCTTTTGAGTGTTTTTAATAGTTTTTTTTTGTTTGTGGCCGTTGATACGGGTTTGGATCAAGAAAACGTTGATTTTGGATCTGCAAAATTGTTTTATTCTTATTTAAAGGTTCTACTGTTGGTCAATTTAAATTGCTGTGGAATTATGTTATAAACAGAAGGACCATAGAAGGATATTCGCATTTGACCAAGGCTACTGAACGCTCCAGGTCTAAATCGTTTGAGTATGTGTGTTTTGATCGTGATTTATAGCAGACAGAACTAGGTTATGATGCATATTTCGATTTTTAATAACATCATAGATAAATAAACAAGTATGTAGTTCACAAAAAAAAACCTTGGAAAAACATTGTGCATGAGGAAGGTATAAAGTTGATGGGTAGAATATAACCGAGAAAATGAATAAGTGATTTTTAACATCTATTTTGAAAGACTTGTAACTTCTTCAGGTAATAACCAGAAATTGTAGGTGTGAATGTATGCATCCTAATTAAAATTTAAGAAGTGCATTACCGGGAACAAACGGTTTGACACGGAACATTACACCGCAAAGAGATGAAATTTTTCTTTTTATTTACTCTGTATGACTTCCCCAAGATAATGTGGGATCCAATACTAAGCGAAGGTACTTGAATTCGGATTGTGCATCGGATAAAGTAACGTTCACTATATGTTTCTTTGGACATTTAACAACACAAGAACTGATCACCCGAAAATTTAGCATCCTAAATTTGGTGATGTACTGATGCATAGGCACAGCAAATGGAAAATGCCAAATTTGTTACAGAAATTGCACTTTATCAACTTGACATTCTTCTCATTGGTTTGAAAACTTACTAGAATTTCCATTTCAAAATTTTCTTAGAAGGGAGCGAAAGAAAAATGACAGTAAAATATAAACACATCCACTCATGGCCCACGCTTTTTGGGGCATACGCAGATTTTGCGGGACACCTAGTAAATAATTTAAGCATTAGTAACGATTCTCGATCTAAACCGATTTATACCAACAGTAAGGCTGCTGTTGATGCTATTCACAAACTGTCAAGGTATTCATTGCGAAAACAAGGTTACTTTCAAAAAAGCCAAAAACGAGCCGATTTGGGCCGATATATATACCAGAAAAGGATGCTGTTGGGGCCACTCATAACGTACAATAGCGGTTTAATTTATTCGGAAATTGAACAGTATTTTTGAATCGATTTAAACCAACCATAATGATGCCAAACACACGTCTGTTATTATCGATTGACTTTGACTTTTTACCGCACTGCTTGGAAGTTAAGGGGGCTACCATGAATCTCGGAGAATCGAAACGTCAACTGCACCATTGCTCCCGGTTAGCCCAGTAGTGGGTCCATCATACTGGGAAAGATGCTCTGGTGCCCAAAAAGCTTCGTATGAGATTTGGATTTTTGTAAGACCCCGCTACTCATTAATTCATTCACAACGGTAAACCAGAGGTCGCTTAGTACCGTGATCATCTGTTCGATATATTTCTAACGACTACTGCTGACAATACACGGTTTCTGACAGCTTTTCGATCCCAGTCCTTCAAGAAATCAAGGAGAAAATTGGTCGGTCGAACAACATCAAAGCTACTTGATCAACTACCAGCTACCAAGAAATACGATGGTGAGCCACTTTTGATTATAAGATTTTAACAGCTGGTTTGACATATTCTGTAGTAATACCGAACCCACACATTACCTATTCATCGATTTCAGATCAGAATAGACAGAATTGAATCGAAAAAGACCAGCTGATTTGCGTAGTTCAAGTGTCTGAGACACCCTCGAGTTCATTCGAATCTCGGAGCATGGGCTTTTTTGTTTTCCATTAAACATTGCTTTGAAAGATGATTCAGAGAGTAGATAGAGACACAAGTGGTACAATTTACAGTAAGTCCGTCCAAATCTTTGGCTTCACCGACATCATTGATATCATTGATGATCTCGTCGAAACGATGGCAATGACGAATACCAAACAAAAGCCCTAAGCTAGAAGATTTGACTTGTCGAAAACAAAAATCACGAAATGTTTGCGAAAAGACAATGTTTGCCTCCCATCCAGAGTTCAGATGCATTATGGCTGGAAACCGTGTCTAGTTTGGACTCCGAAGGACGCTTTAATCGAACAGAGTTCACCGCAATATAAAGTTGACCATCTACAAGACATTGATCAAACCGCTACGGTCACGAAACGCGGATAATGCTCGCGGAGAACCAATGCGCCTTTAGTGTTTTTGAACAAGATGTGAGCTACGTATGATCTGCGTGGAGTGCAGATAGAACGTGGAGAAGTTGAATGAACCACGAGTTGTTGGGAAAACCTCCCATCGTCCACAAGACAGCCCTGTCAAAATTGTTTACGAGATCGAACCTCACCAACTGGAAAGCTGGATGGATAAAGTTGAAAGCGCCCTGCGAGGCTGTTTAAGTGCAGCCAAGGTATGATTTGGAGCCGACTTCTACCTACAGAAGAGGACACCCAGACGTTGGCGTGAGTCTAAACTTACACGTCGGAAACCCAATAAATATCCTTAATGGTTCTTTAAAATGACTGTATTTTTTAATATTGCACATTTTTTTTCAAATGAACAACATAATTTGACGAACGTTGAAGAAAGCAGATATCAAGCTATCAACTACCGGTTGATTCACGGGTTCTTAAAAAGATATCAACGAATGGGTAAATCGATGAACAAAGTCGATCGATTTTATCATTTCCTTCAACATCACAAGAACTGAATTCAGACAATTAGAATTCAAGTATTCCTACACACCATTGGAATTCTGGATGAGCAGGAAGATATTTATATTCATTCATTGCTTTTAAATTTTCTGAAACTTCCATCGATCAAAGAGTAGCTAATGATTTAGGAATAAACAAACACATAGGTTCTATCTGCATAACATTCAGATTCACTATTATATGATAATGAACTGTTACCAATTTTGATTTGTTTTTCTTTTGGCTATGGAAATATTACATGAAGATGCTAATATTCATTACATTTGATAGATATGTTTAATTCCAGGCGCAAGCTCCTCTCAGAACCTACTCCTTGGTTCCCCCCGAAACCCGAACATCAAACGCGGCAAACATCGTGGACAGTTGATGGAAACTAGCAAATAACTACCACATTCCTTCCCAACACGACGACGACTACAGCGAAGCCAGTTCCCGTCTAATTTGTTCCGGAACTGCGGTTGTGTGCGGTAAACCGGAAATTGGTAGCAAAATCAATTATTCCTTACACACTCAACCAAGCTACCGGAGTAGCCCTTTCGTTTCGATCTACCGTGTCCATCGAGTGAAACAATGGGAATAGGAAGGGGTGGCGAGGAAACCGTAGTAGAACCTGTCTTGTTTCTCCCGAAGCTCGAGAGCGGTAGGTTTTTTTTTTGTTTTCATAACTTAGTTTGAATCCATCAACCTCAACCCGTTCAATGTGTGCACTGCCATCCATATCCCGGCCGTATTGGCATTACTTATGTAGTGTATTACAATATGTTCCTATGATTGTGGCTCGCACGGAGCCGTCGTCGACATCTCATGTTTCTGGTGCTAGGTTTTTGACATGCACGGTAATCATGTAAAACAAAACAAACACCATAACAATCCAGCGGGGTTCTCTCGTTTTCTCGCACAAAATACCAGCACATGTGCACGAGCGCCGAAGAAACTCGCTCTGCGGAATCCCCAACACAGGCACATAGACAATGAGCGTCAGATATAGGTTGATTTTTACCAGAACCGGAATGTGTGGGGATCTTCAGTTCCGTTGGATCGTAAACGGGAGCACCGTGAAATGCAATTTTCCGGATCGGTCATAACAGTGTTAGTGGGATTGCATTTTGACAGTATGATTATAGGGCGCAATTATTGGCCCGGACTAGTGTATTTTCCACTGTAGCACCTTTATAAATAATGGCAATTGTCCTTGCCAGTTACCAGTAATCGAAAACAAATTTGATTCCACTGATCAATAATCACATTCATATTCCGACTCCAAAACTATGTGCAAATTCATTCAAAGAATCCCAAAGAAGGTTAAACGACACTTCCAAACAAATTGGGAGCACTGTAAAAGTGAGTGAAGTACTCAATCAGCGAGTAAAACGAGAAGGTTCTCAAACTTAACGATACCACTACGTGATTCGAATGACAAGGGAGAACACACGGCCTTACTCAACGAACACTATCAGCGATAACACACAGTCACATGCATGGGTAAAAATACACGGGGAGACGTAGAACATATAAACAACATTCTCACGTCTCTAGAGGTATCGTCTTCGGCTGCGACGGCTGAACTGTAGCAAAGAGGCAGCGGATCAGATAATGGATGAGAAAAATATGAGATGAAGAGGTAAATTGAAAAGAATTATTGAGAGCGAATAGCACACAGAAAAAACGGAAGGAACCTAAACAAAATCAAACAGCAACAACAACAACACAGAAGACAATTTATACGCAATGAACTTACTGCATATTAAACGATAAAATCTCCCGTAACATTTGAAAAGGGATTATCTTTGTTGATCGATTCTCTTCATTGATTTTTTCGTTTGTTTATCACAGTTAAAAACAGAATTTGTGGCTCTGCCATCAGCTTGGGTCGAGAGAAGACGTTGTAAGCTTGTGCATTGAACAATAACTTCTATGGAAAATGCGTTTGCCGCCGCATTATTCACAGAAAAGGAAAGTCGATGAAGAGAGTCGATCAACGAAGAAAGGGCCTTTCCAAATGCTACTTGAGTAATCATGATATTGTATACACAGAACTGGGAAACTACCTAAAATTAGCTTCCAGGGTGGCCACACAATCTTAATATAAAAATTCCCGCATTTTTCCCGCATTTCCCGATTTTCCCGAGTCTGTGGCCACCCTGAGCTTCTTTTGACGCAACCGTAAACTATTGTACTTAGGTTTACCTAATTTTAGGTAAACGGGGGTAAATTAGTAGGTAAATTGAAAGAATCCTAAAAAAGCCAGCGGTGTGTAAAATTAAATTACTGTGTGGTTAAAAATAACTACATTAAACAGACCAAATGAAGCGAACACATACTGGTTTGCCTCCATATCATACACATACTTCATGTTAGATACGTCAATGTGACATCTTGATTCTAACAATGTGGTGTCTCATAGGTTCAAAATTTAAAGTGCACTGACTTCCGGAGCAATTTGCGATTAGGGCGTACATGCAAAATATAAACAAAATGTTTTTTCAATGCATAATTATTACATCTAAATCATGAGTTTTGACCTTTTTGTCATAGTTGTGCTTTAATTTTATTTATTAAATATTGTTTTTGCAAAGGCCGTAGAGTTATTTTGTTATCAAAAAAATTCACTCTGCGATTTACGCCATATTGATTATTGACAAAGTGAAAGGCGTAATTTAAATTAAAACATAAACAAAGTGTGAAGTAAAGGGCGATACTGATAAAATAATCAAAACAACGGCGAAAAGTGGAAGACGAAACCTATGAAAATTCCAAACATAAGAGAGTAGTATAGGGCGATACTTTTGTTTCCAGTACTTGTGGGGCCAACATTGAACATGGCGTAATCAAACATCCTAGTATTGATTGAAAAACTAGGAGAATTTAGTGTTTAAAAAAAAGTGAAAGTGATCCTAGTATTGACAGGCGAATATTAAAAATGTGCAAATTTCAATGAATAACGAACGAATTTCCATCAGTATTATATATGAATCAGAAGCTAGCTTTGTTCTCTGTCTGTATGCTAGATTGTATTTGAATCTATTCGTTTATTTGTTTATTACTGTTTTAATTTCTACTTGCAATATTACAATCACCATTTCCCTTTCGTTTATATTCTGCATGTTCACCCTAATCGCAAATTGCTCCGGATTTTTCACATTTGCTTCTGGTGTATCGCTTTATATTTAAATTTATAAGTAGAAAATCGTTCACCAGGTTAAAGAAGATCATTATAATTTGCATTTTAGTTGTTACGTAGATCATTTTCAGTTATCTGTTATCAACCATAAAAAATGGATACCGATATAGCACTCTGATTGATTTCGAGAAACTCCTAGAATAATCAAAAAGAAGCAATTTAAGAAACCCTGTATTGAAGTTACAGGTAAAAATGAACGATTTTCACAGGAATTTTTGGACTAATTCCAAACGAAGATCCAAAAGCAATTGAAACTCCTATAGATCCTGCTGAAAATTTCTTCTTGATCGTTTTGTTTGTAAAAATACGTTAAAATACGAACTGAAGGAAAACAAACAGAAAATGTTTTTAAAAAAACCTAGGAGCATATCAAAAGAAGGACTAGAGGGAGACTTCAAAAAGATCTTCAAAAAGTTTCTACGAAATGTCATTGACAAAAAAACAATTTACAATATGAAGGAAAAAAAATCTAATAGTACTAACCAAAATATCTGATTAGGATGAACAAAGAAAGACTTTACGAATATCTGCAGAATTTTCATTAAAAGGTCTTGAGGAAGTCCTGATAGTGATTTGGTGATGTTAGTTCACTGCTAATTGATCGTGTTTAATTTTAATGAATCCCGTAAGGTTAATAAGCGTTGTTTCCGAAGATGTATGTGTTAATTGTTGTATGTAATTCAATGTTATCTTATTGTCATTGGGATGGGGTTTTTTTAACGTTTGAACGAGCATACATCGTGCTTCATACGATGGTAGTGGAAATGTATTCCAGCCTAATTTACGAAGAGCATAGAATAGAAACTATTTCTGTTTTGATTCTAATCGATCTTCCTGTGTTTTCATACAAGAAGACCATGCTACAATACTCTAGAATAGACCCAGCATATGCAATGAACAATGTTCTGAGTATATATGGATCATGAGTTATGAAAGAAATGTTTGATGAAACCAAGCATATTGGTAGCTTGATGGATAATTGTGTTGGGTTATTTAAGGTAGTTTAAGGTTATTAACAGTGAGTTTTGTTCTAAAATGTCGCCCAAGTATCTAATTCTATCGCATTTCTCTACAATTTCACTTTCTAAAGATACTGTTATTGATGGTGTATTTCGTTCCTACATTTCTTCACGTTTATTTGTAATAAGCTTTTCATCAAACAGTAACAATGAAACCTCTAGGGCCATTTCACAAATTGAGTCGGCTACAACAAAACCACTACATCTGAATCACATTAAAAGACTGTAGCTGTTATCGAAAGTTTACGGATTATCATTATTCTGCTGTTTCAGTTCTATTATTACTGGAATAGTGCAGCGATGCAGCTCCTAGCAATGTTGCCACGAAATAACCACCAAGTCTTTTCTATCTGTTTCGGCCACAAAAGTGCACCAGATAAAGATTGTACGGAATCAAATTGCACCACTTTTAAATGGCTGTAACTTTTACCTGTTGGGTATTTTCTATTGAAATTTTGGGTGGAATTAGTTCAATGTGTTTTTGTTTACGCAGTGTTATTTGTGTACGCAGATGTGCAATCGTTGCGAAGATGGAGTCGGAAGAACAGCAGCAGCGCAAAGAAATTTTGCGCACGTAGCTCGAAAATCCGGATCTCCGTATAGTGTTAAGGATCACAAGCGGGTAGTTCAAGCTTTCAAGAGGAATCCCAACAGTTCAGTTCGAGATGTGGCGAAAAAACTGAATCTAATTAAAACTTTCAAGATGCGAAAAAACGTGAAGGACACACGTACAAAGTCCAAAAGGTGCCTAATCACGATGAACGGCAGAATACGGTAGGTAAAACACGTACACGGAAGCTCTACACCCAGATGTTTATGGATGATGGGACGTATGTAAAAGCAGACTTCCGGCAGTTTCCGGGGTCCAGTTTTTCACTGCTCATCATAAATTCGATCACAGAGACATTAGAAGATATCGTTAGAAAGCAAAAGATGTCGAAGTTTGCCAAAACATATATGATTTGGCAAGCAATTTGCTCGTGTGGAAAGCGGCACACCCCATTCGTGACAACTGGAACGGTCAATGGGCAGGTGTACCTAAAGGAATGCCTCCAAAAGCGTCTACTTCCTCTTCTGAGATCACACGATGGTCCTACTATTTTCTGACCGGGTTTAGCCTCGTGCCATTACTCGAAAAAGGTTTTGGATTGGTACAAGACTAAGGAGGTCAATTTCGTGCCGAAGCATCTCAACACCCCGAACACACCGAAACTGCGGCCAATTGAAAAATACTAAGCCATCATGAAGCAGGCACTTCGAAAGCATAATAAGGAAGCGAAATCGGAGAACAATATGAAGAAAAAATGGATTGCCACGGAAAAAAAAGTTGGTCCAAATGTTGTACAGGATCTTATGAGTAGGGTAAAGAAAAAAGTTCGTGCATTTGGATATGGAATTGAAATTGAATAAAACAAAATATTCATAACATGTTCTATATTACTCCCTGAAATTTTGAAGATGATTGGTTGAACGGGCGAGTTTTGCCGAATAATTGTGTGTGTCGCAATTTGATTCCGTACACCCTTTAGACAATAAAAAAACGTGAGAATTAAGTCATACGTATTTTTATTTGATGCGATGTCCTTAAATTTCTACAAATATACTACTGTGGAGAATTCTCTCGTAACGAGTATGAAATGAAGTGAGAAGAGCGTGTACGTTTTAACTATTGCTTTGCTGAAAAGCACACCAAAGGGGTGGAGATAGACGATGGACAGTGTGATGCCTTATAATTACCTCTTGCACTAAATGCACAGTATTTTCCTACCACAGATTTCAAATGCGAATAACCGCGGCCTCATAAGTTGCAGCAAACGACTGCGGTGTTGGAATAACTGGCCAATAAAATCGTCGTCCGTGACCACTAGAATACCAGAATCCTTCAACTCCAGTGTGCCAATTACAGCAACGATGAGTCGAAGAAACTACTATCTGGAGTGAATAGAGCATATTATAGTGTACTGCTAATAAGAGACGAACCAGCCAACGGCTGAAAGTCTCCCTAATAAAGACTAATCAATCAATCAATTAGTGTACTGCTACCCAAGACAACCGTAAAGAGACATAAATTTCTAATGCAGGTCGTGCCCATCGTGGTTTTCAGGACAACCAATTGAAAGTTCCAACTAAAGAATTTGTTTTACTGACGCTTTTGTGATCGAACCTGAATTGTTCGAGAGTGCCAATTTTCTGTTTTCCAGGATTTTTTTTTAAGGACCGTGCGTTTCGTAGTTGCTACTCCGTTGCCGATCAGAACTAGTGTGATTGCACAAAGAACCACATAAAGGGCGATACGGTCAAAATTTGGTCAATATCAACTTGACGTATTTCTTTCAATTTTGCATTTAAAAAACCTGAACACCCCTCATTTTGAAGGTGTGTGTGTGTGTAGAATGTTGCTCCTATTTTGATTTTGGAATTCACTCTTCAGTTGTCAAAATGCCGTCCAAGCAAGAAGAGCAGCGTATCAAAATTTTGCTCGCGCATCGCGAAAATCCGAGGTACTCGCACGCAAAGTTGGCAAAATCGCTAAAAGTTGCCAAATCAACCGTTACAAATGTAATTAAAGTGTTTGGGGAACGTTTGTCGACAGCCAGGAAGTCTGGATCGGGGGGAAATCGAAAACCGGAAGCCGCTGAGACGACAAAGAGAGTTGCCGGTAGTTTCAAGCGAAACCTAACCTATCTCCGAGATGCCGCAAATAAGCTGGGTGTATCGTCTACAACCGTGCATCGAGCCAAAAAACGAGCCGGACTATCGACTTACAAGAAGGTAGTGACTCCAAATCGCGATGATAAACAAAATACGACGGCCAAAGCGCGATCCCGGAGGCTGTACACGACGATGCTGACGAAGTTTGACTGCGTTGTAATGGACGACGAAACCTACGTCAAAGCCGACTACAAGCAGCTTCCGGGACAGGAGTTTTATACGGCAAAAGGAAGGGAAAAGGTAGCAGATATTTTCAAGCACACGAAACTGTCAAAGTTCGCAAAGAAATATCTGGTTTGGCAAGCCATCTGTACCTGTGGGACTGTCAACCAAGAAATTTACGTGAAAGAGTGTTTGAATAAACGTCTGCTGCCTTTCCTGAAGAAACACGGTTGTTCCGTACTGTTTTGGCCGGATTTGGCATCTTGCCATTACGGTAAAAAGGCCATGGAGTGGTACGCCGCCAACAACGTGCAGGTGGTTCCCAAGGACAAGAACCCTCCCAACACGCCAGAGCTCCGCCCAATTGAGAAAAACTGGGCTATTGTCAAGCGGAACCTAAAGAAGACCAAAAAAACTGCTAAGGACGAGCAGCAGTTCAAGGGAAACTGGCTTTCTGCGGCGAAGAAGGTGGACAAGGTGGCTGTACAAAATCTGATGGCAGGGGTCAAGCGTAAGGCCCGGCAATTCGGATTTGGAAAAGCGAAGCCTAACTGAATATTTTTCCTGAATTTTATACTAATTGAACTTGAAAAAGAAATTTAATTTGATTTTTTAAATAAACGATTTCACCGATTTACACGCGTTTTCCCTTGACCAAATTTTGACCGTATCACCCTTTATATGGAACTTGGGAGTAGCTTTACATCTTCAATGTACAAGTTCACTAGTTCATACCATTTATAGATCGGTACCGACGCCGGCCACTTCCTCACGGTCGTTGGGGAGGGGGGAAGGATGATTAGTTTGACAATCGTTGGTTAGAAGACGTGTTTACCTCTGCGTCTCTACAATTGTCAAGGGAAGGATAGTTTTGTGTTAGTGAGGCAGGTTATTTTTAGATCATGGATTCACTATGGTAAGTGATGCGATCAATGAAACTTTTTATTTTAAATCTATGTCCGCAAGTGACAAATGACAAGGAAGGGGATGGGCCTGGGATTGAACTCCCGACCATCTGGCTAAGCAGACCGGATAACCACTGAGCTATCCAGCTACGTCTCTGAGTATGAAGACTGTTTTACATACAACACAAACAAATTTTAACAAATACGATTAGTTTGTTTAACACCATTTAATAGATACGCAATTGCTTTAAACATTATAACAAATACGGTTCCGTAACGTGAATATGGGATCAAATTTCATTATCAAAGATTTGATTTTCGCCGAAAATTCCCAAATTACAGTTCCATTTAAGTACGACAGTGTAAGTTGGAAAGCGAGCTGAGAGTAACACTCAATGCCGGTCTTGCCGTCTCGAATTAACTTAAACGTCTACAGCAGACGTACAACTTAACCTAGTCTGAGAAAAGACCAGTGTGAGCAGGGAGGATTCCCGGTCCAGTCGAGATCTCTCGGGTGAGAAATCTTCATTGTCTAGCAGTTTTTCGTCACTTTCACCAGAGATTATCTAAAAAGTGGACCAACAGATTGTTCATAATCATCTAATTGAGTCTCAACATAGTGCTTTATTCCAAAAATTGTTAGTAAAATCTACTTGACAAAATTATCCACTACTTTCAGTTAAGTTGATAATCGGCAACCGAATGCGTAATTGTATACTTCTGCTTCTTAAGCGCTTTTGAAAATCCACGCTTGAAATGGTGCAGTAACAATAAGGAGCAAACCACTGTCACAAGTATCGGTTTTATTACCACCAATGACTAGATACCGAGAGTGTTCTGGCCGATGATCGGTCGGTCGATGGACTGTAGCGATACGAACACAATCAACCAAATCGGAATGACTCGGGAGATGGATGGGAACGAGCGTGTGATGTGAGCCGTCAAAAATCGTCAGAAATATACACACACAAAATCCGGAGAACGAGTGCGAAAGACCGACTGCCGGAGAAACTTTTCGGTGCTTCTTGCTCGTTCCCTCGCTATATTATGTGTACATACTTTTACGTCTTCATCGTCGTTATCCATGAAAACTAACAACAGTATAATACATGGTTGAAAAGCAAAGCAAAGAGACACTAAGAGATTTCAACTTGACTCAATGTTCTCGAAAGTCGAAACCAGCCGGATCGTTCTCTGCATTATGGCGGGACCCCCTTCATTGCATTGCATCAACATCAGTACATCAAGTGCACGGAGAAAAAAGACCATGACCCAGCTACGAGCGACATTTCGGATGGATGGTGCGTGTCTGCTCCGGCAAGTTCAGTTAAATGAAAGGGGGAAAATGTGTTATAGAGCTCACCATTCTTATCCGATACGATACTCACCACTTCCAGATGAATTTTGATGGCTTTTGTTGGCCGTCGATGCACAAGCCTTCAACACACAGCGACTGCTGCTGGCTTTCGTCGTCGCACAAATCTAAACTCTTCTCCCGCACTGCTACTCACACGCACACACACCAGTAGAACTCACTTTTGCTTCTTCTGTCGGCTGCTGGAAGGTTTTGCAGACAATTTCGATCCTGCCAGAGATACGAACGACGATGTTGGGTTATTTTGGTGGTCAAATGGTTTGGAGTTCTGGGAGTCATGTTTTAACGAGCTGGGTTGCATTCATTTGCAGTGGGCTAGGTGAGTTTGTCGGAATCTAGGTAAGCTTATCGGTTGCGGTATGTATGGCAATTTCAAACTTCGGAATATGTTAGCATTTTTTTTTTGTCTTCTCTTTATTGAGGTTTTTAGCTTTAAACTGGCTTCGTATTTTTTGTACTTTTGACTACTTCCCTATAACAATCAGTGCTATAACTTGTTTATTTCAAATTGTTCAGCAAAGTTGTCTTCCCATTGATTCTAGAACAATAAAAATACAACTTTTGGTGTGCCTGAATCTTCTCTATCGTCTGTTAAACAAAAGCTATTTTGGTTTTTGTAAACAAAGTAAGCCTTTTTAAAATGTTGATTTTTCTAGTTGAAGCAAACAAAAAATATGATTCTTAACAGCATTTGAAAGGATTTTTATCATTGCACATTTGAAAAGGGCGTAATTTTATGAGAAAATCGTTAATTACTCACTAACGGTAAGGCGTATCGGCAAGATTTATACGTCAAAAGATTTATCTTTTCAAGTTATAAAAATCATCTGAATATAATTTTGTTGGCAAATTTGGAAGAAAAAAGTTAGAGCGAAAACCATAATAACTTTTGTTTAACAGGCAATAGAGACGATTTAAGCACACCAAAAGTTGTATTTTTATGGTTCTAGAATCAATGGGAAAACAAATTTGCTGAAAAATTCCAAATAAAAAAGTTACAGCAAAATAACTGATTGTTATAGGGACACCCTGAGTACGTAGGAAATAATACCCTTATTCGGTCATTTCAAAAGGTACAGAAAAATTTCTACAATCAAAGTTGCTTAAAATTACGGGTTCTACAACCTTTTCTAAGAATGTATGCCTATATTTCAGCGAATAAAAAAGTTAGATTTTCGATTTTTCTCAAAAATTGTTTTCATTCACACCAAAAGAAGGGCTTCGTTGTTAGAAAGAACTTTGTAGAAGACAATTGTGCTCCAAAACTTAAAAAATTAAGCTGAAAATGTATCTTTCCAGCTGAATTAACATTCTGAACCACTGCGCACTGGTCCTGAGTGGATCCTCTCTTAGCTCAGTAGGTAAAGGCGCAACTACAAAGCAACTCCATCCTGGAGGTGACTGGGTTCTATTCCCGGTCTGGTCTAGGAATGTTTCGTTAAGGAAAATTTCTCGACTCCCTGGGCATAGCGTATGATTGTACCATAATAGAAAAATGGTACCTGGCATTGAAAGCTCTCAATTAAAAACTGCGGAAATGCATTTAGAACACTTAGTCGAGAGCAATAAGCTGATTGTGAAAGCAATCAGCTTGAAAAACTGAAGGAAAGAGAGTAGAGAGAGGTACTGGCTCTCAAAACACAAGCAATCATTAGAATATTATTGCTTGAATTGACCAGACACTAAGTGCAATAAACGATTAAATGCATTTTTCATCCTTTTCAAATGTAAATTATGCTTTAAATATGCCTTCAGAAAGTGGTTGGAAAAAAGAAAAGCGAGAAAGGTTTATTTCATGGAATAGTAGAACTTGATGAGTTCATTCACTTAAGGCAAATTTGCATATATATTTTCCAATCCACATCTAACTCGTTTTCGATGACGGTTTTTTTAAATTTTGATTCTCTCTGACTTCATCGGTTTTGGCCAGTATGATCGACCAGTTCTATTCGCCACAAATCGATCAATTGTTGCGACGACGCATATGGGATTTTTCAAGCAGCTTCTGTTGATTAATCACTTGTCAAAATCTGTAAATCTAATCAATCGACTACACACGATTAAGTCAGTTGATTCTTCGATGGAAAACACAAAACAGAAACGATGAAAACCGATTATATCGGTTCATAATTTCGCCGACCCGACATCGTTAGAACACCGAGCATTTTATCATCTGTCAAATATGTTATGGGAACCATAATCAAACCCCCTATAAGAATGCACACGAATATCAGCTCCCACCGCCGCACAGTGGACAAATTCAAGCGAAAAATCGAACCCAATATAATAACGGAAGACCAGATGAATGAATATCAACTCATTTTGTGGAAAAAAAATCCGAGGAATCGAGTATCGAGTAGTTATCAAACAAAGGTCAGCTTCTTAGCTCTTGCTATGAAATACACACCAATTGCCTGTCGATCTGCCAAATTTGGAAGACGTCTGCATTGAGTTATCTCAAATAATAATAATTTGCCCACTAAATAACAAAACATTGCGATTGGTTGAGTGGATTGGAAGTAATGAAATCAATGGGTATATAACCAAGGCTCCTTCGGTTAATACAGAATTGATGATCTTGGAAATCAACAGAAACACAAAGTTGTCAGAAGGCTCGAAATGCTTTTAGAGACCTAAATTTTACCAAAACATTCAATCGAATTTTTAGGTGGATAAGAATAGATTGATCTTTGGAACGTTCAACTTGCTTGTTACAGATATAAGTTCCAGTAGTAAAATAGTTTGTAGAATGTAGTTGTACAAATTGAAAGTGTTTCCCAAATGAAGAACCACCATCAACAATCACCAACCCGAACAGCATCCTTACTGTTGCTTTAAATCGGTTCAAATCAGCTCTAAATCGATGGTAAAAATTACCTTGTTTTGTCAAATGAAAAACCAAAATCGAACTTTGTGAACGGCCCCAGCAGTATCCTTACTGTTGGTTGAAATCACTTCAAAGCTATCTATCTATACCAGGCCTATGGCAAGGACTACGTTTTTGCATAGACAACATCTCAGTAAGCTCAGCTGTCAAAATAATGTACACGGAAAAAAATCCGTGCCCGGATCCGTGAACTGCAGTCATGAATTCGAGAACAAGCAAAAATACACCGTGAACTGAATCACGTAATCATGAACTAAATCACGTTTTTAGGTAAAAATCCTGAAAACGTGAACTAGTTCACGGTCCGTTTTCATTTTCGTGAACGCTTTTGTTTCTGTGTATTGCGTGCTGTTGGTTTTTGTTTGTTGCAATCATCAGCAGCAAAACTCCTCATCTCTAGCGAGATCTCTTAAGAAACGTTTCCAAAAACTTACAAAACTTTAGCTTCAAAAACATCTGTGTGTGCTATAGCGCCAAAATATTCCCACGAATTGTATAAATTAGTTAGAATCTTACTTTTTTTTAAGTTTCGCCAGTCGATCCAGTAGTTCCAGATTTTTTATTCCGCGTATGACCTAAACGAGCAAAACAAAACAAACAAAAAACCGACTCGTTCGACAGATGACAGCGGGCCCGCTCAATTTGAGCCCAGGGCAGGCCTCCTACTGTTATTAGCTAGTGTTTGATATAGGGATGTCAAAGGGCTAATCTTTACTATTGGTACGATCCGGTCCAATTTGGAAATCGGTCTAATGTTACTAGACATCCCGCGAATTAAGTAAACGATACGCTGCCAAAACGAACCATGCCATCAAACCAACCCTTTTATTCAACATACCAGTGATTTTTCGTGGAAATGCAAGTGCTGTCGGCTTCCACACGGAAAAAAAAGCATTCCCGAAAATGAAAACGGATCGTGAACTTTTTCACGTTTTCAGGATTTTTCATTTTTAAGTTCACGGAGTATTTTTGCTTGTTCTCGAATTCATGACTGCCGTTCACGGATCTGGGCACGGATTTTTTCCGTGCAATAAAGCGAGCATAAGGTCATCATATTCCTCTTCTTTATTATTGGCTTGGCCTTTTCGAACATTGAGGATGTATGTTAGCTTTCATCCGCCGGTGCTCTGTGTAATTTCAACTTATCTGGCAACAATGAAGTAGCAACCTCAGGCGGTTAATCATGCTCATACTAATATCAAACGAAGAACAACAAAACAATCTTCAAAAACTTTGCTGGCGTATGTTTAGAATACGATGAGCCGAAGGATGCCAACCCCTGTTGATTGAACATCGGGAAGGTTTTCAATTTACCCTTTATTTTCTTAAAATTAAAAATACTTAAATTCAAAAATTTCGCTATCTTGTATCGTCTCGTCCGATAGATGGAATGGTGCAAAGAGCTTTCTAGTCGAACAACGATAAGTATACCAATTTGCCTGTTTGTCTTGTGGAAGATTGAGTTTAGTATTTATTGAAATCTATTGGCACACTCAATCAATGAACTTTTATGCAAGATTTATTTTTCGTTCTTTTAAAAGCTGTTATTTATAATTTTACATTTCAGCCTCAGTATACCTTTTCGTACACTCTCTGATCCATAAATCTTTAAATTAACCTTTCTTGGGTGTTGACATTTTGTGACGAATAAGGTTTTTCGGGTTATATTGATCCAGATTTCAAATTCACATTGTCGAAAATTAATTTGACCAAATTTAAAGTCTTTGCAGTCGAAATGCTTATTACAGTCCCAATTTTCAGTTTCTCTCGAGTACTGCGCTTTTTAACCCGATTGGCCATAAGGAACCTTTGCCGGAAGAGGGCATGTTTGGCCACGATCCGTGAAGCGACGACAGACGGCTCAAACTTCATGATTTTTTATAAATAGTCTACTTTTAGCCTTAAAATGGCCCAATGACCGTTCCGCGATAATCCGGGTGCCCCGGGGAAACCCTCCGGAGGAGTCAAATGCGGATATTCGCCGAAACATGCCTTTCGACGGCATAAACTTCATGATTTTTCATGAATAGTCTACTTATGAATAGTCTTAAAATGGTCCAATGGCCATAGTGGCCATTCCAGGACAATCCGAATGCCCCAGGGATACTGTTTAGGAGAAGACAAATACAGACTTCCACCGAAACATTCCTTTCGACGGCTCAAGCTTTTGTTGGGTAGTCTACTTCTAGCCTTGAAATGGATCAATGGCCATATTAGAAATTCTGAGACATCCCGGATACCCCGGAAGAACGCTTTAGAAGGGGACAAAAACGAATTTTTGCCGAAACATGCTTTTCGAATGCTCAAACTTGCTAATTTTTCATGAAAAGTCTACTTCAAGCCTTGAAATGGACCAATGACAGTTGCCTTTATTTACATACGAACTAGGATTGGTGGATCTTGGATTGATCTTTACGAGGATCCTTTTGATGTCAATTTTCGATTTTTCGTATTGATCCTAAGACCCTAAGACAAATCGGAGAGATCATCTTTGGTTATGATCATTTCGAGCTTCGGAAAGTGAACCATAATTAACCATTATAGCATGAAAATATCATATAGCTGTGATGTTTAGTTTCAAACACTTGAAGTGAAAATTATGCCAACTTAGAAATTATATTGGGAAAGGACTCGGTCGTGTTTGTCCTTAGTGTCCGTTTTGAGACCAACCGCAGCTGGTTTTAGAGTAGCTAATCCCCTTATTGATCCATGGCACTTTTGTTTAAAACCTTTGGTGAAAACCCAAGAATTTTGAGCCGTGTAACCAATACACGAGGTTTTGTGAGTGCCCTTATTAGATTCTACCGGAACCGCTTTCAAACTATCCGGAAGTGGCCACTCCTTTTTTGGTGCATGGCTTGATGGATTTACACCTTCAATTGTATCTGTTGAACAGTACCAGTATAAGAAGTTCCGAAAGCATTCGCTTTGGATACTTCTGGAACCGGTCTAAGGGTATCCACAAGTGGTCAAATCTCCTAGTTTAACCATGGCATGTCTATGAAACTTTTGGTGAAAAACCGTGAATTTTGAGCCGTCGATTGGTACCCGTATTGTGTGTGCGAAAGTGTCCGTTTTGAGCCCTATCTAAACCTGTACCACGGTATTTGGAAGAAGTCAAATCTCTTGTTAGTTTATGATTAGATGTCCACTGGGTGAAACATCATGAATATTACCCGATCAAACTGTACCAATAAATGCCTACCGGAACCGATTCCACAGAATCCGGATGCGGCAAAATTCCCTTGTTGGTCCATGGCTGATGACGTTTTGTGTAAATAATCACCAGCCATCGAACGGCACCAGTACAAAAGTTCCGGATATTTCGGGTTTGTGCCCTGTCGAAACCGGTTCCAGAATGTCCGGCCAAATCCCTTTGTTGATCTATGGCATGATGTTGTTTTTTGGAGAAAAAACATGTAATCTGAGCCGTCGAACGATACTAGTACGTAAGTTTCAAGAAGTGTCCGATTTGGACCCTACCTGATCCGATACCAGAGTATCAGGAAGTGGCCAAATCCTCTTGTTGGTCCCTTAATGATGTCCTTGGAGGTGACTTGGAGGTAAAAAACATGAATTTTAAGTCGTCGAATGGTACCATTAGATGAGGTTCAGAAAGTGTCTGTTTTGAGCCCTACTGGAACTGATAACAAAGAGTCCGTTCAAAGACCTTTACTGTCCCGTGGAATGAAGTTTTTGTATTTCGGGATGAAAAATCATGAATTTTAAACCTTCAAACGACACCAGCAAATGAAATTCTGCAATGTGTCCTGGAACTGGTTCCAGGTGCTCTGCTATGTTGTCCAGTACCCAAATGACGAAATTCAAAACTTGAGCTGAGGATGCTATTCTTAGAACCCATACCTTTCTAATGTTGGCAAAAGGTCACTAATCAGATCATTGGATTGGAATTTTGAGAGAGCGCCAAAGTCATTGGTCATTTTTAACGCTAATGTACTATGTATATATATTTTTTCTAATGCATTGGGCATGCATTTCAAAATCAGGTTCTTCTAGAAATCACATTTTATAAAAGTTTTTATAAGTTTTCTTGGATGTATTTCTCATGGAAATCTATAAAGTTCCCATAAGTTGTTTGGATAAATTATAAATCTCAGGTAGACGACATGTTTGAAATTTCCTGCTCTTTCTTCGTATGTTCATGCAAATTGTTTCTTAAATCTTAACTAATAAGTTATAAGTTGCACAGGTGTCCGAGACATAAGCTTTAGGTAATTTGAAGTTATAATCCTACCACATTGGACATTGGTCCGGCCCAAAATTTTACTTAGTCCGAACTCCATACATCGAAATGTATGTGGTTTTCATTTTTGCGGTGTTCGATGGTGCAGTTATGAGGTACCTACGCCGAACAAATTGAAAGGACATTTGGAATTTAAAGAGAAAAACAACAACAGAAACCGACTTTGGAATTTGGAAAATACATTTGAAACTTTTGCAAAAAGGAACAAACATCACCAATAGTGGATTGAATACAGTTGTTTAATTGTCACAAAGCACGCACGATTGCCTACCTAATTGCACCGAGTTCTCCTGCAAATGAATGCCTTTTGTGCTGATACCCACCAAGCTCATAAAAAAAACAATAGAACCACCAAAAACGATCTAAACCACATACCTTTTTCGCAGAACGGTTCGACAACTTGCTCTGAGCAGCAAAACCGATAACAACTTCGCTGCCTTTGTTGTGATTACTGCCAAGTGAATGTTTGAAAACAAATCCACACACAAATTGTTGTCGCTTGGCTTCCCGCAGGTTTCCTTCCTCCTCTTCTGCGGCCTCACCACTTCGCTTCGTAAACCGACTGTCACAGAAGGACGGGTACTCGTGCTCTTCTCCTCACACACAGTAAAAACCCAAATTAACTGGACAGGGCCTTAGCGTAACACCACACTCTTTCTGCTGCTGCAACGATGCCCTCTTCTCAGCCCGGGACTTTCTTCCGGATTCTCCAATCACACTCACACGCACTCCCTCTCTTTGCTCTTGGCTTTTCACACCCAGCAAAGAAAAAAAAACACCTCTTTCAACAAATTCTTCCGAATTACTTGTTTTCTTCGCCACTTACAAACCTGGCCGCCCGGTCAATAACTCAATTTCCACACTAGGCACCTCCGTCACGCCCGTATACCAGAGCTCAGCAGATCGTGCGTTCTGCCTGTTCTTCTTTTCCTATTGCTTCTTCCCCCAGAGGGATCCGGAAGTTATCGACGACCACACACAGGTATCCACTCACCCAACAATAATCTTCTTCAGGGACTGAAGGGGCACACACCTTTGGCTGCAGCAACAACCGGGGAGTCTCGCGTTTTGCTTCACTTTTCCACTCTTCTTCACTTGGGGAGCAAATCGTTTTCTTTTTACTCGCGCGCGCCGCAGAATCGACAAACTGGATATTCCAGAAGTGCTCGATCTTGGTTCGGTCACACACACACAAATGCACGCACGCACAAACCGTGTTCTCCGCGGATCGGTATATGAAAAAACGCGAAAATGCCGAAAAAATGGTCTATCACTAACTGTACAGGGAAAGAGATTTTCCTCCCGAGAAAATGCCGTAAAAATTGAACTGCAAAATTGGATTACAAAATTGAACTTGCCGCAGATTATGGGGCACAGCCGGAGCGCTATTTACACTGTCCTACGAAGGGGCACCAAAAAATTCACTGTTTCGTCTGGATCTTCTACTTGCTGGCTGCTGATGTCCGCTCGCTGCGGGACTTCCTAAAATTTTGCACTTTACAAAATATACAGGCTTAAACAGGATGAATAATACACGCAGGATGTACACAACTAAAAACTAGTGAGTAGGATAATCTTTTTACACGGAACCGAGGAGCCGAATGGCCGTTCTTGCTCCGGATTTCAATAGAATACAAGTAGTGCACTACACTTTTTTGCTGCTGAAGCTGTTCAGACAGAGCTCGTCTCGTCCCGTTCCGAAGCTATGATGTTACGCCATTTGTTTTTTCGCGACTTCTCTGTCCCTCTGTGTCTGATGTCTGGTGTGAAGAACCGTGAGTTCTCGCTCTGAAGTTCTCTGGCTTTTTGCTGCTGTATGTGAGAGGCGAACGACCATCAGGCACTCATTCCTGGGCCATCATTCATCAAGCAGAGCTGCCAGTTGTGTCGCACAGTGATCACGATAAAACAACATGCAATTTATGTTTACTTTCAAAATTCATTGAACTTGCCTGTTCGACAGAGTAAGAATGATGGTTGGCCCAGGCCCATCTTGCCGAAAAAAATATGTTTAATGTTTTAACAGCGGCTGCATAGTCTTGAAGAAAATTGAAATAGTACTTTTTTTAGTTCCTTGATTATCGAGATTTTCAGACCTGGCCGTAGTCCGTAGTGCACCTAAATACTTTTTTTTAGGTATTTTTGTAACTTGTCCGAGGTGAGTGAGTGAAAACTCGTGACTTTGGCGTGAGAGGTATGCATGCTAACCACTCCGCCGGAGTCACCCCCAACGAAAATGTACATAGTTTTTAGCTGAGGAAGTACCAGCTTAATGATTCGCCCCTAATAACCATACCCGCAGGAAGACAGCCTCAACTATTCTGTCAAAATAACCCAGTAAACAAAACCAGGTGTACTTGGGACCAATGGGTTCTACAACAGGGAGCCAATTTTAAATCGCTAATTTCCTGAAGTCTTTTGAAAAACAGTTTTTCATGAGACATATGAGAACAGATAAAAATAAGCAAAACCAGCGTGTTTTGTATTTTTCTGAAACATAGAAGTAACAATTGTGTTACACCATCACAGAGAAGAAATTGCTCGAAACATTGCTATAAAAAACTCTTGAGAAATTTTCAGTCTCAATACAATTTTTAACAAAAAAAAAAAAATAATGCGATTTGAAATAGGATGCCTCCAGAAGCGTCTTTCCTGGGGTCTCACGGATGCGAGACGCTATTTTGGACGGATTTGGCATCCTGCCAATACGTGCGGCCGGTGTTAGACTGGTTCAGAGGTAACAATGTTATTTATTAACCAAAAGATTTCAAACCACCGAACTCCGCATAACTGATTGAGAAGTTTTGGGCCAGCATAGCATAGGCCAAACTTCGTAAACTATTCAAGATCTAGCTGACTATGAAGAAACAATGGGTAATATTATCAGAAGAAGTCGACCCCACTATCTACCAAATCCTTGAGGGATGTCAAATTAAGTGGAAACTTAGCCATACTGTGGAACTTTGTTTCCTGATTGTTCGAAGATGTGTCAAATAATCATATTTAACGTAGGAATACGTTTCTCTTTTCTATACCGGGTGTCATTTCAAAATTTTGAAATATGGTTGAAAAATTTGTTTTCCCTAACACGGTCGTAGGAAACGGGTAGCAAATGAAATAATAACTTTGCTTTGTTGCCGGTGTCTGAATTGTCAATTGTGGCCCTTCCCCTATTGTTGAATTTGCTTCGTTCTATATTTTCGTGAATTCCTTCTCTCAACGCTAGTATATAGCCGCGGGTGAACGAAATTGGTTCAGTGTTCGCTAGCGGCTATATACTGCCGGTTCGAACGAGGCTTTGCTCTCCCGCCACAGTCCGACTGGTTGTGGTATGGGAGCCAAAGCAACGCCGGTTATTTAACGGTAAATTCTCGGGTTTTTTTTCATTAGGGCCAATCTAACATTCAGAGATTCTCTCCGGTCTCGCTCTCTTTCATTTATTACAGCACCGTTATAAAACTTTCGAGGGATCATTTAGTACAAATCGAACAGTGCTGGCTAGCATACACTACAAATAGTAGAATGAAAAACGTAAAGGTGATTGGAATATGAATGAAAGAGAAAGTAATCAAAGAGAGTCTCTCAATCTTAGATTCGCCTTAATGAAAAAAATCCCTAGAGTTATTTTCCAACGCGTTATATTATCACCGTCCTTTTCATGACGATCAATTGACTTTAAACGTAAAAGAGTATTTGTTTGAGTAAAATTTTCAAAATTTAACCTATGCCACCATTGAATAGCATAACCCAGAAAGAAAGGCGTCAAGAAAATAAAATATGAAGCAAAATGTATAAGAGGGGACAGGTTAAGGTAAAATAATAATTCAGCGCCAACATTTGACTAGGGCGAATCTACTTTTATAAACAATGGCTTTCGTAGTTATTTTCTCTTGAACAAAAGTTTACAAATACAAATTAAGCGCTCTTTTACGAATAGGAGCTTTATCTCTATCCGCTGATACATTCAATTTGAAGGAATTGTATTCTACTTCCGATAAATAAGCAAAAGAAGTGTTTGTTTACAAAAGTAGATACGCCCTTATGAAATGTTGGTTTCATTGGATGTTCTTACTTTTCTAATGCTTTGATTTTCTGTGGGCATAAAACAAGAGAGTGATAAGTTTTATTGTCCAGTTTGACTACTACGTTCTCAAAATAATGTCTCAGCAAAGGCAATCGAAGTACGTTGCTGAGTCGTAACGTAATAATTGCAGAGTCGGATTTTAAGAGTTGATAAATTTTACAACTTCATATGTACACCAATACTCAAATTACCTAGTTCAATAATTATCAACCATATGGTATGTATTTATTGCTTGAATAATACTATTATTACTATCCACCAACGCAGTCCTACGAAAATCTCGCGGTTATATCCCTGATATAACCCAACTCTAATTTTTTCTTTGTCGTTATGTTTGTGTTTCTCAATATATTGGGAGAACAGCATTTATTTTCAATTTAATCAAGCAAACAAATATTTTTATGGATCATGATCCTTCTAAAGGATTAGTAATGAACTTTAAATACGCTTCCTTTTCTTGCTTTGTTATTTCACTTTGGTCATGATCCCCGACAAATGTAAATTAGCCAGCACTAAATCACAGAACGCGGCATCAACTTGACATTATACATTACAGCAAGCTTACAAGCTATACATATGCTATGGCTTATTTACTCGCTGTAGACGTCTCGGTGCGACTAGAAAAAACAGCTTGGCAGCTTTTATTAGGTGTAATTTTTGTCGTCATTTGTCGTGCTCAATTGCCGCTTGTTCAATTGCTTGTTTAAAAGACAATTGCTGAACTGTGGCTTTCGGGTATTGTGAATGCTGGGTTGAAGTTTTTATACAGTTTATTGCAGATGCTTATGGTTACTTGGGTAGTCTGTAAGGGAAATTTCCTTTCTCTAGGCCTTTCTAAAGATGTGTGAATTCTATCAGCAAAGTACAAAAGGTCTTCAACTAGTTTGACTGATTGGTATATTTTGCCATGTGGTCCACTCGAAATTTGCAATAAAATATAAGTCAATAAAATTTTGCAGTTCTTCAGTCGGGTAGCCACACAATCACTCCTTTGATTTGACAATGCTGCCTTTGATTAGAATGGCCGCTTTCACTTGAATCATTAGCACATCTCTGTCAAATGACCATTGAATTGGCCGAACTCTTTAACAATATTTCGAATAATGTTGTGTTATTGTGTATCCATCGATGTTGGATCAGTGGAGTGTCAAATGAAAGATTTGAAATTGTCCGTCATGTTCGAATAGATTCCGATAAACATGTTTTCAGTTTTTGTGCTTGCTCAGCTCAGCAAATGACGTGTAGTCCAGTTATTTGTATCATGGATAAGATTAATTTGATTCAAGGGACTCACTCAATGAAAATATGTAGACCATAATGTATTCCAATTCTAGTAGCACAATTGTTACACATCCATGACAAATCTCGACAATCGTGTCTTGTTTTAAAACTGACTAAATCTTAAGTTCAGATGATTACTGCGCGTTGGTTTAGAAATTTTGAACCCATATCATATTCAGAGGATCACTCAACTCATGGTTCGATGAAGATCAATCTTCAAAAATTCAATCTTCAAATCTCTCGCATTTATCACGACTAATATTGACATCTAAAAGTTGTGCAGCAAAATTTGAATTGTTGATATTTATTCTCTGCTTTTTGATTTCTTCTTCTTAAGGGAAGCCAAGTTACTCTATTTCAAATATGAGATCATTAAATGAAATTTTGAAAGAATCGTTTTCTAAAGTAATCCAATATTAATATTTTCTTGCTCTATGGCCATATTTTTAAAACCTTTCGGGTGCACTGTTTACTGTTTTAAAAACTGAAACTTTATAATGCGTGTGAGTTACGACGTGAAAACACTACCAAGCCGTAGTGAGTGCTGCTGTTGCAGAAACACGCACCATCAGGAAACGCTAGCCAGTACACTCACACAATCTCATCCGTTTTGCAGCGATCACATATTTTTCAATCGAACACTCAGCGGCACCAGCACTCACTCTCTCAGAACGCAACAAAAAAAAAAGTCGTCCGGCAAAACCGTGTTTTCTGGGCCCCATTCGTCCAGACAAAGCAATTTCATGAACTTCAGTTCCACTTTTAAATTGTTTTTCCAATCTACACCGATTCGATTCACTTACACTTGGGTTATTTCCACTATATACAACACTTTGAAGCGATAATCTAACAATATTCGAGCATATATGAACGCTAATTACACCAATCAATTTACATTTTCCGTGTCTTCTGCTTACTAGTAGCTAGAAGCCTGACTTGCTTGGAAAAGCTGCTGCTTGCTTGCTTCGCGCACGAACACACACTACCGAAACCGTTCAGTGACTTTGCTTTTGCTTGTTTCAGCTTCAGATCCTGCCTTGTCCAATGACTGAGTTACTCTTCTCTCAGTCACTCGATCGCTTGCATTCTCTCTCTCTGTAGTGAGAAATCAGCATGCATGGCTTCCCTCGGCTCCAGGTCATGGCAAATGAGCAGGATCAATGTACTCAGTTCATATTCCGCCGGGCGCTTTCTTAGTGACAGGTTATAATTTGACATTAATTGTCAAAAAACCGAGGGGTTTTTACTGCGCTTATTAAGGAGAATTGGGATGGAATCCTACAGTGGTGAAAAAAACGCATAACGAAAAATAATTTGCTATAGTAAGTGCGCTATATTTTGCGCATTTAAGAAATTATAAATTTGATATCATTATAGAAAAGGCCTAGAGAGAGTTACACAATTCTTGTCTTGCTCTTATTACTTTTTGTCAAGTCTATTTAAAGAGCGCAATGCAGTACACCTCGTAACTGACCGAAAATTTATTTAAAAAAAGTAATTTCTGGATTGATGTATGGGTTCCTAATTATGCGCACTTAAATTAAGATATTCCATATTTTGCGCACTTGTGTTCCTAATTTTGCGCACAATAATAAACTAATAAATACTTATGCAAACATTGAAACAATTTAAGTGGTATAGTTTTAGCAATATAAATGGATTTTGATAGTAAAGCAGGGTAAGTCTACTAATTTGCGACCTAGCTACAAATCTATTTATGTTTAAAAAGCGATAGTTAGTAAATTTTTCATTTGTTTTTCTCAGAGACTTCTATTCATTTGTGAACACATCAGTATTATGTTGAATTTTCCATAGATTTTTGCCAAAAAATATGTGTGGATTATTTGCCTTGCAGGTTGACAAGATATCGGTTTCCGGTTTATCTTTGCCTTATAAGGTTGAACATCGGGTAAACAGAACGCTTTTCAAAAAATATCCTCTTAAACATCATTCTATCCCGCGGTTTCATGCAAAAAACTTGTAAAGGCCTCTTTTTCAGCAATAGCAGTTTCTGTCACCATTGCTTAAATACGAGTGGAGTAAGTGATGTGTTCAGATTGTAAGCTATTTTTAGGTGACATCAAGAAAAACTGCACGTTGATCAACTGTAACAAACGAAAAATATTTTTAGTATCATGAAATATATATAAATGTTTTGTTTGATCTTACCAGGCAATTTTGATTCACCAAATCCATCTTCAACGGAATGACACCCTGTCGAACTGAGCTGCCACGAGTGACCATTTGCATGGTTTTGGCCAAATTATCCGAAGAATACCGCATATACTTTCGCTCGGAAGCCAACATGATGAACTGTAAACAATAAGGAACATGGTGAAAAAATTGATGCCATATTTTGCGCATCAAATTATGCAAATTTTCTGATAAAGTGTTACACAAACAGCAGAAATGTAATGTGATGAATGTAGTACATACCTGTTTACCTTATTTGGTAGTGATTTCAGCTTTTTAAACTATTTATCTGGTAATAAAATCTATTGTGATAATTGACACTTATCTTAGCACATACGCTAATAGGGCGGAAAATTTGATGATTTAGAAGTGCACACATTTGTGTACGAACCGCGGTTTTAGGTATGAGTATTTTTTCTCATCATGTATCCCATTAATCGAAATTAACAATTAACAAGCTATTCGTGTCGAAATTCAATCTCAAAAATGCAGCAAATCATAGTTACAGAACCAAATATACAAAACTGCACAAAATTAGGCATTTTGCAAAATATAGCGGACTGGGTCTGGATAATATACCAACTTTTTGGCATAGAGTACAGCAAAAATTTTGTTCGTGGAAATTGCCATTTTTATGGTAACCTAACTTAACCACCTATTCAGCATATTGTTATTTGGCCTTTTACCATCTGACATATTGTTTAAACTATATATGAGATTGTTAGCAACAATCAATATGTAACTAGCGATTTGAAATTGGTTCACTGTTGTAGAACCCCTTGGTCCGAATTACACCTTGAAGCCAGCACCTTGTTATACATATTTGCGCCTTTGTTTTGATTTGCTGTGTTATTTTGACAGAATATTTGAGAGTGTGTTCGTGTGAGTTCATTATGAGGGGCGCATTATTAAGCTTGGGATCGAGCTTGGGACCGATGTGCTAGTATTGACTGAGCCAAGAAAAAAATCGTTTTTGTATGGGACCTACTGGTCTTAGAGTTAGTCTATGTTGTTAGTTTATAGTTGTCAACTATAAAGGTAAATGTCGTAACAATAACGGAAGCGGTCGTCAACAATAAGGAAAATGGTCTAGGAAAGGTTTGTGATTATGCGGGTGAAAAGTTCATCCAATAACTTTATGAAATAGGGTATTATAGGCGTATGTAGGTTACAACATTGTTCGATAGTAAATATAATAATATACCGGCAGTTAATTTTTGTTTTTCATTCTGACAAGTGTAACTATTGAAAAAAACAATTTCAAAATATTATGAAAAATTTTTGAATGCAAGACAACACCATCCTATTTCACCATGAAACACAGACTACCTTAACCAACGAAGCAAACATTGATTTCTAGCATACATAAGTTGACATTTATGTCATAATGGGAGCCGTTTTTATGTGCTGGGAGCCCTCGTTACTGAAATTAAATGTCACTTATTGAAACTGCATGTCGGTTTGTAAAAATAAAAATGATTAGATTTTTATTGTTTAAAAATCGAGAAAAAATAGTTGAGCTTCTTAAAAAATATGTTTGTGCTAGGAAGAACACCCATCATCGATACTGATAAAAAAACATGTTTTTTTTTAAATTAAAACCCTCTATTGAGCCACAAGGAATCCGATTGAATTTCATACCTATACCGTATGAAATGTCATGCTTGTTGTTTGTACATTAGCTTCATTAGGTGTGTTTTGGAGTTTCTTCACAGCAAAAAAAAGTAATATACAGCAACGTAATTGATGCTAACGTATTGAAAACTGATGTAATCAAGGAAATATGATGCACAATAACATCCACTTGACATTGCTCTTCAAATTACATCAGAACAAAATTATTAGTTGTATGAATGTAATAATCACATATCAAAAACATTTATATTACACGAAAACCAATGCACATAAAAGACTCCGCAAAAAAAAAGTTAAGCATTACACGATGTTTTGAGGCTCTATCGCATATAGTTATGTAAAATTCAATCTTCCAGCACTGCCAGACTTGTTCTTTTTTTTTTCATCTTCGGCAAAACCGTTTTCTTGTCAAAGCAAAATCAACCGTAACCATTGCATCCGAAAGCTGAAACATGCGAACCGTGCGAAATGTATTGTTTATCAGCCATATACAGATGACGACGAAATTTGCGGAAACTAAAAACCATTTACCATCCATCCCTCTGAGACGAACAGATATTCGTCTGCAATCGGTACGTATAGGATCCGCAGGTGTACACTCAGTAGTAAAAAAAAGCCGAGCAAAATTTTGCTTCCAAAAAACGCGTTGTTCAACCTTCTGTAACTTTGTCAATTATCAATATTTTTGGCAGAAAATTTGACAACATTACAACCAATTTTTTTTAATCAGTTCGTTTATTTGTTAGGTTCAGGCGTGTGTAACACTTTACGGGGCCGATATTCAATATTGTTGTACAAAAAATATTTACTATTTGTTATTAGTAAAAGAGGGATGCCAATTACTCATGGTTAGTTTGAGGTTAATGGGTCACATTTTCGTTTGGAAAGGGCTAGGTAGGTATCTTATTTAAGCCATTATTTGCTGCTTTTGGTTGCGACATCTACCAAATCCTCGATCCCTGTAGTCCCTTTCAGGAACTAAGCCGGAGATGGGTGACCACAGCTTGCTGGGCAAACTGGTACAAGTAGCACGGAAACAAAAGGATAGTATAACTGGGACAAAATGGTAGGGAATTTACTAGAGTGGAAGGAAGGAGGGTGATGATGTTACACTCTTAGATCAGACAAACAAAGGAATTCGTAAACCGCTTGCATGTAGGAAAGATCACGCATTCTCAAAACATCTCTTATCTACCTCGGGCCAAGAGCCTGGAGGCATTACTATTAGAGCAATGCCAAACTGCGTGAGCGATGTCATCATAACCAGTTCCGCACCTACATAAATTGCTATCGACGAGGTTAATTCTGTAGAGATGTGCGTCTAACGAGTAGTGGTTGGACATAAGTCTTGACATCACACGAATGAAACCACGACTTATATCCAGACCTTTGAACCACGATCTTAACGAAACATATGGAATAATGGAATGTTACCACCGCCCGTTCTAGAGAATTACTTGCCCAAATTTTTGCAAACTTTGAAGAGAACTCTGACGTACTAATGGGAAAAATTCATCATGTGAAATTCTTCTTTCAAAAATCTCGCCTTCTTGTGCGCCAACCTTTGCTAGAGAGTCTGCCTTCTCATTGCCTGGGATTAAGCAATGTGAGGGGACCCATACAAAGGTAATCCTAAATGATCTTTCGACCAACGCACACATCTGCTCCCTTATTTTTGAAAGAAAGAAAGATGAGTGCCTCACTGTTTTCATCCACTGCAGGGCCTCAATAGAACCGAGACTATCTGAGAAGATGAAATAATGGTCTATGGGCATGTCTGAAACTATCCCCAATGCGGAATTGATTGCTGCCAGCTCAGCAACATATATGGAACAAGGTTCCTGAAGTTTCCGGAAGGCAGATGCGTATTCATTGTAGACACCAAAACCAGTGGATCCATCAATGCGCGACCCATCAGTGAAAATTACAATTGACATGTTGATACTTTTCAATAAAAATATAGGGCATTAAAATAAGTCTCGTTATAACCACCTTTACACCATAATGACCTATGTCCATCTGATTTTGTGTAATATTCAACAACTCTTTTTGCTGTGTGACCTCATTCAACGCATAGCCTGAAGTGAGCTGAGACTATCCGTAAAAATGAATAATTAATCAGAGGGAAGAGAGGCACTCAGTTTTCTCCGAAGAAAATTCGATACCCAGCGTTACAGCCCGGGTAGACCAATTGTCTATGGTATGCTGCAACGGTCCCTGCAGGTTGTTCGCCCCTAGTTCTATAGTTGAAACAATGGCATCATCCGCAAGCTGTCTTAGCGTGCAATTTTTCATTAGGCAGCTATCGATGTCTCGGACATAAAAAATAAAAAAGCGCAAGTTACAAAGTACAAAGAGCAAGGCTACTGAAATCAATTCTAAATGGTAGAATGGTAGAACTATAGATTACATTATGTTCAGCGATAAGATAACATTTAACTTATTGAATCCAGGAAAGTGTGAGCTGTTTAGTGGAGTATCTGTAACTAAAGAATGAGAAAGATTAGTATTTTCCGTTTAATTTCAACTAACTATATTGTGTATCTTGACAAATACACCTATTGCGTCTATCAACTTATAAAAACGAAGATAAAACGTATATTCTTAAGAATCAATACATTTTTGTCTACATTTTCGCAAGTCAAGTCAATAAATATCTGGATAAATACGCCCATTTGATTATGACGCTCGAAATGCCATCTCCCCTAAATATAGCCCTGGCGGTCATTTGACAGAACGTTGCTGTCAAACACATGTTCGATTTTGATGCAAAAATGTCAAACATCGAAATTTAGGAAGAGAAGAGAGCGAAGAGTGGCAAAGAGCAAAATTCACACAGAAATCATCCAAAAAATCGTGAAAAACGGGTTTTCGGCAAGACTTATTGGACATTTTCTTAAGTTTTAACTTAGACGATATTTTCAAGTTTTGTTCTAGTTTAAAAAGCGTGTGCAACGTTTGAAATTATATAATGTGTTGTTGAAATTGGCGAGCTTGTCTGTCTCAAACACTGCAAACTGTTCCAAAGTGGTGAAAGGCGAAAATCGGAAGGAAAATTAGGAATTTCGTTTTCGATCCGGATAGGAGTAAGAAAACAGAGCTTTCACTAGTGTATATCGCGGGAATTTGAACCGATGGAAGTGAACACGGCGGAAACTTTGGCTCCGCAGGCGAATGGACTCGACGGTAATGCAATTTCAACCGCTGTGAAGAGTGGAAAGAAAAAAACGAAAAGGAAAAATAAATCTAAAAATACCATCGTAAATGCAAGTCAGGAACAACAGGAAGCGAATGAGTCTAAGGACTCGACAGGAAAGCAAAACGGACTTACGCAAGATTTGCAGGACAGTTCAGTGGACAACGTTGGTCAGAAGCTAGAAGAGGGCTTAAAGTTGAGCAAAAATGGTTTGACCAACGGGGCCTTATCAGGGTCTGAAGATCATCAAGCGGCCAAAACTGAAAATGTAGCGACTACGGGGAAAAAGAAACATAAAAATAGGCAGAAAAATAAGAACCAACCTGTCGTTGTTAGTGGGAATGAACAAACAAGTGCACAAACCCAAACTAGCGAAGTTCTTAAGAAGGATGCAGCCGAACCAGCAACAAATCTACATTCGGCTAACCAAACACAGCCAGTGATAGCCCCACCAGAGGACCCTCCAAAGCCTACGATAACGTACCAGGTGTACGAATCAGAACTGCAGATGCCGTGTATAATGTCATTAATACAGAAGGATCTATCGGAACCGTACTCAATCTACACGTACCGATACTTCATTCACAATTGGCCCCGGTTATGCTTTCTGGCGTGGCACGAGGAGCGTTGCGTGGGGGCGATCGTATGTAAGCTGGATATTCACCGGCAGAACATCCGCCGAGGCTATATTGCGATGCTGGCCGTTGACAAGGACTACCGGAAGCTTAAGATTGGAACGACGCTGGTTCAGAAGGCAATTCAGGTGAGTCGCTTTCGATTGTCTAATTAAAGTTTAGGTCAAATGTTAACGCTTGCTTTCTTTCTCACTTCTTATAGGCCATGCTGGAAGACAACGCCGACGAAGTGGTTCTGGAGACGGAAATCACCAATCGACCTGCACTGCGGTTGTACGAAAACTTAGGCTTCGTACGGGACAAACGGCTATTTCACTATTATCTCAACGGGGTGGACGCTTTGCGGCTCAAACTGTGGTTCAGATGAATATTAATATCGCAGGGCTTAGGCTAGGCAGGCAGGCATTTTTGTACGGTGTAAAATATAGTGTGTTTCGATCCAGACTATCCGATGGCGACATTGTTCACTGTGGTCCGCGGTAGGTAGTCAGTCAAGTCAATCGCCGAACAGTGGAGCTTAGCAGGCAATTCCTCAAAACTGAAGGGACCTAGCGAGCAGACCCTATCGAGGCGATGTAGGGTTTAGGTTAAAAACTAGGTGGTCGTTTAGACAATTTTAGTGCGCAGGTGATATTGTATAAGGTTTGTAATTTATGTAACCGAAAGTTTCATAGCAGCATGTTTAGGTTAAATATGTGTCAACCTAAAAGGGATGGTAAATTGAAAGAAATTAACTCAAAATTACGCTTTTGGTACATCGGGACAAGTTGGACAGCATTGTGCAAAAAGATTTTTGATTTCAATTAGCTGTCGAAAGGTAAAGCTTGTGGAGAAAATGCTCGTTAGCAAAGTGTTTTGCATTCTGAAACTAGCGTAAAAGCTTTTAGTATATTATTCAGACAAATGTTATAGTGGAGTTAATATCACTTTGCAGACATTTTCGGTCGTTTCTACAAAATCTGTTTTATGTTTATCTGTTTTTCGACAAATACTATCAAATAAAATATTTAAACGAAGCAAAAGGTTTCAAATTGAACATAGATGCCCTTCTGTTCAACTTGCCCCGATGTGCATTATTCGAAAGATAATTTTACTCTGGTGGTGGAATTACTCAAGCCAGGAATCAATTATATTACCAGCCCTGTGTATAATACGTCTGTGAACTGTCGGTTAGCCTAGAAGCGACCCAATTCGATGCAGTCTACTAACCCGGACTGGAAAATGCAATATAATCCAGCTTGAAGTAACTCGCCATAACCAATGCGCAACTGTGAGTCCAAAACATTACATACACGTACACGCGCTTCGAACGAAGTAATTGCAACTGTAAATGAGTCTAACTTACGTCTAAAAAACATAAATCACTAACTATTATTTATATTAACATAAAACACGCGTATATCATTCTGTAAATAAAGTTGATCGTCGTCAGGCAGGCGTTCTTCTAGTTTGTACTTGGCGTTTTTTTGTTTTTATTTATCTGCTTGCATTATAGAACTAGTTTCTCTTTGTCCCTATAACCATCTTATGCTGATTTAAGATTTCATACTGAATTTAAATATTGAATCAAGATTAAGTTCTAAACTTATCCGATACATATAAGGTTTCTCATTTGCTTTGATATGTGATGGTGTATAGTTTATTCCACACATGTCGCTAAAAATGCGTTGAAGAAAAGGCAGCTACATTCAACTAAAGTACCTTACACTGACGAAAAAAAAAATCTATCGAAATTCATAAGATTTGCCTTATGAAACTTCATGATCCCACTGTAATATGATTTCACGAAGCTCTTATGACATCCATGAGTGCTACTATGGTTTTCTTAGTTAATCATTATGACTGTATTGAGTCATTCGTATCAATTTTATAGAAACGCCTCATCACTGTCGCTTGTGTATCAAAATCATAAGGCAAAAACCGCGCCTGATTTTTTTTTTGTTACTCTTGGGGGAATCTGAGATGATTCCGATGTTATTGATAGTATACTTATTTATTTATATTTATTTAATATAAGTTTATACCCGTAATATCTTAAAGTTCAAGGAAGTTATAACTAGCCTGTAATGTGGTCAAATAGTAAGGTAACATCAAGGGTAAGTCGCTCAGAACAATGTGCTTGCCACGATGTCTTACACACCATACCACATGTGTGGCACACTGAGGAACACTTTTGACAGTTGAGCGTTTTCAAATGAAAAATCAGCAACCTTGCAAATATGCGTTGTTGTTGGTGACATTTTTTTTTCACTTTGTTTGTTTCTTCTCGTCAATCTAGCGAGAGTTTTGTTTGTTCAATTCGATAAATTAACTAACTAACTAACTTCATAGAGAATCTTAGAGAAAACTAATTCAGGTATATCGTTAGGTGAAACAATGTTAATTTAATAAGCAAGTTCCGACCAATCATTGCAACATTAATTAAAGGCATATTTTTGGAACAAATTGAAGGCTGAGTATGGCACGATCAACCTCCACATCCGAAACATTAAAAAAAACAAAACCTCTGCAGCCAGTCCTTGTCTCAAATAACCCTCGAGGCCATTCAGCTAATGGAAGGAGGCATGCAGATCATGGCAGATAGCTTATGCGAAGAAGCTGCAGCTGGTGCAACTCCTCTTACCGAAATATATGGTCCAACATATGCTAGTCAGCTTGAGAATTTCCGGTTTCTGAGCGGAGAAGTTATGTGTCTCATCGATCTGGCAAAACTGATGCAGAAAAAAGGTATAAAATATTTCCTCGACACAAAGAACATTACTGCTGTCAGCATCGAACTCTGTGACAAACATTCTGAAGAACACTCTCGTACATTATTTGAAAAAATAATGTTACACTTCGCTTCCCAGTAAGTACAATAAGCAAAATAATGCTCAATCAAAGATCCTATCACATCAAATGTCTTTAAACAGGGGTATACAGAAACCGATCTACGACGAGATGCTGGAAAAGCTTAAAAATATTGACGTAACAGTTTTTTCTAGCGGCTTTGGAAAATTTCGAGCAGAAGCGTTATGCCCTATTTGCCAAACGAATGGAAAAAAATCAAAGCTATCATTCTCAATGGATGACAGAGGAAACTGGCATATTTACAGTTTAAGCCGACACTGCAACACGATGCATTTTCAAATGCCAGATTGTTACCAGCGGAAACGACGCCGAACAGGTAATGTGCCGGTGACTTGTAGCGTAACAAGTCAGCCTCCTGATGCAGCTCAATTGAAATGCCTCTGCAATAGCGGAGGAGAAGCGTTGAAAACTCAAAAGATTTCTACCAGCTCCTCCTCAAACAATTCATACTCCATCTCTTATGACCCATTGAGTTTACCAGAGAATAGGATGACGAATGTTTCGATTGACTTGGCAGAAGAACGACCATATCAAGAGTTGGATTATTTGGAAGACGAAAGGATTGATGACGAGCAAAATGGTAATTTCCATAATACACAAATCAGTAAACGCTTACAAACAACAAATAATATTGTTAAAGATAAATCGAATGCTGCAGATGCGATTCAGGATGCAAAAACGCATGGCAACGTAGACGACGAACATCGTCAAAATTCTGGAATTGTAGATGTGGCAGTCTTGTGAATTTCTGAACCAATGTAGAAGAGCAAACTTAATATGTGTTAAGGATGTGCCATTGATTTCAAATTTAAAGGGTGTCCACGATGAAATTGCCACACTATGGAATTGCTCTAACTTTTTAACCGTTGGGTAGAATTTAATGAAAATTTGGGTGGATTTAGTTCATAGTGCATTATCTACATCCTGCAAGTTTTAAAGTCCTGTGATCAAAACTCGCGGAAATGGAGTTGAAAGAACAGCTCGTTCGTGATAAAATCTTGCGCATCCATTACGAGAACAAGGATCTCTCGCATCGTTCCATCGCTAAAACGTTGGGAATCGTGAATTCCACGGTGTCGCGAGTGATTAAGCGGTTCGAGGAACGGTTGACCACCGATCGGAAGCCCAGAAGTGAAGGAAAAAGCATTCCGTACAACACCAAAAATCACAACCGCGTAGTTGGGACCTTCAACCGAAATCCGAACGCCTCTGTTCGGGATGTGGCTAAGAAACTGCACCTAAGCCGAAGTTTTGTCCAGAAGGCCAAAACTAAGGCTGGGCTTCGAACGTTCAAGGTACAAAAGGCCCCTAATTGCGACGAGAAGCAGAACAAGTCCGCCAAAACCCGTGCCAGGAAGTTGTACCTCAACATGCTGACGAAAGTTGAATGCTGCATCATGGACGACGAAACATATGTGAAGGCCGACTTCAAACAGATCCCCGGCAACCTGTTTTTCACGGCCAAGGATAAGTTCAGCGTTCCGGAGCATGTCCGCACTCAGAAGATGTCCAAATTTGCGAAGAAATTCCTGGTTTGGCAAGCCATCTGCACGTGCGGGAAGCGGAGTGCACCTTTCGTGACCCAGGAACCCGTGAACGACAGGTATACATAAAAGAGTGCCTCCAGAAGCGGCTGCTTCCTCTCCTGAAGGCCCACAACGTCCCAACAATCTTCTGGCCGGATTTGGCCTCATGCCACTACTCCAAGGACGTGCTGAAGTGGTATGCGGACAATAAGGTCAATTTCGTGCCGAAAATGTTCAACCCTCCCAACACTCCGGAGCTCCGCCCCATCGAGAAGTACTGGGCGATTATGAAGCAGCACCTTCTTAAACGACCTAAGGTAGTGAAGACAGTCGAGGAACTGAAGAAAGTATGGGTTTACATGCAAAAAACGGTTGATTCGCAGGTTGTGCAGAATCTTATGGCCGGGGTTAAGGCCAAGGTGCGGGCATTTGCGTATGGACTGTAAATAAAATACGAGTAAAATGGTAAAATGAAGTTTAATAGTTATTTCTCAATCCCTGAAAATTTGATGGCAATCGGATGAAAACTCGAATTTTGCGAATCAATTTTGTGTGTGGCAATTTCATCGTGGACACCCTTTATATACATGAAATAGAGTGAAAACCTTGAGAAAATCTTAAGTGAATAAGTTTGTCTTTTGTTACAGTGAAAATACTGGAAATCCTCATCAGAGCTGTGAGTCAGAAAAATCGAACATGATGAGCTCAACTAACTCGACAGCTTTACTAGATGTTCACATAAACATGAACAGAAGATTTAAGCTTCAAAGGACGTATGGAGTACGCTATTCGGAATATGAACATGATGTTGCAGCATATATTCTATTGACGTCGGGAATCAGTTCTTATAAATTCAAAAGAGCCAATTTGCATCTTCCCAGTCCTAAATCCACTCAACGACATATTTCCCGAGACACACACACATACAATACGAGAGAAGGTGTTTTAATGATTGACCCGTTGGTTAAATACTTGAACGCCAACAATTTTCCAAAAGTGGTAGCATTAAGCGAGGATGGAACATCCCTGTCACCCAACCCGGAGTACTCACCTCGAACTGATTCTGTGCGCGGTCTCGTTGCACCGTTCGACAGTCAAGGAATGCCAATCCTTGATTTTTTCCTGGCTTCTTGAGCGGAAAAAATGATGAATGATTTGAGAAGATACACAGTTGAAGAATATTTATACGTTGTTATGGCTATTCCCATGGTTGTACGTGCATCTCCGTTTTGTGTCCTATACATGTGTTGTGACAACAAATTTACGAATCTTCAAATAAAACAGCACTGGAAACACGTAGAGACTCAACTGAAAAAGGCTGGAGTAAAAGTGGTAGCGCATGCATCCGATGGTGATCCACGTCTTTTACGCGCCATGAAGAAAGGACACGTCTTCCTCATCCAGTTGCAAACAAGTTATATGGATCATACTTCATAGCTAATATAAGGGGCGAAGTAGTTAACATCCAGGATACGATACATCTTGTCAACAAGCTTCGGCACGCTCTTCTTAATCCAAAAAAGCACATGACTATAGGTGGGGATAGGTGCTACGTAATTGTGACCACACTGCATTCTCATTTGTTTCTATGTCATAATATTTTAGGAACATACAGTGTATCTTCTCAGCATATCAGACAAATGATTGAGCATGGAGATAAAGCTGTACACAAAATGAACTTATCTGATTTAAATCCAGCCGATAAAATAATATTTGATCCAACATTAAAATTGATGGTACTCGATTTGATCGAACACTTGGCTGAAGTAGTTCTAGATTGTGAAGGCACAGTTGTGTATTTGAAAATGATGCGATTAATATACATATCCTTTGTCGTGGAAGAAATTACGCCAACAGAAAGAATATGTACAATATGGTTTGTAAATAAGGCATATAGGAAAACAGAACGTTATACCTTTGTTTCATTTTTAAGACTGCTCTTTTCTTCATTCGTGCATGGCGTTGGCAATGCCTTGACGCAGATAACAGCATTCAACACTGTACAACATCAAATGTGTTCAATTATATTCAACTCACATCAAACGAATCAAGCACAATACATTATGAACCTATCAACGAGTGCGCAAAGAAATTTTTTCCTAAGACTGGAGGAACAAACATTCTCAAGCGCTGTGAAACCAAAAGGACTCGAAACATTTTCAGAATAAAACGAATTACAGGAAAAGTTGTTAACATCACCAAGTCAAAGATGCTTTGGCTTTTGTCTTCAGGACGCGTAAGAAGGACAAACGATCGCTTGCAACGGTTTCATCGTATTCGGACAGATTCGAAGACACGTCCAACTGCAAAAGAGGATATTCTTTGATAATATTGACTTTGTAAAATATTTCTTTATGCTTTGCTCTTTAGAACGCTTGATTTTTTTTCAATTATTTGTTTTAATGAAAATACAAAAATGAGCATATCGTTAGTTAGTTCGCAATCATGTAGTTTCGCTTATTTATCAAATTGCCAGTGCATCATGGTCGAAAGGTGCAAGTATTATCTGACCATGTCGGTGTTTTTCCAATTAGTGGCTGTTTATTGTACTAGGTGTGAGACTTCCGGAAAGCTGTACCAACAATCAATATGCAACTAGCGATTTGAAATTGGTTCACTGTTGTAGAACCCCTTGGTTCGAATTACACCTTGAAGCCAGCACCTTACTATACATATTTGCGCCTTTGTTTTGATTTGCTGTGTTATTTTGACAGAATATTTGAGAGTGTGTTCGTGTGAGGTCATTATTAGGGGCGCATTATTAAGCTTGGGACCGATGTTTTAGTACTGACTGAGCCAAGAAAAAAATCGTTTTTGTATGGGACCTACTGGTCTTAGAGTTAGTCTATGGCTGTACGATTCTTCGTAGTGAGCAACTCAGCTTTATTCTTTCATACTTTCATTGTCCTCGGGTGCTCGGGAGATTTGCATTTTGGGCAGTTTTTTTTAACTGAATTAATTCAATCCGAGTTCCAATTAGAACCAACCACTTGAACAATTTCCTATCCGATATTAATCAATTTCTAAACTATAATTAAACTGTAACTAAACTATAAACTATAAACTAATTTATTATTTTTGGCCTTAAAATCCTAGAGCATTATTGCTTGTTGATTTTTGTGTTGTTTATCTTGTAGAAACCAAAACAAATGCTTGGTTGCCATCATCAGCAAAAATAAAAATTTGGATTATCAGCACATCGGCACCTTACGGCAACACGCAGAACATTGCAACGCATGTAGGAACACTAAAACAAAATAGCACAGGAGAAAAGTGTGCTGAGCGACTCACCCCTTGGGTAACATACATATAGTCATGGCATGCTCCATCGCACTTGTTAGCTTCTTCATACTTCAACACTCCTCCTCAAGTACGATGTTCTGCAGGCCAATCCTCTCCCTCAACTTCTGATCCTGCTTAGGGGTTTTGTCAGCACCTCCGCCAGCATATCCTCCGTCGGGCAATACTTGGCGAGAATGAGTCCAACTCTTGCCAAATCCCGGATTTAATAGTATCCGGTATCGATATACTTTGTCCGTCTAGTTTGCAGAGTACTAAAATTATGCAGCTCTGATTGTCCTCGCTCTGCTTCGGTGGAAGACAATGTCACACATGCCTGCTTAAACAAAAATTCGGAGTTGGCCTTCCTGTTCACACGATCACCTACCCAATCAGCGTCTGCGTAGCCCGCGATATTACCGTTTCCCCCTAGCTTCAGCTTCAATCCGGCAATGCCATTCAAATACCACAATGCTCGCTTTGTTTCCGTCTAGACGTTCTCCGTTGGTTTACTGACTGCGGCCAAGGATGGGCGGCGTGATTGCAAGATCAGGCGACATAGAGTAAAGCTGCAATGTAATGTGTAATGCCTTCCAAAAGGTTGCTGATTTGTGATAATAAATTTATATGATCAAATGCAACATTTCGCGCGGCACGTATTCTAGCTGGAAGAGCTTTTTGAGCGGCTGCCGGTGGCGGGCCAGGTATTGGACCGGAATCTGCAGGTGGCAATGGTGCTACGAAGTCTCCCAGAATCGTTCAACACGCTTACGACGGCGTTGGAGAGACACGGTCAGACGACGACTTGCCACTCGAGCTGATCAAATCCAAGCTAACGGATGAGGTGTTCAAACGTGAAGCAGCAGAAGTAGCGAATCCGTACCGTAGGCTGACGGCGAGATGCAGAAGAGAATGGTGATTTGCTACAATTGGCAAAAACCCGGTCACAAACAGATGCAGTGCCGGCATGGATGGAAAAGTGTACCGGTGAGGCGAGATCAAGTGACCAGAAGGAGAATCTGAGGATCGTTCAAGGCCGGATTTTTCGCTCATGTCATTGCATCACGTGAGTAGGCGTAAAACGTGGATCATGGACTCCGGGGCGACGTCCCATATGTGCGTAGACGCAAACTACTGTACTACTTTGGACAAGACCGTGAAGCAGGACGTCTACCAAGTGGATGGCAAGAAGACCACTACGGAAGGAGTTGGCTCGTGCAGGCTGATATGGGAATCACCAGAGGCTGAACGCCACTCTGTTGTCCTCTCGGATGTACGTCCCACAGTTTGAGACCAACCTTACTTCGGTGAACAAACTGGCTGCCAAAGGTGTCAAGCTTGTGTTCGATGCTGAAGAGATCATTCTTCGGGCGTGTACGTATACGCTGTATCTCACACTGTACACTGTATTGCGTTTGTTTTCAACCATGAAAGCTTCCACGGCAAAATCAAATGGGAGTTTTGCTGGTTGAAACTTTTCGTTGTTATCCCTGAAGCCAATCGGCGAGGGCCTAAGGGTGCCGCATTTTCAAGAACGACGAGATAATTGGAGACACAACCACGTCAGGCGGACTGTACATAACCAAACATAATCCTGACTGCTTACACACATGACACCGCATTCTGGGGCATCGTGAGCCAGATGCCATTCGCTGGCGACTGGAATCCGCATCAAGGACTGCGGATGCTACGTGACCTGTAAGTGTTGCGCCGAAGGGAAATTGGCACGTCTGCCATTACTTTCTTACGATGATCGATGACCAATCTTGCTATACCGTGGTATACTTTCTGAAAAAAAAAGCCGGAAGTTACTGAACAGATCAAAGAGTTTGTGCAGTTTGTTAGGAATCATTTCAAGAGGACGCCCAAGGTGATTCGAGCCGAAGAAGGAAATCGAAGGACCAAGTAGTGACGTCATCAAGATTATCTACTGCCCCATCGAATCGATGATCGCTGACGCCTTGACCAAACCGATGTCGATGGTGAAGCTGGAAACTTTCCGAATTCAGATGAGACTTCAACCATTGCTGCTTGAGGAGGAGTGAAGGAGTACAAGCAAGCCGAGATTTAAGCTGTTATTCATAACGGTAGTCTTAAATGTAAATCAATAGAAATATAGATCATTAGTAATCGTTCCCTTGAAGCGATCGGTTCGTTCTTCACTTCCCTCCAATATGATCACCATCTCCAAATTATAATGTTCATCGATAAGAACTGCTGGAGGAACTTCAGGAGCACTTTTGGGCTGCATTACAACTGATCTGGCAACACTAGTGTGTTTCTTTCCAAAATGGTAGAGCCAGACTGAGACCTGGTTGTTGAAGTTAAACTACCTCAAGGTTTTGCAAGTGCCCAGGGACTGTCCACTCTTGGGGCCTCATGGTGACGACAGAATATTTCGTTCTAAGCCATCATCATAAAGTAGCCATTCGAGAACTTGATTTTGATTGAAATCAAAGTATGGATTCACTTCACAATTGTCAATTTTTTTTATCAAATTCAGTTTTTATCTTGCTGTAATCTTGAGTTCACTTTTCATTGAGAAAGGTAGTTTTGGTTTTGATTCCATTAAGTGGAAGCTATCAACAGGAAAAATTGTACAGCAAATTGAATTATCAATTTGCTTTCACTGATAACATGATCAGTTTTAAATTAGTTGTCACATCAATACATTTTCGATATCAATTTTGATCTCTTAACCGTTGAAAATATCGCAACAAGTCGTGCTTTGAAATTGACGTGTTTTGTTTTTGCTGCGTCGTTTTCGCGAAAATAATCAAACAATAATTTGTAATTTAACTTAAGCTAACAGTGAAATCGTAAAATCTCCGCGTGCTCTGTGTAAGATGTAGTGAATACAATCGATTCCCTCCCGAAATGTGTGAGTTGCGGTAGTATTTCCACGTTTTTATGTTTTTTTTGTGTGTCCACGCACCCGCAAGAAGAACTACATCAGCTTAGTTTTGTTTATTAGAGGTAGTATTGTGACACCCGGACATAAATTATCAAGTTAGAGTGTTTTTCCGCTCTATCGCGAGTGAATCGATGATTATTAGCAGTTTTGAAGTTCGATAAAGAATCGTCTCATAGCGATGATTTGGATTACTAGCAGAGTGTGGAGGAAAAATAAGAAAACTAATGAAATGTAAAAAACGGCCATTTGCTGGTCAGAATAACAGAAGCAGCAAACGAAGACAGCGCGCGTGCGCGTGAGAAAAGCAAGAACATAATTTTATATGCCTTCATCACGTGGCGTACACAGTTTTGTTAGATCTAACGGGCGTTTTATTTTTACGCTGATTTTATCGCGAGTGCCTGAAATTAAATACGAATAAACATCGAAAAATTTTATTTTCACGAATAAACAAGATAGTGTCATGAAGGAGGCGGCTATGGGTGAAATTTATCTGATTATAACTATACAGGGTGCGGCAGAAAATAATGCGATTCATTTTCTATTTCTTTCAAATCACATTTTCAACTGATTCAAGCAATAAAATCAACATTTTCGAGTGCAGTTATCTTTATAAACTCCTTTTAAACAAATTTATTCAACGTGTCCTCCCTTTTTAATAATAACATCCTTGAGCCGACGCCGGAAGCCAGTGCATGCCTTTCGGACGTGGTCCTCTGACATTGACTGTTATGGTTGACTTGTGCGTGTTATGGTTGACTTCAGGGTTTCCACACTAGGGTGTGATGTTTTGCAGGCTCGTGCTTCAACATGTACCAAAATCGAAGAATTCAACGGATTAAGATTTGGACTGCTAGGGGGCCACAAATCCTTCGGCCAAAACTTCATGTTATCGTTCAACCATTGTTGGGTTCTATTGGACGTGTGACACGGCACTCCATTCTGCTGTAGGACAACGTTTTGGTCCTCGGAGAAGTTGGCCTTCACCCAGGGAAGCACTTGGTCCTTTAAAATACCGATATACACTTCGGTGTTGATTTTAACTCCAGCATCAATGAAAACAGGCGGAAAACATGACACCAGCCGGATGTTTGATTTGAAATTTGAATTTCACTTTTTCCGGAACGTTCTCCATTTTCTGCGGTGAAATGAACCGGTACGTGCGGCTGTTGGCCACAGCATCGATGAAAAGCTTTTCGTAGGAGAACAGGATTATCATTTTTTCCTTCTTCAATAATGAAAGCAATCTCTTGGTACGAGTCACTCGTCGTTCCTTGACTCGGTCCGTAATCAAGTGGTGTTTCACTCTGGCCCTGGAGAATGCATGCAGGTCTTCTTTGATGATTCTCCGCATGGATTTCTCCGAAATATTGGATTCCTTTGCAAGTTTTCTTATGGAACGCAGCGGGTTGCGAGCAATTTTTGCACAGACCGATTTGATCACGTTCGGCGTGCGTTCAAAGCGCGGACGTCCGCTTCCCGGCTTCCGCTGCTTAGGACCACCCTGCAGGGACTTTTTTATGTGGTAAACTGTTGCCAAATGGCACCCTACCACCTTGGCAATCTCTTTCGGCTTCTTCTGGGCGAGCTACAAACTGGTGATCACTTCTTTCGCGAACATTTTGACGAATTTGCACTAGAACAAATAGAATGTTTGAATGCAGCACTTGAAAGTAAACATAAACAAATACACTATCGACAGAAATTAGTCACTAGTTACACGAATTAACCCAATACTCAAGTTTGAGCAGTTTCACATTATTTTCTGCCGCATTCTGTATAACAATAACCTGATATTCACGTAATTCTAAATACGTGCCTGGTTTGGAAACGTTTCTAAATCTGGAGGTCTGTTGCAGTGCCCTTATCCAAATGATATCGGTAATGTTTACATTCGGGGTTTATCGTACGAGAAAGTAACCTCGGAATGGGCGTGACTCTCCAGACTTCCCGAAACGCGTAGCTGGATCTGCAGTAGAGCTATCACTTTTTAGCTGCTCCCGGATTAAAGCTGCTTTCAATGGTCACTTGAAGTATTGTTGTAAACAGATTTCTTTCATAATACCATTGCCAGCCGATGGATGTTAGATTATAAGCACACAACCGTCTTTTAACCGTTAAAACGACCAAAATGATAGCAAGAAGGGCAGCAAGCCGTGCTTTGTAGCTGACGTGTTTTGGTTTTGCTGCGTTGTTTTCGGTAAAATAAAAATTCAAATTCATTTATTCAACCACAAATTATGAAATATCAGAGTGCTATACGGCTATACGTTAGAAGTTGTGAAAGTGTGTTGTGATCCTGTTTGTTCAGATAGATTTTGCGTCAGTAGGTTTTTTCTCATTTCTTGTTTTTAGTGCTTCGTCCCGCGCCCGGACGAGCTTTTCTACATTGAAGAAGGATCTTGGTGAGGACGTTCTAAGTTGTAGAAAATATAACTTAACTATATAAAGGCCAGGATCAAGAATGTATATTTTTTATTTTGGAATTGTGAAAATTCTTCACATATCCATTTGATATGTGAAGATTGTCGTGCGAGGCTTATTGTTTATAATGATGACATCAGAAGGTCCGTGTATTATAACAGGAGTTCTTGAAATGGGACGTTGGATTTTCAATAGAGCTGTCACCTTGAAATTCAATAAAAATGTTTGCACATCGTGATCAATAATTGTAATTGTAATTTCTCAGCTCCCGCCCTGGCAGACCACTGTCCGCCCATCTGCGTTTGGGCTAGGCGAGAACCTACCAAGCCTGCCCGTTGATATGCCCTAGACCATATAGCACACCGGGATCTTCCACAAGCAGGCGCCGGTTATTAACTAACCAGTCCCAACAAGTGTTAGATTGATTACATAGAGGATAGTAGGAGGCAGAAAGTGAAGCAAGAGAGAGAGGGGCGTTTGAATGCTGAAACGAAAACGAAATAATGATTTAGTGATTATTGTAATTGATAAGTTCAAGTATGAATAGTTCTCATCTGTTTCTTCTCCTATTGGTTGTTGTTGCACTTATACAAGTGCAAGTTTGTCGTCCAACTTGCTCTTTGATTTCCACTACCGCTCGTATATTGTGTGGGACGCATTTACATACATGGAAAGATAGCAAACATAATAAAGATATTCGTTAGTGGTAACATATATAATACGCTTTCTTATCATGTGTTTGTGTGAAGGTTTAATATTTTAATTTTAGTACCGATTTCCGATTTGAACCGATTTACACCAACAGTAAGGATGCTATTGGGGCCACTCACAAATTGTGATGGTGGTTTTTCATTGAGAAAACAAGATAATTTATATTAAAGCATGAGAGCCAATTTAGATCAGTTTACACAGATAGTACAGACGCTGTTGCAACCACTCACAAAATGGAATAGTGATTGGCTGGTTCCTAGATATGTGGCCCAGCGAGTCTGGCGAACGAATAATATGGATCACAATTAATTATGATCCCCACCACCCGCCCACCACACCCGGCGAACCAACACATCTCACGGGGAAGCATTGTTCTTCTTTGTTCACACGATCACTCGCGCCACCGAACAATAGGTAAACGAAACAATAGAAAACGCGATATTCCCGACAACAACACTTTGCGCAACACACCCTCGACACAAATGTTCACAACCGATGTCCGAGGCAGGCTCCTTGATTTTCTCAAACTGTCAACTTGCACAACTACAGTCAAAAACCATTTCACAACTGGAACCGATATCTGCAATAAGCAAGCTGAACGTCCCAAAGAGTAATCTACACTTTGAATCACGATTGAAGGATTTCGCGAAATAAGCGCCACAAAAACATTCCACGCCTATTGTCAACTTTATGCTTCTATTGATTTCCATGCTTATCTGTTTAGCACCAACCGGGGAGACTTGGTCCTGTACCCAATGCTTTCCTTATCTCCAATCCGCTCAGCAAATCGCAATGTTTTGTGATATAGTGGGCGGAATATTATAATTTGAGATAATTCAATACAGACGTCTTCCAAACTTGAAAGATCGACAGGTAATCGGTGTGTAACCACCTGGTACCTCATAGCAAGATGCTTAGAGGCGGACCGGAAGAGTTGATAAGCTACTCTCCCCAATAAAAATGTTTGCACATCGTGATCAATACACATATAAAAATGAATTTCTGTCTGTCTGAGCCTTATAACTCGAAAACTACTGAACTGATCGGCGTGAAATTCTCTATGAAGGGGTTTCCCATACAAATGAAACACAAATTTCTGCATAACTCAACAACTAATCAAGCAAATGGAACCAAATTTGGCATATGGGGTTTTCTGAAGACAAGAAATGTTTCTATAGTGGTTTGAGACCCCTCATTTTTCTAGAAGAGGGGAAGCTTTCATACAAATGAAACTGAAATTTCTGCACAACTCGAGAACTAATAAAGCAAATGGAATCAAAATTTGGCATGTAGGGATTTTGAAGTAAAGATGTTGTAGAAGATGGTTCGAAACCCCTCCTCTCTCTGGTAGGGGGATGGTCTCATTCAAATGAAACGTTAATTAAATCCATCATGAGAATTATCTCTACTGATGTTAAAATTTGTGTGCAGGATTTTTATCTATGGGGGTTGGAGACCCCTTCCCTCTCATTCATTATTTGTTTCAACGCCGCAATCCACAGATTTCGGACGGATTTCTTTCATTTCCGCTCCTCGTTCTTTAATGACTATTTAAACTGTTCATTTGCTAATATGCATTGCTTTATTCGACACGGCTACCTTGATGCCTTCACTTCCAAAGAAGTATCCTCATAGACTAACTCTAAGACCAGTAGGTCCCATACAAACGATTTTTTCTTGGCTCAGTCAGTACTAGAACATCGTCCCAAGCTCGGTCCCAAGCTCAATAATGCACCCTTATAATGAACTCACATGAACACACTCTCAAATACTCTGTCAAAATAACACAGCAAATCAAAACAAAGCGCAAATATGCATAACAAGGTGCTGGCTTCAAGGTGTAATTCTGACCAGGGGTTCTACAACAGTGAACCAATTTCAAATCGCTAGTTGCATATTGATTGTTGGTATCCTCTTGATGAGATCAAAACTTGTGACGAATCTTCTTTGGACAATTTACCGTAAAGATAGAAGAAGAAGACTTTCAAGGGCTTGCAAAACCGTAAGCTGTAGAGAAAGTTTGCCTTTGTCCAGAACACCTCATTCAATTTCAACCCCGGTGCATTCCGTCGTCCTTGCAGCTCCTTGGCAGCTCTTTATTCGTGGACCATACTTTTACATTTGGCCGCTATGAAGCTGAACTCTCAACTCGCTCTATCTCGCTTGGAAGACAATACCCTTAGAGGTATTTGTCGAGTTGTCGAGAAATCAGTATTAAGGACAAAGGTTTCAACTAAGCAAGGAGGTCATCATATTCCTGCACAGGAAAAAAAAAACCCAAAGCAAGGCGTAGATTTTTACGAAATAATTTACTTGATAATGGTTTGCAGGTCTTAAGCTGTTCTTACTAAATCATGTTGCAGTGGGTCACGCTTCCTGATATCCTCTTACTCGCATAGTGTTACAATTTCTATTGGTTTTAATCTGACATCTTGCCCTCCTTCTTTTTCTACAAAAATCGTAGTTCTATTGTTTTGCAACGCTCTAAGTATCCTCGTTTCCGGTCTATGCTCGAAGTCTTAGTTTATGTGTCATTCAACTGTTAGTGTTTGAGAATATTTTCTTTATTATTTCGTTAAATACGTTCATGTTGTAATCATTCGGTTTCTGCTGCTAATGGACTGCTTTTTCTCTATTATTTATTTAAATTTTGTTTTTGAATGTGCCAACCAACGATAACGGATAATAAGAGACGATCAACTGATTGACAAATTACGAACCATGAAAACAAAAGCCTAGATAGAAAAGAACCTAATGTCTCCACTTTGGGCAGGTGTACTTACGTCAATTTCTTAGCCTTCTGATACAATGTGTCAACTACCTTACCCATGTGCTGTATCGTTTCTAGAGCCGTATCGTAGGTCTTATCCACTGGAGTTTCCTCGAATACGATCAGTACTCCGACACCTTGGTCAAGAATTCCACTAAACTTCTTGTCCAAAATCATCTGTGACAGTTTCTTCTCGACCTGGGCAATTGGCAGGGCGATCTGTTCAGCGATGTAGCTAACCTCGACGCGGGCGTACGGTTCGATAATGCGGCACAGATTCTGCTCCAACATTGTGTCATACAGCGTTCCCAGATGGGCCTTCACGATGACATCATCTTCCAGTTCATGTTTGTACTCCTTGAGACCTTCTTGGAAATTAGCTAATGAACGCTTGTGCGATGCTTGTGCAACAGCTTTCATAGCATCGATGTCACGACCGGAGTAGGTGATCGCCTGCAGGAAAACAACGAAAAATACAATCATCAAACATCCTGCATCTCAACGTCATCCTACACTCACCAATTTTCCACTGACGATTTGATTCACATCATCGCTCTGGCCAAGCATGATTTTGCAAAGCAACATATACTTGAGTGCGGTCAGTGCCTTCGGAGTCTGGACGCTGTCGAACCCCTCGAAAGCTTCGTAGAAGTAGGAGAAGGCGGTCTTAAAATCTCTCTCATCGGCAGCATGCAAAATACCCGATTGCAAATCCAGCGTGGCCTGAACTTTAGGCGCACAGTAAATTGCATTGGCTGTGGTTCGAGCTGAGGTCAGCGCAGCACGAGCCTAAAATACCAAAGACATAAAATCACTCATCCCCAAACCACCAACTATTATGTTCCGTTCTCACCTTGGGTAAATTGCTAAGTGCATGATAAGTCTTACTTTCCAGCAGCTGCACCTCAACGAGTAAGTTTTTGTCGTCCAATTTCTTCAATTCTCGTAGTAACTGACTGCCCAGGGCCAGAGCCTCCGTGTACATTCCAGTATCGAAATACAGAGCAATCAGTCTCGCCTCCAGGGACTGTCTCAAAAACGTACGCTTTTCCTGCTTGGCCCATTCGATACATTCCTTGCAGAGTTGAACTTCGATGCCCGTTTCCGCTTCCAAATCGAGGAACAGATCAACCAACGATCGAACCAACTTAGCAGCCTTGGCCTTACTGAGGAAGCTTAGGAATGGTCGGGTGACCTTGATCAAATCGGCAAGCTCCTTGGCCTTGCCCTCCTTCTTGTAAGCTTCACCAAGCTCGAGGATTTTCTGTTCCTTCTGACGGATTTGCTCCTCATCATTTTCGTCCACCTCCAGGTCAGCCGCAATTGTGGAAAGATCCTGACGGTTCAGCTGCAGCGACTGTGCGCGATCAAACATCATTGCACCAGCCATTGTGTGGGGTTTCGATCAGTCCTCACAATTTCACAATTTCCGCTTTCTTTGTTTAGCAACACCTAGAAAGGAACCAAATAGCAATTCCTTTATTGTGCTTGATATGATTAAGCAAACTTGAAACATCTACGGAAGGGGCGCACACAGCTGTGGAAGTGGTTGCAGGATAGGGGGGTGTTGGAAAGGTACTCGTTACCACTGAACGAGGACGAGTGAGCTTCGAATCACACAAGTCATCGAAATGCTACCAATTTTTCCCAGATGTCAACAAGAGCAAACATTTCCAAAATTTACATACAAGAACACTTGTAGCACGGTTTATTTCAAGATACTTCTGTAGAAAATACCCTAAACTTACCTTTAGTGAAAGGTTCGATAAATTTTAAAACTTTTTACAAGCAGAATTTTACGGTAAATTGCGGCTAAAATTTTCCTTACACAACTTCGTGTCTGATTTGCTTCCTCCTTTATGACGATGGAGGATGACAGTCGTCGTCGTGCATGACAATCGCAAAAAATGCGCTGACATTCATTTACGTTGGCAGCAATGCGTTTGTAACCTGGCAGTTAGCAATTCTTGGTAGCAACCGACACGCTAAGATCAGTTCACCCAAAGAAGGGTGAAGAATACCCATAATCGGAAAAAGTCAGGGACCTGGCAACTCTATGCTCTTTAAGCTATCAGTACACTATTTGCACAATAGACAAATATTTGCCACATTTTGTCAAATATATTTGTCTAGCCGTGCACTGTACAAATAAATTTGACAAGCCTCTTGATCAACTATTTCTACTATTTATTTGTACATACGCCAAATAGTATACTGAGCAAAACAGTCATCTTGTCAAATATTTGAGCTTATTTGCAACTCTCGCTGATGCTAGAGTGACAAAGTTATGCAAATAATAAAATTTTGAGTAATTCTTATTGATGGTGTATTGTTTTTATTTGTACACTAGCGTAAAGAACCTATCGAAATTCATAAAATTTTCCTTATGAAACTCCATGAGTCCACTGTATTTTGATTTCATAAGGCCCTTATGACATCCATGTGTGAATTTATGGTCGTCTCAGTTAAAAGTAATGATTTTTACAAGTCATTCTTATCTTTTTCATAAAATTGCCTCATGACTGTTGTTTGTGCATAATAATCATAAGGTATATGTATGAAAGACAAAAACTGAGCGGCATGTTATTGTTTTGTTTACTCTTGGTGAATTCTGCATCCTGACCATCCGATATTTTCAAGCTCATAAACCTTCTACATACGTTTGCAGAAACAATTGGACGACGTACACCAACCAACTAGGAAACCCTAAATAAGGTAAAATCCATTAAATTGATCATAATCCTGTCTTAAATGTGATGATTCCTTGCTTACAGTGATTGTTCCTATTCGTCTATGCATGGAATATAATCATATGAAAACTGAACGCGCATCTTGACACGCATTTTGGCATTTTTTTTAATTCAATAATGACCGACAACACAAAACATCCGGCTCCACTGGCACGTCGAATGGAATCCTCCAGACAAATTAAAAACCGGCTGGTTTTTTTTTTTGAATGATCGGAGAATGTTTTTTTCAGACCTGTAGTATACAGAGTTTGCGTGAAGGAACTGTTAAGATGCTTTGTAGGATTTTAGGAGTAATAATTTACCTTTCGATTGGATAAAATTATCATTCGATTTGAGTTTAATCAACTTAGCGTGAAAGGAAATAAAACTTGTAGTATGCTTTGCGAAATTCTCTTGACTTCGTAAGAATAAACAAAACCAACGCAACGCATTGACATGGGATGGCGTTGGCTATAAAAACCAGCTAGCTGTGCTGATTCAGTTCATTCTTGTAACGAACTTTGACAGCAACGGACCAGTAGCAGCAGCAGCAAAAGTGAAGCAACGTTATAGAAGCTGAACACGTCGGTCAGGTCACGACAATGGCGCAGTCGGTAGGTACAATTTTATTTGATTAACCACGCTGCTCACTTGTGAAAGTGCACAAGGATAAACGAGTATACAAAAAATCTTCGATGGAAGGATGGAGAAGTAATATTTACTTCGGTAGGCTCCCTGACGGATATGGGCAGTGGAGTAGGCCAAATGAAATATAGAAAGGATCCCTCCGACGGAAGGGCGGAGGTGATCATAAGTACCCTCGGTAAGGCTCCCTGACGGAAATGGGCAGTGGAGTAGACCGCAGTGGGCAAAATATATATATAAACAGAATCCCTCCGACGGAAGGGCGGAGGAGATAATAAGAACCCTCGGTAAGGCTCCCTGACGGAAAAGGGCAGTGGAGTAGGCCGAGGTGGGCAAAACAGAACCTCTCTGACAGAATGCCGGAGGAATACGAGGTAATAGGCAATGGAGTTAGTCGATGGTGACTCAAGAATGGAATTGATCGACATAATAACTGCCCTTATAAAAAGACCATAAGGGATGTAGTTGAAATCAAAATGTCACCATTTTGCCAGCAAACAAGGGATGGTATTGAAAGGAGAATGAAATTATTGAAATGAATGGCTTCTCAAGGGGTTTTGGAAGTTGATCTTAAGAATGAGCAAACACTTAATAATAAATGATTGTGTTCTCTGTTGTATTTTTGCTTTGCCATTAGAAGATGGCTTTCTTGTTCTACGATAGTTTTCAATCAGAGTTTGGAAGCTTCAACTGTATAAGCTGTCAGTAACGGTTGTCAATTTCGATTTTCAACTTTGACGCCAAATGCCAAATCTAAGCTGACATTATCAGACATGTAACAACTGGCCAGTTATGACTGTTACAATCGTTACAGTGACCGTTCTGTATCCTGGGCTTACGTCAATGTTTATGTTCAAATTCAAACAGTATTGATATTGATGCCCTAGATAATATTACTTGTTTTGTCAAAAACCTGTGAAATTGATATAAAAATTAAAGTTGTTACATGTACATTTTGGACGTCATTTTTTACTCGGAACGATTTTATGTGTAAAGTTGTTAGTAATACAGAGAACAAGTGCGGTCTAATATGGTATTGTTAAGAAGCCTATAATTTTCCGATCCGTGTTGAACTATTGAAATTTGTTAATGAAACCATTGCATTTTCACGACGCTCTTTTAATGTCTTGATGTATATAAAGCGTGATCCACTTAGTATTTTGCGTCATAAAATGAAACACTTTTTCAAAAAAGTACATAAGAAAAGTGGTTAAGGTTTCATTCTGCAGTGAATTTCTTGAACTTCAAAGGAAAATACTACGGAAAATTATGCTATAGCATTTCAAATGAATTATCAGACTTTTCGCTTATAACCACTCATCATTGTTTGCACAATAGAGCTGTCAACTTGACATGGCATCTTTTTTTCAGCATTTCTGAAAATCAGATGAAATTTTAGATTGTTTTCATCAACACTTACTCGTACAGCATTCTTGCGCGGCGTTTGGCAATCAGGTTCTGTTTCAGGGTCCTGTTGGGGGTGCTTGTGGCATGATATGACTGGAAATCTTCATTTTGACAGATTCGTCGAACTGTACTGTACGGTGCAGAGAACCTTTTCACGCTTTTCACCCGTTAATACAAAGAGAACCCAGGATTGTTCCGGACTACCTTACGAACCTTCACTCATTGTTTCTGGTTGTACGTTCTGTTTCAACGTTTGTTTTGTTTTGTGCAATCCAGCGACAGTGTTTCCCGGTAACGTTTCAGTATGGTATTTACAGTCGATTTTGGGAATTTCAGATTATCAACGAGACAGGTTACAGTGACGGTATTGAATAACGTGCTTACTTCAATGTTTACGTATATATTTAAATTCAAACATATCGAATGTTGATGCTTCTAATAATATGGCTTGAGATCAAAGTAAAAATAAACGCTATGATACAAACATGTTGCAAGTCATTTTGACTGAAAATGAAAGTTATAAACAAGGAAGATTTAGAAAAGGAGTTTGATATGTTTAATATAGTGAAGATAAGAAGCCTGTGCATGCTCAAATCCGTGTTGAACCAAGCTAATTTATTGAAAATTTCTACAAAGCTTTGGCAATGTGGCAAGTTATGATTTTGAGTTTGATTGTTATGTTGAATAATAGTGTTGTGAAAAGAATGTTGATGTTTAAATAGGGCAATAGTAAAATTGATTGCAATGTGGTGCTTTCTGGCAACCATGAAGCGATCAGCAGTAGGTTTTGGCATGTTTTTTGGAAATTAAGGTTTTTATTATGTTAAAATCATAGTCTAATATGCTTTGGTAATAATTGACAAAACGGGGTTTCCGAATGTATAAAAAAAAAAAAAAAAAAAACTTGAGGTACTGGCGATTAACTTTCATGTTGAAATGGTGGAATTCGAGTTGATAAGTATGTTAAATCAAAGATTATATCTATAGTTATCGTTACGTGAAAATGTTGAAGTTAAACAAAAAAAATATCCCACTATTTTTTTATATTATTATATATATATGAGATTGCAGGTGGACTATTTCATTTACAAAGGATTTATTTGATAAATTATAAATTTGAAAAATAAAAGTAATGCTGACCTATGATCATCTTGAAGATAGTGATGTTTTTATTTAAAGTACGTTAGTTGTGTAAATTTGTGTACAGATATTATATGATACTAATGAGACTTATTATATACTTGTCAGACTGTTATTGAATTTGTTGAATATTTGCGGCAGATACTGATTTTAACGATTTGCTTATGGAAAACAGAATTTGCATGTAACATTTGCAATAGATTAAGGACATGATTAGGCATTATTAGCTCAAAGATTCAGATTTTTTAATTCATGAAGCGACAGTGAGAAAATTGAAATTTATATCATTCATGGAATTGATAATCTGAAGCTGAACTTTAAAATTAAATTTATAAAACAAGAAAGCTACATTATGCGTATGCTAACCAACAAAGTAAAGAAAATTAAACATATTCTTTATAATACATTCAATAACAATAACAGCTCAAAATAAAAATAAAATAAAATCAGAGTAGACGAGGGGGGGATTGTAGTATACAGAGTTTGCGTGAAGGAACTGTTGAGATGCTTTGTAGGATTTTAGGAGTAATAATTTACCTTTCGATTGGATAAAATTATCATTCGATTTGAGTTTAATCAACTTAGCGTGAAAGGAAATAAAACTTGTAGTATGCTTTGCGAAATTCTCTTGACTTCGTAAGAATAAACAAAACCAACGCAACGCATTGACATGGGATGGCGTTGGCTATAAAAACCAGCTAGCTGTGCTGATTCAGTTCATTCTTGTAACGAACTTTGACAGCAACGGACCAGTAGCAGCAGCAGCAAAAGTGAAGCAACGTTATAGAAGCTGAACACGTCGGTCAGGTCACGACAAGACCTATAGAATATTGAATGATCGGAGATGTTTTTTTCAGACCTATAGCCCATAGGCTAGCCCCAGCTTATAGGCTCATAGCTGGCAAGTAAAGCCCACAACTAATTTTTGACCGAAAGTAATTTTGACATATATCTATCCAGTATGGGTGGAATGTTAAACTTCCTTGCGAAATAATCGAACGGAATATTATTTAGTGAGGTTCGTGGAAATCGGAAAACTTCATTTGACGTTTTCCAGAAAAAACTGTAAACCCTGATTTTTTTGTTCATTTTTCCATGAACTCTACGAGTGGACACAAAGCTTCGTATTAATCTGAGACCCTGCGGACCAAACCTGTACGATAGTAAAAAAAAACCCCTCATCCTTAAATTTATTTTGTTTTGAGTTGAACTTACTCATATATATTGAAACAAAAATTTATTTATTATAATTTTATTTTATTTCGGTTCCGCAAAAGATGCTATAAAAATTATTGAAGTCCTTTTGAAAAAACACCGTTGAATTTTATTTAACAACTAAATCAAAACAGAAATTAGTAGTCAATGGGCCGGCCTTCATCGATTCCGTGATAAAAATAATGTGTGGGTGAAAAGAATATAATTACTCTATTTGGCAACTATTTGAATGTAGAAATAACTTTTGTTCATCGGATAAAATGGTCAATAGCATAGGTACCATCCATAAATGTAGTTCCGCTGATGATGCGTCGATGTCAACAAACTGGCTTTTGCTCGTTGATCCTAAGTAATGCCGGAGTATGCTCTGTAATATTTTAGTATATTATGTATATTATGTTTTAATAGTAAAGAACTCATGGCTCGATTATTACATTTGCAAAATCAAGTGGCAACCCAAGTTATCACGAAGCTATGATAGCAGTACATAGGACATATGCATTACATCTAGTACCTCATTGAAGTTGGGTTAAAGCTGAAAAGAGCCCCACTTAGATCGAACTAATGCTATATATTTTATTATGCTATATCCTTTATAATGCCTTATGCATTACTAGCATTATTGCATTGGTACACACTTAGTTTTTTTCGCCGAGAATCCAACAGCCGATTGTTTCGGCATTTCAGTTTACTAAGACTCGTCGAATAAATTACCGAGATTCAGCTAACAAATGGAAACTTTGCCGAAAATCAGCTAACAAACGAAAATTTTACAGAAATATCAGCAAAAGTGACTGCCGAGTTGATCGGCTGTTGGAAATTTTGCCGAAATAAATTGAGTGTGTAATGGATCAATATATTCTAATCTAACGCTTCATTACTTGGCAACTGTTGAATTAATGAAATTCCGCATGTATGATGTTGATTGATTTTGGGTTGAACAAGCGCAATAATATAATGCTTGTGGTTACTTGAGAAGGCAAGGGTGATGAAATGCACGCTTTTAACACCAATAAATTCATCCGCATTGTATATAAGGCATTTTGCCAACCCGCATAATCACAAACCATTCCTGGACCATTTCCCTTATTGTTGAAGACCGTTTCCGTTATTGTTACGCCATTTTCCATTATGGTTGACAACTATAAACTTACAATCCCCTATATACACGCAAAGAAATCACTCTGCTTTGAATCAACAAAATTATTTGTTGGTATTCAAACCAAAGTTTCTATTTACTTCAATTCATAAAAAAGTTCCAAATCAATTCAAAATTTCATTCAAATTAAACCGACAAAATTATTTAAAGTAATCACCGCTGTGTGATTCAGAACAATCACATTTATTTTATCAACTCAAATGATTAATTAATTGCTCCAACAAAGTATTTTGTCACCCCAAGAAATCACTCTGCTTTGATTCAACAAAATATTTTGTTAGTATTAAATGCAAGCTTTCTGTTTGTTTCAATTCATAAAAAAGTTTCAAATCAATTCAAAATTTTATTCAAATCAAACCAGGCGCGCAAGTGGCGCCATCAACATACGATTCACCAAAACTAACGAAAACGAGCTGTAATTTTAAAATAACAGTTACATAAATGGGGGCGACCCCGGCGTAGTGGTTAGCATCCATACCACTCACGTTAAAGTCACGAGTTCGAATCTCACCCCCGGACAAGTTACGAAAATACCCAAAAGGTATTTGAGTGACTACGACGGGAGATGAACCAGCCCAGGGCTGAAAATCTCGATAATCAAGGAACTAAAAAAAAAAACTACAGTTACATAAATTTATACACGCAGGGCACTCCAGCTTGGATGTCTGTTCTCTGTGCTTCGGATGCGCAAATTGAGAACAACGTTATCCGACCCATTTTAAAAAAATAACATGTAACGATCTAGAAATTGAGTTTGGCGCAGTTTTCTTGCGTTTGCAATAAAAATGTAAAATAATAAATCAAATTCATAAAGCGTGATTACTCAGCATTTGACGTTTTAGATATATTTATAAAATTTAGTAAAATTTACTCAACATTGGGTAAGCTCGAATGAGCGTGTATGTGAGAATACCATGACATCTGGCAATATAATTTACCTTGTTTTCAATGTACTTTGGTCTTTGTTTGTACAATGAGGGAACGGCATGGGCATAACTGTCAGCCAATTTTCTGGGGAGTGCTCATTCGAAAGGGACCGTTTTAAATTTTTGAAAAGGACACTGAAATGAAAAAATATTTGTATCAACTGTTCCATCTTAGCATTCTTCTTTGCTATACCCTACCCGAAATATTTAGCGAAACGAAACCGGTGCGAGCATAAATTTGAGTGTTATTGTGTTACCTTTTAATGAACGATCGGTGTGAAAGTGGGTGGTTAAATCAAAATAGCAACGGTCTCAGTCATCAAAATATTACCCAGATACGAAACCATCGGAGGGGATGGTCTTAAATAGAAACCTACACTCTCGCGCCACTTTACTCAATTTTTGAGTACAATTGTATGTTATCTCTTTTTCTCTCACGGAAATGTTACTCAATTTTCGTTAAAAAGTGGATCAACTCAATTTTTGAGTAGATCCACTTTTTACGAAAATTGAGTAATATTTCCGTGAGAGAAAAAGAGATAGCATACAATTGTACTCAAAAATTGAGTAAAGTGACGCGAGAGTGTATAGATCATTGCACGAAGGCGTCATCGATGCAGTTTTGACAGTTCAGGGAGCTTGTTTACGTGGACTTAGAATATTTTCAGTAGGATCGGTTTGAGATTTTGTTCTCAGAATTTGTTACGATTGAATTAAACTTGCCGGGAAACAGACATCAGTGTTTATTTTAACATTATTTCCTGAATCTAAACATACAGAATCCGGAAAAAGCCAATGAAAAATTTCGTTTGAGCGGTCCAAATTCTAACACCATGTAAACAAGCTCCCTGAACTGTCAAAAAAGTGAGGTTAATACATTCGGTGCAATGATCTTATTTTGAAGAGAAGTGGCTTAACTTATGAAATTAGTAAAAGCGACTACACTCACTAATAAGTCTAGACAAAATTGTCGGACTGTGCAGGTTCCAGTAAGCAGTAGAATATGCGTTTGTGGGGAAATTCGGTAACACGGAAAAACACGCGAAGAACTACTGCGATACAAAGACGTTTTAATAATGGTTCAAAATACAAAAAGCTTTGGAAAAAGTAAAACACGTTTCGACAGGTTGACGGTTGCTTGCTAATGTTTCTCTACACCCACCGCGTGGGGCAAACATACAGTTATGGAGAGAATACAAGGGGTGCGCTGATGCGAAGCTAGGTGCATTGCCTTTCCACAAAAATCGTCAAAAGGTCGAAAGTAACAAACGTTAATTTTCTGGAAATGCCAGGTTGCTAACATCTATATCCACTGCCGACGGGAAGGTTATAACTCCCTGTATCTGTTTCTGGTGCTATCTGATAGGAGCAGTGGTGGTAAATGTACTGTATTTTGATATTTGCATTTTGACATTGGACATTTTCCATTATCGCGGGTGCACACAAAGAATAATGATTATTAAAATTAAAAAAAACCATTGCCAAAATTGAAAAGTTGCATTGGTTCTTTCGTACGAAAGCAGTTTTGCAGAACAAAAACTTCAGACCGTCGATTCAAAAATTTTCTGCTCTGTACATTTACAAGTTGAAATTTTCAGAACTAAATTGTAGAACTGTCAAATCAAAACCTGGCATCGTTGAAAACGAAACCAAATTATTATGTTCCAACATGAACTTTCGTCTAGAATGCTTATAAATACAAATGCTCATTGAAATGAAAAAGTTAAATAAAAGGACTTATTCAGATTAATTGTAAATTAATGGCATTGTTTGTAAATGAAGCAATATGTATTGCAACATGAACTCGTGATGTTTCCATCACGAGGTCCATGTTGACATTGTCATCAAATACATCTGTACCATTTGCTTCAGGCGCGAAATATGAAGCGGGCACAATTGATAATTTAACAAAGATTACTACATGGTCTATCAACTAGACAGACATTGTTCCATTATCTGAAAAACATGTGTAAATTGCTGCCACAGGTTTAAAGTGCGGAAAACACAAAACTGCAGGTCGACTCGGTTTATTGACAACATTGGATGACATTATCCACAACGACACCACTTTCAGCAAAACATAATTTGAGTATTTAAAGTTTTACACAAGTAGCCGACCGAAGATGAACGTCTGTTCTCTGTGGTTAAACGTCGTAGATGGCGTTCTTTCAAAATTGTTCTTCGAACTGTCTAATACTGACGATACTGGCCAATTCCATACAGTTTGAAACATAGCTAGAAAGCTATTGTCGATTTCAGTTGTAGATACTACGATGTTTAACTTCTCTGTGTTTTCTTTTCATTTCTATCCGTTCTAGCAATACATTACTGTCCTAGAGCCTCTCATGTAAATGGGAAGTTATTTGCTTCTGACAAATTTCATCAGTTTCAAACAGTTTAGAAATGGTATGTGACAGTATTTTTTTTAATTTATGAGTTGTTAGTATCCATTCTTGTAATTTTATTCCATATAATAAACATCATATGTTTGCAGTAAACGAGGCAGTAAAAATCCAGCAATCAACGAAATTCTGAGCGACATAAATCCACAGAGAACAGACGTTCATCTTCGGTCGGCTACTTGTGTAAAACTTTAAACCGACATTTCAAATGTATGTCGTTATGCTCCTGGTAGCCGCGCTGCAGTTGTGCGATAACTGTCATTTCAATGTTTATCAATAAAAAACCTAGCTCATAACCTGAAAAGTTTTGTTTATTTTTCTCTGCACTTGCCTCTTAAACCGGCTGGGCAGCCTATATTTTTAAACATGTTTTTCAAGAAAAGGTATATGGACATCAATGTCTGTTCTCTGTGAAGAAAATATTGATAGTTTCATATGGAAGAATCCAGGCAACGTAAAAGTGAGGTTAAACCTTAACCTCACTTTAGCTTTACGTGGATTTCTCAATGGCGTAACAATCTGTTGGTTTTTCAGAGTTTGTGCCAGTTTGTTGGGCAGAGGATACATTCAAAAGAACTTAACCAATGGTTTGTTCGAGCTCACAGTATCGAAGCTTTTCGGACTCATTTGTGGGATTTGGCTCTAAAACAAACACATTAATAGCGAATTCGTTTTTGATCCAGTTCCAAACTAGATCGGGTATCAAAATTGGGTTGGCTTGTTGTGTATTAAACGTCAGTGCGTATGGTTTTATTTGTAACTCGTATCGGATTGAGGTTTGCACTGACAATAAGTTCGGGTATCGCAGGTTGGAACTGGTTCCAACCTAGGTTCAAAAACGAATTCGATATAAGTAAACCGTTGAAGTCGAAACGGTTAATAACGGTGTTGTCAGTGTAGACTGGGGTGCTTCAATTTGGCCAAGAATACAACAAGCACAACACTACATTTAATTTGCCTATGAAAATAACAGAAAGGTATCCAGTGTATGTTTTCTCCGAATAGATAGATGCTATTGGAACTTATATATCAGTATTATTATTGGAGACACATTACAGATGCAGAAATTAAAAGATGCCATCATGGCACAGTTCCAAATTATCTGCATTTACATGTACTCGATGGCAGTGATTCCGGTAATCCCTTACTGTACTCGGATATTAAGGAAGAATGCTTGGAACTTGATGACTATCCATAATTTTATTGCCAAATTTTTTTTTCACAAAAACTCTAACATCGATTGTGTATAAATTCCAAAATGAGATCATCAAATTTATTCCTAAATACCTAGAAGATCAGTTCACTTTTTCGGACAACTTTCAATGTCCTCCACCATTATGCGGTAGGTATTAACGATTTCATCCAACTGGCTGCAGACACTCCCTCCTCCGCGTACCTTCTGATGTTCTTGGCGATTGATGTCGCCGATACAAACATATTCCTTATCTCCAGCCACGGAAACTGCCCACTTGGAGTGATCTTTCAGCGTCGTAAATTGATACTTGTCGGTCACCTGTACCTGCTTCACATTCATCACCTTCCATTCGGAGGTGGAGCAATCACTCGGTAAATTCCCGGCTCCATGCTGCCAGGTTTCAACCAGCAAATCCACCTGCAACGAGGGAGCTATGAAATCCGCATACAATTCCTTTTTGAACTGGCCACTTTTGGCGAAGGAATGAAACAATGTTCCAGCGGATGATTTCAACGTTGCAGCACGCCAAAATGGAGGGTTTTTATTGGTTTTCATTTCCGTAGCCCGGACCAGGTTAGGGAATCGTTCCCTTAATTCATCCGGAATAACGAACGAATAAACGTGGGGTTCATTCATAATCAACTGTTTGCCGATGATGTCCATCTGATCTGCCCCAAAAGTGATGCAGAGGAAGCTTTGTCCGTAGATTTTGCCCGTGTCAGGATAATGATACGACTCACCGAGCATCGGTGGATATTTCGGGACGGAATGAATCAACCAAAATCCGGTTGTTCCATCGGTTATGACTACACCCTTAGTATGGCCTCGAAAACCATCCGTTTCGCCCTTGGGCGGTTCATCGTTGTACAGAATTCGAAGCAGCTGGCTGTCACCGGCGAGAAGGGGTTCCAACGTTTTTCCTGGAATGCTTTCACTTTGATTGATGTTTTTCTCGGAAATTCTCCAACCGGTAGATTGTTCCGAGGTAATGAATGCATAGTGTAGCCCTGCGTCTGCTGCCTTATGCTGATCATGGCCATCGTGGGATGTTGCTGCTGCAGGCAGTTTGTACAGGTAGTACCTAGGGGACATATCGGGTAAACATGAAGATTTGGAGTAGTTAGTTTGTTACTCATACTTACCAATCAACGAGATTGTTGTCCTCGTCGCGACATCCTATTTCGGAGAAACCGGTTTGAAATGAGCAAAGCAGAATGGCTAGTGTAAGAAGGATTAACATTTTTCGATTTTAAGAAATCGTGCAAACATTGATAAATTTTAAAGACAATAATAGATAAACGTGCAAACAATGAACATTGTAAAGTTTAAGGAAAAGTAAAACGTTTGATTTCACAAAAGAAAAAGCGCGTCTGCATTTGAATGCTGAACATCAGTACCTGTGTAGGTGATATGTCTCTGTTTTATAGCACTACATGTTTACGACTTGACTCGCTCTTTAAAACGCTCGTTGCATTTTACTTAAAGTAAGGACAAATTTACTTCAGTACGTTCAGTAAAAGCTAAGTTTCACTAAAGTGAAAAAAATCTTGCTGACTGACTTTTGAATAACGGCTTCATTCGTCCAAAGGTACATACTATTTAAAAAATATTGGGCCATTGAAATCCGAACATGAAATAAAGCAAAAGGATAGTTAGAAGAAAGTTAATTCAAAACATAAATGTTTATTCTAGTATCACAGTTTTCCAGCTTTGCAATTCTGCTCAAAGCATCATCTTAAGAATCCGGTTCTGCTTCGCCTGAAGCTTCTTCTTGTGTAAACAGAATTGCAAAGCTTTTTATAATACTAATTCTTCCTTATTTCAAGCATAACTTTTCAAATAGACGTATCTAACATTTGATAGGAATTGAGAAAAATGAGATAGAAGTTCCAGATGCTTTCATTTAATCCTAATTAACTTTACTTCAAGTTTTATTCGATCTGTTCATTCTGTCATAGTTGAATAATATTAAAAGAAGTAGAAATCCTGGTTTTCATTCACTTTCGCTCTATTTTTGAGATGATTAACACATACACCGGTTTACCTCTATACCATACACAAACACCTTGTTAGATACGTCTGTGTGACATCTTGCTTGTAACATACACCGGTTAGATACGTCGGTATTTCAGAACGTTTAGCACTTGCGTCATGTCAGATACACCGGGTATAATTTTTAAGCGCAGATACGTCAGGTTGCTGTGGGGTGTATCTGAACTATTTCCATAACATTTGAAAAGATCAGATAGGTCGCATATGAAATTTGGCGCACATTACGGAATAATTTTGATAATGTTATTTGGCAATTGCAACTACATTAAGGGTGTTATGATTGACAGGATAGAATGCAAAACTCGATTTGTTTACATTTGCGACATACGTCCTTTTGAAAAGTTATGCTTGATTTTATCTCTGCTTGGCTCTTAACATAAACGGCGGCGCTGATTAACACAAGAGTCCAGAATCCGTTAATGACTAAAATTTCAACTTCTCGAAACGTATCATTTTCATATGCATCTTATTCTAACGTTTAACAATTCGAGCTAGACGTCAAGATTCGAGCTGTCAATAAAGTGCGTCTGACATTTCGACACAAAATTTTCATTAGGGCCTAACTGACAAACGTAAACAATGGCTCTTCCGAAATTCGCGTGCAAAAGTTACCATGTAAGCTTCAATTATCAGATAGGTAACTTCCTCTTCGAATGATCGTGGTGGATTGATTAGGTGAGTTTTCAATAACGAGAAATTTAAGGAAGAAGCCATTGTTTACGTTTGTCAGATAGGCCCTAATGAAAAATTTGTGTCGATTTCTCTCGGTCTTGAATGTGTTAGAAATCGTACAAATCGCGAATACGAAACTGGCTCTCTGTTTACATCGTATCACGGAGCATTCTCACGCAACAACCCCTTTATCGATGCAAAAAATAAAAATCTTGCAGAATACTGACAGAGCTAATAACAGATCTCCCCGTAAGTCAAATTCGCAATCAGCCGATTTAGTGAGAGATTTTTCCTGTAGTCAGTCTTCTCACGGCGGCACCTTAAGAACATCGTCAGGCACCACGGCAGTAGCGCAATTCATAGGAAAGCAAATCGCACGAAACAAGAGTTTTGTTTGTTATAATTCGAGGTCGGTGTTGGAGGATTTTTGATCAAGCGAAAGTGCTTACAGACGGAGGTGCATCATTGTTATGGTACTGTCTGTTATGATGATCGACGAAGGGATCGTTTGGCAACGGAGGCAATGACCCACATTAGGGTGCATTCTTCAAGCACAACAAAGCGAAACAGCAGGAAGTGGAGCTCATCAATACGCCACAACAGAAGAAAATATTTTATCAGTACTGAGTCAGACGTGACACGGAGAGAAAACGTCCTCAGACCATGAATGGTACTGTTTTGTTTGAACTGTTTATGCGACAATAGACTTCGTTTGGCAAACAACGCCCTTGATGTTCAGAAAGAAAACATAGGCTTGCATCACGTAGAATAATCCATTGCTAACAATGGGTGCTGTCGCAGAGGAATTGATAGCGCTTAATAATGACACTGTAATGAATTCAACCATTTTCAGCTACATAGGCGAGTATTATCTCACGTATAAGTGGGGTCATGTGTCATTTCCATTGCATTGTTTTCATGTTTTGTTTCATCGTAGGTCAATACGTAGATTTAGATTATTCAATATGGCTCTACCGGTTACTAACCCCACTAATGATGACCTTTATTTTGCCTTCGGTCTTTGTTTTGTTGATATATTTGTCAATCTCCTTTCTCTACGTTTACAGACTGCACAGGTTAGTGAAAGAGTGTTTCTTGCAATTCATCATCAACAAACACATATTTTGCTTTCAGCCGGTTCATCCTACAAGTGTACAATGAGGGTGATTTCGATTTTTGGGATGTGGCGAGAACACTGGTTGCAGTTGTGTGGGATGCTCACGGTTGGATTTTCCACGGTAATTACATTGTTTGATTCAAGAAAATTAATCAACGACTAACAGGGGCTACGTTTCTACATTGAAGGCTACGAAGTATGCGGCATAGAAAACTTGCCGGAAAATGGTTCTGCACTGATAATCTACTATCATGGTGCGATTCCAATTGATATGTACTACCTGGTGGCTCGAGTCTATTTAAAACGGTCGCGTCTTATATACACCGTTGGGGATAGATTCTTGGAAATGCTGCCCGGTTGGTCGTGTCTGGCGCGAGTGATGAAAGTAAGCCCTGGAACGGTGCAATCGTGCTCTAGCGTGCTGAAAGACGGAAATATGCTGTCGATCGCCCCGGGAGGTGTCTACGAGGCTCAATTCGGGGACAGCAACTACGAGCTGCTTTGGCGCCGGCGAGTCGGATTTGCCAAGGTTGCAATCGAGTCCAAGGCTCCAATCATTCCCATGTTTACGGAGAACCTTCGCGAGGGATTCCGATCGATTGGATTTGCCAAGAGACTGTTCATCCGATTGTACAATGCCGTGAGATTTCCGGTGCGACCGGTTTATGGTGGTTTCCCGGTGAAGTTCCGGACTCACCTGGGTAAACCCATCGAGTACGACGCTTCGTTAACGCCGGAACAACTGCAGGAGAAGGTGGCATTTGCCATCGAAGAACTGATCAACAAAAACCAGCGAATACCGGGCAGTATTCTGCATGGACTGATGGATAGATTCGTTGCGAAGAGGAAGAATGAGTGAATAGACTTTGTATTTTATTACCTAAGCGGTGAGAGTTAGGTATAGCGAACAAAAGATTACTGTATCCGTACTTATATATTGTATAAATATCTGTGGCTTGCAAATATAGTTTTAAAGGTCGAAGTGTTATCGATGCGTTTCATTTAGTTATAACAATATCTGTAGAATTATGGTGTACTCTCCATAACAGTTACACCTTTGCTTTATTTCCTAAGTTGAAGGAAATGTTAGTAAACCTGAATTTCATAGGGAAATAATCCACCCATACTTATTGATAAAAATCCATGGAAAATTCCTCATAATACTGATTTGTTCACAAATAAACAGAACCCTTTAAGAAACCTGAAGTTTATATGACAAATGAAAAGTATGTGTGGCCACTATAGTCACTAGATTCTATAGAATTGGAATCTAGTGATTATAGTGGCCACATATAGTGGATATGTGTACACATAAGAAGTATGTGTGGTTACAAACTGCTGTCATTTGTTGATCCCATTGCAAAAATCCATGTACCAGACATATAGCCACACATTTAACAATATATAGTAAACCTAAGTCCACATCAGTACGTGAATTATTGCCAATAATAATGTGTGGATTAGGTTAATTATGTATGGTATTGCTGGTTTCAGTTGTGATTGGACTCTAGAAGTGCTTTTTGCGCATTTTAAAGTGTGATAAAAGTGCACGTTTACGTCATATCGTTTTGTTGTCTTCGGTGCACTTATCCTTTTTGCTGAAAGGTATAAGTTCACTGAAGACAGGAAACGATTTGACGTAAACGTGCACTTTTATAACACTTTTTCGGTTTTTGTCGGAGTCCATTTTTTACTGCAATCAGCAATAAGTTCAGTAAAAAATTACCGAATGTAGGATTCAAACGTAAAACCATAGACTAACTCTAAGACCAGTAGGTCCCATACAAAAACGATTTTTTTCTTGGCTCAGTCAGTACTAGCACATCGGTCCCAAGCTTAAAAATGCGCCCCTAATAATGAACTCACACGAACACACTCTCAAATATTCTGTCAAAATAACACAGCAAAACAAAACAATGGCGCAAATATTTATAACAAGGTGCTAGCTTCAAGGTGTACTTCGGACCAAGGGGTTCTACAACAGTGAACCAATTTCAAATAGCTACACGCAAAGAAAAGTTGCAGTAGAAACTACCATTTTGAGGGTTAAATTAAGCGCAATCACCAACAATTTTCAGCTGACTATAAATGTGTTCGATTTTATCATGCCTGCGATTAGATCAACCCTGTTGCGGTTGATATCAATATAAGGTCTGTCAAATATACCACAAACGTTGAAGGTTTTACTATAAACGTAGTAAATTTGACTGAAATTTCATGGTAGTTTTAAAGCTAGGCATAGTTGGGTGAAATGGTAGTTTTTACTACAAGATTTTTTCCTGTGTAGTTGCATATTCATTGTTGGTAAAACTTCTTGGAATCTGTTCCGCATGAAAATACTGCAGAGATAATATTTATTTAGAATTTTTTCATGATTGACTTAAGAAACACATTCGATTGAAGCGGTCGTGGAAATCTACAAGGAACAGCTCAATGGCGTTGCACGCAAAGGAGACGTGACTACACATATTTACTGGCGAAAATCCATGAAAAATCCCACATAATACTGATGTGTTCACACAACCAGACAAACAGAACCCACTGAGAAACACAAATGAAGTTTATGTGACAAATGAAAAGTATGTGTGGCCACACAAAGTAGTTATGGGTACACGTTAGAAGTATGTGATGTTCCAAATCACTATCATTTGGATCAATTGTTGATAACATTGAAAAAAATCATGGTGTCGGACTCATAGATTTTATCTTTGCTTTTTTTTATCTTGGACTACGTAACAATGTGTAATGAATGTCTTTATTTTGAGAGAGCCTGTATCAGAAAAGAGGTGACATTGATCGATTAGAACAAGCGATTACATATCAAAGTGCCATTGTTACGCTACACTGAGCTAAGAAATATAGCAAAAACCATGATAATACCATATTGTTTTGTTATAAGAGCTCTCTGTAATCTTTCCTGTTTGAACCAGAATGAATTTCAACAACCAACCTTATGGAAAACGCAATGATAATATTTATGTGTCCGAAACATGAATTTTTGCCATGCCATCTTCAAATAGTAGTAATTTGTAACCATGCCATCCAATGTTTAAACATAACCAGTATGTGTGGCCACACATACTCTTCTTTTGCCACATAAACTTCATTTATTTATTTTTTATGTTGTGCTCCCTCACCACTGGCTCAAAATTATGATTTCGGGAGCACTTATCAAATAAGACATAAAATTTTATTACAAATACATTAACAAAAACATAATGCATCATCAAAACATATATGACCTATTATAAAAATACTCCTTACCAAAGCTATAGGTCTTATCATCTTTGAGAGATTCCTGTTAATCGATTACTATGACTAACTATTTAAATTATTCAATATTCCAAACAACTGAATATTCCGTACGGCGTTGTGGTGGTGGTGGGTTTGTGCTTTTAGAAACTTTTGATTGAGTAAGTTGGTTCAATAGTTAACCTTCTCGATTGTCAATTTTGTTCGGTAGTTAGTTGATGTGGTGCATAAGGCAAACTTCAATCAAATTATTGCTCACTCATGTTAGTTTTAATTTCCATCGATTGACATCGAGGAAAAAATCAAGCAGATTTCTCGATGTTATCAACAACATCAATGTTGTACTTAATTTTCCTAGTAAAGAAAAACAGGAATCAAGGTGCGTTTAAGAAGCTGCTGGTTATTACAAAAGTGTAAACTTCTGGTACCAATGAAATTTTAACCCATCATTGAATACTTTGAATTTTGATTTCAACTTATTATTTGAGCCGAGAGTTGAGCTACATACATAGCAGCTCATAAATTGATTCTAAGAAAAAAGATTTTATGAAACTGAAACGTATTAAAACAGATTACACGAACAAATGGTATTTTAAATCTCTGTTTCGTTCAAAATCAGATCTACTTGTTTAAGGCTAGTATGCAGCTCAAAAGTAATGTGCATTAGAATAGGCCAAGTAATGGTCAAGAAATGCTTTTACTGTCGGAATTACTTACCTTGTATGCAGCTGACAAGAAGGACAAACTTCGTAACGTTAGTAACGTCTGCCCAGGTAATCTTAATGGGGCTGTCACTTTTCCTTGCGGAATAATATTCAGTTGAATTATTCCGCAAGAAAAACTGACATTTCACCCATGCTGAAGCAGTTATCAAAATTACTTTGGTAAAAATGGCAAAAATTACTTCAAGTCTTTACTTGTCAGCTGCTTACTAGGCTTTAAGATGAAATAATGATAAGTTTACTTAGTTTTTACATGTTTTATCATCGTAACTTTTACAAACGTCAAACTACATCAAGTCAGTGTAGTGTGAACAACTCGCCATATCACGTAATATCGAGCGTAGTGTGAACGTATTAAGCCTAGTATGCAGCTGACAAGTAAAGACCTGAAGTAATTTTTGCCATTTCTACCGAAGTAATTTTGACAACTGCTTAAGTATGGGTGAAATGTCAGTTTTCCTTGCGGAATAATCGAACGGAATATTATCCTGCATGGAAACGTGAGAGCCCCATTTAGATTACATGGCCAGGCGTTATTAACGTTACGAAGTTTGCCTTCCTTTTCAGCTGCATACAAGGTAAGTAATTCCGACAGAAAAAGCATTTCTTGACCATTACTTGTCCTATCCTAATGCACATTGCTTGAGAGCTGCATACTAGCAACAATCAATATGCAACTAGCGATTTGAAATTGGTTCACTGTTGTAGAACCCCTTGGTCCGAAGTACACCTTGAAGCCAGCACCTTCTATACATATTTGCGCCTTTGTTTTGATTGCTGTGTTATTTGACAGAATATTTGAGAGTGTGTTCGTGTGAGTTCATTCTGGGGCGCATTATTGGTTTGGGACCGAGCTTGGGACCGATGTGCTAGTACTGACTGAGCCAAGAAAAAAATCGTGTTTGTATGGGACCTACTGGTCTTAGAGTTAGTCTATGATACTAGCCTTTACCAACAGTTAGTCTATGCCTTTACTAAGCAAGACCAAAATTTTCAAATCTCTTGCAATCGCTAGGGTTAGCAATCGCTTCTTTACTAACGCCACGTAGTTCACTTAGTCGAGGCACAGAGAACAGACATCCAAACTAGAATATATTTCTAAAAAACTTGTGTAAGGATTCAAATTAAAACACTATTGCCATCTCTGGCTGTAATAACAAGATTTTTAATCGAACATGGGTAAGATTCGTTGACCGTGCGGTGAAAGAACTGACAACAATCAATATGCAACTAGCGATTTGAAATTGGTTCACTGTTGTAGAACCCCTTGGTCCGAAGTACACCTTCAAACCAGCACCTCGCTATATATATTTGCGCCTTTGTTTTGATTTTCTGTGTTATTTTGACAGAATATTTGAGAGTGTGTTCGTGTGATTTCATTATTAGGGGTGCATTATTGAGCTTGGGACCGAGCTTGGGACCGATGTGCTAGTACTGACTGAGCCAAGAAAAAAATCGTTTTTGTATTGGACCTACTGGTCTTAGAGTTAGTCTATGGAACTGAACTGCCAAAAAAAATTCCAGTTGATGAATAAGACTTCAAGTTGGTCAATAAAAGTGCGATGCCAGTTGCCAGACACGATATTGCCAGTTCATTACAATTATGAAATGGCCGTTAAATTTCTTACACAGTTTTTGAATTTGACTTGGATGTCAGTTTTCTGTGGTCGAGGTGCCCACTAATGTGGTGCAGTTGCACCAACAATCAATATGTAACTAGCGATTTGAAATTGGTTCACTGTTGTAGAACCCCTTGGTCCGAATTACACCTTTGAAGCCAGCACCTTGTTACATATTTAAGCCTTTGTTTTGATTTTTGCTGTGTTATTTTTGACAGTATATTTGAGAGTGTGTTCATGTAGCCCGTCATAAGGGGTATTATTGAGCTTGGGACCGAGCTTGGGACGATGTTCTAGCATCGACTGGTTTTGAAAAAATCGTTTTTGTATGGGACCTACTGGTCTTAGAGTTAGTCTATGCGGTTGCACCATTCGCAGCATGTTAGTGGCGAACTAGCCTAAGAGGCTGGTGCTCGTCAATAAAGCAACAAAAAAAATCTTGCAAGCATGTCAAAAATATCAGGCCGACGTTCGCCACACGCCACCCGATACTGGCGGCGCTGATGTGCAATTTGATGCCACATAGTGGCTACAAAACGGACAGATGTGTTGCGGCGGCTTATTGTCACGGCGGTTCGTTTTAAATCGACGGTTGCGGAATTTTACACACGCCAGATTGTGTTTTAACGCTGTGACGATACCGACCTTTTTCAGGTGGGTACTGCTGCACAAATTTCTTTTCGATTCTTTACTTTTCCGTTTCAGTAAACGGAATTAAACATGGGTTTGGAAGAGAAAAAGAAATTTGTTTCAAACACTATAGGGAACGTCCATTAATTACGTCACGCAAAAATTGACTTTTTATAACCCCCAAGGGGTGGAGTCACGTTGTTTGTATGGATCTTCAATTTTTTTTTGTATGGATCGTCACGTTTTCCCAAACCCCTCCTCCCCCCTTACTGCGTGACATAATTAATGGACCTTCCCATACCAACCTTATTGAGGAATACAATACACGCCTAACAAAATGAACAAGAGCATGTGCGTTGCAAGTGGCAGTATAACAAACTAAGAGACGAACCAGCCAACGGCTGAAAGTCTCTAAAGACTTATCAATCGATCAGTATAATAAACTAACTTATATTCAAACTGACCTTTGAAGGTTCGATGATTGAATAATGAGAGTTGTCTCTGTTTGTCTGTGTTTACTCCCTTCTTTTACTTGGCCTTATACCAACAATCAATATGCAACTAGCGATTTGAAATTGGTTCACTGTTGTAGAACCCCTTGGTCAGAATTACACCTTGAAGCCAGCACCTTGTTATACATATTTGCGCCTTTGTTTTGATTTGCTGTGTTATTTTGACAGAGTATTTGAGAGTGTGTTCATGTGAGTTCATTATAAGGGGTGCATTATTGAGCTTGGGACCGAGCTTGGGACGATGTTCTAGTCGAGGGGCGATCAACTTATGTTTTGAACTGAATTGTAAATACATGCATGGAAAAATACGCGAAAAAATTCATTAAATTTCGTAAAATACGCTGAAATCAAATAATTCACAGAAAAATACCCAAATAAGTCAATACTCTGAAATACTTATAAAATTACATGTTACATGAGTTAATTTAAAAAAATTAATGACAAATACAACATGGAACCAATTTTGTAATAGAGCTTGTGTATCATTATATCTGACATGTCTTGCAAATGTAAATAAAAATAAACCCGTTATCGAGCCCATTATGTGTTTTTTTTAAATGAAATATTGGCATGTACACGAGCTTAAACAATTTTCAAACTTTTGTACACTTTGTTCATAATATACCATCACCAACGTTTATAAATATGATATATGTGCATTATTGTTTACCGTTTATGTCACTTCTTTTACTTGAGTAACATAAACGACTAACATTAATGCAATAACTTTATAAGTTATAGGACCTATAAGGTATTTTACGAGACAGATTGAGTCAGCTGATTTTCTCCTGTTTATCCACTTTGACATTTCATGTTGGGCCCGACTTGTTTACTTTTTGTATGGCGACGATCAAAACAAAAACACCAGGGAACAACACTAACAACATCATACTGCTTCAGCGGCCCAGGAAGAACTGTCATTGATCTGTCTCATAAAAATACCTTATTCCAAATGTAATCGTGCTGTTTTCCGTTCCGTCTCACAAGTCTCCTTCATTTTCAAGTCGGTTCTTGATTTGTTTAATACTACGTTGGTGCAAAATACTATTTGAAAATGGATTCCACAGATCTTGCTGTTCAAGACAATTTGTTTTGGAAGACAGTAGAGGAAATCTCAATGGAACCGATTCCTTTATACCTCAAGAGAATTATTACAGCAGCGGGTTATGCTCGGTACAGTGCTTTGAAAAATATTTCAGGAGAATCTAAAAGTGAAATAGAAGGTTTTGCAAGGGAGCAAATGACGATGTTCCAAAAACACCCGAAAATTTTCACATATTTCATCGCGATCCCCGACAATTTCCGGATTGTTCCAGGGCACTGGAATCTGCTACAGGAGGTATCGAAGAAGCTCTCAGAAAACAAGAAACAGTTCTTGAAGGTACGTTTTCCGTTATAAGTTTATTTCTACATTTGTTACATGCTAATTTTTCCTCACAGTTGCAGCGTAAGACCAATGAATCAACTCCACAAGATGACTATCATGTTCCGTTTTTAAGGCCGAAACTCACAGATGCTGCTAATGGAAATGGAACCTCGAAAAAAGCTTGTGATGATGAACAATCCACTATAATTCTATCGAAAATCAAGGCGTGGCTGGAAGCAAAACGAATGTCAGTACCGCAACGCATACAAATTGACATTTTGGGATCTCGTCGAGCTAATGTGATGTGCTTTCATTGCAACAAATCCGTAGCTTTGAGTACTCGTGATAACAAAAATGGATCGTGGGGATGGATTGTATCCAACTTTACTCAACATGTTCAGGAACATGTATCTTGTAAGAAAAATACTCTGGATACATATTTTCGTCGACCTGCTTATGCGGATTCGCCAACAGTTCAGCCCACTGCTGAAAATGCTACGAATATGAATACTGAAATGAGATCCTCACCTGACGATAGTGGATTGATGCCAAGTAGCTCTAATGTTCCAGCTCCACCCGAGGCTTCATCTATTACTCTAAGCTCTGATCGAGGCTCTGCTGAGCCGATGCAGAAATATGAGCTCATCCTCTACGAAGATGTGCTTGAAAACTATGGTGATCTTGAGTTTCTCAATAATACTTCCTCAAGTTCTGGAGACGCTGGAAATCTGGAAGAAACTTTACCTGAGAATCACCCAGAAGCAAGCCCAGAAGCTTACATCGAAAATTCCTTCAAACGTGAATACACGCCGAAAACTGTTCTCGAAATTGAGTATGCTGAGTGATTTTAATTTGTTATTTTGTTATTGTTCCCGAGATTGGTTAGACTGAATAAACCATGATTGTTTTTAATTCATATTGAGCGTTTATATAATCTAGTACCATGGGTCCTGGTCCTCTACATGGACGATGGGTGGTAAAAAAAACCTCTTATAAGGGTATCAAGAGATTATGGTACGGCTTTGATCATTAGTGAAAGATTATAAGTCCAGGTTTATATGATAAAGATATTTTATTAAATTTTTACTCACTTTTAACTAATTGTTGAGTTACAAAGCATGGATTTATATAATAAATTGCGTTGTTAATAATTTTGTATCCTTTCCACCTTCCTCAGTGGTCTACCAAAGTGTTGAACACTATGATCTAATTTTATCGCTTATCTTTAGCCCTGACTCTGTCATAGTTGGTTTTTCCATGTGACTAATATAGTTCGTTATATTGATTTTGCTTGGATCTGATATTATGCCAAGAATATTATTATCAAGAATTGAAAATTTATTACAAATGATTCCTATTCCTCGTGGATGTTCTACGGAATCAGGAACCTTAACAGGTACAGTCTTCAGACTGCACTCTCTTTCTCGTTTTAATTTGCCTAGTAAAAAACAGAACCCGAGAACTTGAGCAACAGCTACGTTGCATCTGTTACTCGGTTTATGATCAAAAAGAAACCAATCTCCAATCGAAATAAAGGAACAAATTTGGTTGGTGTACACTGTACTGACTGAATTAATAGCTTTTGGCATACGAAATCTCAACAGCCTATCATTGCTTATCTTAGTTCGATCATTGGAAAGTAGCCAGACAACTGTACTTATACGAGCCAACATTATTTCGCCAGTCGAGGTCAGGATTTTAAAAAAGCCTTTCACAGGTTCACCTGAAGAAAAAAAAACAGTTGTCTTAGAAAAAGTTGCAGTTTGCATATATGTTATACATACCTGTACTCGAGTCTGTACTGATTAACGTTTGTTTGCATAAATAGTTGATATCTGCACCAATTTTGTTGAGCAATACATCAGCCTCGAAAATTGCATCTTCAGGTTCGTCCTCAGGCTGATTCTCAGCTTCATCAAACGATTCGTTACGAAACATGCCACACTGCTCCTCACAAATATCGACTTCTTCCAGCGGATGAATGTCTGATCTCTTCAAACTTGTAAGACAGCAATAAAAATCTGCTTCTTCGCATTCTAGGCCAGTGAAATCAAGCAGTACATTTGCGCGATGCTTTCCATTGTTCACAGCAGCCGCAATTTCCAGATTGGATGGAAATGTGAAGTGTTTATACGAAGTGGTTTTATAGCCACATCTTGCGAACTCAAATTTGTCCTTCAAAGCAATTCTAAGTTCGTCGAGGTACTCGAAACGAGATGCTTTGTTCAGGTACTCCAGAATATCAAAGTTGATAACAGTATTTTGTACTCCTGACATCGATCGAGCGTTACCAAATGAGCGTTCACAATGTTGGGAATTCATCAATGAAGGCAAAAATAATTCTGGTTTACCAAGCTCACGACAATGAATTAAATGACTTATTAGAGAGTGAGCGTTTATTTCTATTCCTAACTCAGCATCATCTGTTATGAACTGTTCATCTAGCCTCAAATTTCGACTACTTTTTATCCAGCTATGCCAGCAGCGAATGAAAAATGTTGCAAACCAGATTTCTTCCACCCGTTGAAGTGGATTCAGTTCAGGATTCTCATATGCATCAAAAACAGACTTCATTAGGGCTACATAAGCTATAGTTCCATTTGTGCCAGGTTGTGTTGTCAACAGACTCATTACTCGTGGATCGATGAGTTTTTCAAATGTTTTGACACACATTTTATCATGCTGCTCCAAGTCAGTTAGCAGAAGGCCAGTTTTCTCTTTACCTTCTCTGGCTACGATTTCTAGATGTCCTCGTGAAACAGGATATTTTCCTGCGAATATTGAAAAATGCATAAAAACTTAAAAGAGGAACGATTTTGAACTAAACTTACCAATCTGTAATGCCCTTGTATATGACAGCACTGCATTTTTCAATTTGTTGACCAAATGAATCGTATCTTGCACATATGCAAGAGATGACTGGCTTTTAGCAGCGTACCAATGTTGCCATTCTTCAGGTATTCCGTGAAGGCTGTTATTCAATTCACGTGGTAAACCCATTCTCACCTTCATAGCAGCAATCAAACGGGAGTCTCCATCAGCAGCATACCCAAGGATGACGATACCATGATCTTTCAGCTGTTTCTCCACAATAGCCCAACGAAGTAAAACTTGATCCACTGAAAATTTGTTGTCTGTACCAAAGCTTAGCAAGTTGAAGGAAATGGTTTTTCAGCCACTGCAGTTGCCAAAATCACGTAAACGATAGAGCTTTTTGTTCTTGAATCGATGTACTCCTTTATAGCTTCAGGGGATGTAGCTGGAAAAGACTGCACCTCGGGCATTCCATTTTCATTTATAGATGGACACAAACCTGCAACCTGATTGCGGGCTATGTCATATTTGATCCTAGGTGTTAGCTTTGTCCCATCTTCAGAAATAAATACAAACAGTGGAAGACCTTGCTTTTCAAGGAATTTCTTCAGTTGAATCACGCGTAGTTGTCCTTCGAGGACTTTTTCACATGATTTCTCAATGTGATTAATTATCGTAGACACCGATGGAGGTTGACAACTAACTCTTCATAATCTTTTCTTCCTCCCATCAAATAAAGGTAAGCACCGATATTTTTCATCTCATCCGTATACCGTGCACCTTTTCCGATATTCGGCTTCCGTGAAATATTTTTGAAATTGTTTTTAACAGTTTCCTTTATTATGATCTTAACCATTTGAGTCAATGGAAGTCGGTCAATGAGCACTAGTAACTCAGCACAGTTCTGGATTTCTTCTCGATTGCTGGAACAAGATGGTTTGTCTGAAGCATGGACATTTTCTTTTCGGGTAGACGTCAGGGTGTTTACGTTCTTGCTGTTGAAAAACCCTGTTATTTTCATTTGCTTGGGATCTCGTGCAGCTTCAGTTGTCATCTTTATATTTCGCTTCATAGATCGACTGGTACTGCACTCCTGCAGAGTTTTTTATGTGATCTTAACACTAGCAGGTCAATTTCATCCTCATCCTCTGAGTTTGTATCTGTATGGTCGTCAATTTCATTATGCTCCTCCTGGTTTTCCTCAGCACCGTCCGCATGATCAACTAGAATGAACGAAATATTTATTTAGTGATACTGAATTCCATCTGATTTTTCTACTCACTTTCAGGTTCCGAATGGTTTTGAATGTGGGTGGTATATTTTCCAACCATCCAAAGGCAATTTCTTGCTGATAACCGTCTTGCTTTAATGAAAACGTAGCATTTGCAGATAGCACACTCCACCTTAGCCGATAGATTATCTATTATTTCTATTCTAGGCTGCCGAGCGCGATCCAATTTTCCGATGAGTTGACGAATAATTCGAATATGTGCCTCGCGACTCTCGTTTGTAACAATTTCATCCATTTTCAACAGGTTAAACTATTTTAATAATTATTTCTGATTCAATTAATTTTTTTTGCCGGAGAGAACTGCCCGAAGAAGAAACTGGTTGTATGACATTCCATTGTTATGATGAAATATTTTGACAGATGGATACACGATCAGCAAAAATACTCGAAATTAAATGCACGAAAATTTCTTTTAACTCAAAAAGTACGTTTTATTATGACAAAAATACACAGTAATACAAAAATACTCAGTTATACCAACAATCAATATGTAACTAGCGATTTGAAATTGGTTCACTGTTGTAGAACCCCTTGGTCCGAATTACACCTTGAAGCCAGCACCTTGTTATACATATTTGCGCCTTTGTTTTGATTTGCTGTGTTATTTTGACAGAGTATTTGAGAGTGTGTTCATGTGAGTTCATTATAAGGGGTGCATTATTGAGCTTGGGACCGAGCTTGGGACGATGTTCTAGTACTGACTGAGCCAAGAAAAAAATCGTTTTTGTATGGGACCTACTGGTCTTAGAGTTAGTCTATGGTTATACCAACAATCAATATGCAACTAGCGATTTGAAATTGGTTCACTGTTGTAGAACCCCTTGGTCAGAATTACACCTTGAAGCCAGCACCTTGTTATACATATTTGCGCCTTTGTTTTGATTTGCTGTGTTATTTTGACAGAGTATTTGAGAGTGTGTTCATGTGAGTTCATTATAAGGGGTGCATTATTGAGCTTGGGACCGAGCTTGGGACGATGTTCTAGTACTGACTGAGCCAAGAAAAAAATCGTTTTTGTATGGGACCTACTGGTCTTAGAGTTAGTCTATGGTTATACGGAAAAAATTCAAAAATACAAGATCTATTGAAAAATACATAATAATTCAAAAATACGTTTAAGCAATACGGACAGATGAATCCAAAATACGTGAGTTGCATGCCCCTCGGTTCTAGTACTGACTGAGCCAAGAAAAAAATCGTTTTTGTATGGGACCTACTGGTCTTAGAGTTAGTCTATGCTTATACTATGCTTATACCGCTTTAATCATTTACCTAGTGCTTAAATAAGTGTTCTTGAAATTACCTCATTTGATTGTTATTTCTTATGGCTGGCCATTTGTAAACAAACACTTCTGAAATTATTTACTCGCAAAGCGTATGCCAGCCACGCAAACCAATACCATCATCATGTAGGGGGAAATTTCCCCTACACGACGATTCTGTAGATTTGCGTACATAGCCAACGGTTTGCGAGAAAAAGGGCTCAGAAGTCAATGTCAATGTCAAGGGTCACCCACCGTTTGCGTTTCGTTGCCGTAAATTTGACAGAAAACCTATATGGGAAAATTGTCAAATTCACACAATTCAAGCCAAACATTGCATAAGGTCCTAAGTAACAATATAAACAAAATCGAGTTGAATATCGATTCAGACAGAAATCCATTACTTTTCTATGAATCATTTTGAAATTAGGCTCTAAGATTTATAAAAATTGAAAATACGAGCGATAACAAAACGTCCAATGTACCTGCCGTCTGATATCACACAGCTCTGTACATTGGACTTTTGTCATCGCTTGTCCAAAGTACAATGTATGTCTAAAATTTTGACAGATGTACATAGGACCTACATGTTTTCTTCTCAAAACGCGTGTTCTGATTGTTCGAAGAATGAAAACATGCAAAAAGTTCTTTGTTTGGATTAATAATATTTAATTACATCAAGCAACATTTGTCTCAAATCGAAAAAATAGGATCAACAATTTTAATATTCTTTGTTCAAATCGTAATTGCAACTCACTTGTGTAATTTTTAATTTTTGTAAGATTTTCAATGTAAAACGTCGTCAGGATTATGATGAAAATGTTGCCGTTGGTGTTTGGGGTGATTCTAGGCGTGTAATTGATACATTTGTTACTTAGGACCTATTGCGTTTGCATTTGTAGATTGGACCTGTTAGATTGGTCTTTTGCCAAGTTAGAATGTACATTGGACTATTGTGATTGCGGAATGCTCTAGTTAAATAATGTTCACAGTAATTCTGTATTTGCTGTATTGTTGAACTCTTGAACCCCCTATTTCTTGTATTTAGCATACAGTAGTCCATCATATTTGAGAACCCCAACATCGGCTTCATATTTATTCAATCGAAAATCGTTCAAATCGGCACAAACTTCAATCAATAAAGGACCAATGCATCTTATTTTCTAATGTTAACTTTGTTGCGTTGTAGTATGCACAAAAATAACAAAATTAGATGCGTTGGTCTGTTATTACACGGTAAGCTTGTTTCATCCTTTTTAAGAAATTTTCACACATTTTTCAGGTGCAGGTGTTGGGTGTTGGGGTTCTCAAATACAATAGATTACTTTTTATTTGAATTTTTGCTAATTGCTAAGATGAGGCGGTACAAGAGTACAAAAATAAAGCTAGAAAGAAGCTAATGTGAACATTTTTTGATTAATCCTTATCGCAATCAAAAAAGTCCAATGTACATTCTAACTTGACAGAAGACCAATTTCACAGGTCCAATGTACAAATGTAAATGCAATAGGTCCTAAGTAACAAATGTATCAATTACACAAATAGAATCAAAGTAAACTTCAAAACCAACTTTTTCTTTGTGATCTTGACGACAGCTTACGTAGAAATCCATGCAAAAATTAAAGATTACATGATTAATTTACAATTACGATTTAAAAAACAGATCAAAATTTTCAATCCTATTTTTCTCGATTTGACACAAATGTTACATAGGACCTAATGCAATGTTTGGCTTGAATTGTGAGAATGCCATTGAGAAGACAGATCTGTCGACATATCAAGTCAAATGCCATATAAATAAGGTATAAATTCGATAAAATTTAATAATTTTGTCTGACTCTAATTTCTAATATTTTCAATTGAAATTATTGCACAAATTTCGTAAAAACCATTTTAAATAATACAAAATATCAGTCAAATAAATCACATTTTTATCAGAGTGTAGTATACCATAGTCTTTTTCGCTTGCACGTGCTTTTGACATTAAATGCAATCCCGCTAGCCAAATCAAAACAAACCGCGGTGTTCCGTTGTCGCGTGTAGTACTTACTTGTGATTAAAATTTGTTATTCATCGTGAGCGGTCTTAGCCGTCCAAACGGCACCACAAAGAAAAAAAATATTTGTTATTAATTGTTTAACTTCCCGGGATTACTGGTACCCTCTAAATATGGAAGCCCTTCAGGAAATCACGCCATTCCTGAGCAAATCCTCCCGGCTGGATCTGAAATCAGTATCGCTGACACATGTCCTAGGGCTTACCGGTTCAAAGGATGGAATCACGCTCCTCAGTCAGTGCCCGGAGCTACTGTCCAACGTGGTTGATCTAACCACAGACCAATCCGAATCCGTTCGGAAGGATGCCGTCCTGACGTTGGTCAATATCTCCGCCGAACAGGATGGAGCTGAAGCTTTAGTTAAACAAGTAAGTTGAATCTATTTTCGAAATACGTTTGGTTTGATAAAGTAATTTTCAGCTAGTCGGCAAAATTGTACCACTGGGTTACGAAGCAATATTGGACGAGAATTGCAAACTTGCCGATCCATGGAGCATGGTTTTGTGCAACGTTAGTCGCCCAGAATCGTTGGTGGATGTGGTTTTGGAAGAGTTTACCAAAATCGAACATGCAATTGAAAAGCTAACGACATGCTTCACTCGTGTTGGCTATAACAAGCAGAAAGGCCATTTGAACTACTTGGGTCCACTCTTCAGCAATCTCTCGCAGTGTAAACGAGGTCGAGAGATTTTCTGCAACCAAAACACTGACCTGCTTTCACGTATTATGCCTTTTGTTCATCACGACGGAAGTATAGTGCGTCGGGGTGGGGCCATCGGTTTGCTGAAGAATATCTGCTTCGATTCAACCGTACATGATTGGTTGCTGAGCGGTGAAGTGGATGTTTTGCCGTATATTTTGTTGCCCCTGGCGGGACCAGAGGAATTTGACGACGATACGAATGACAAACTGCCAGTTGAGCTGCAATACTTAGGACCGGATAAGACACGTGAAGAAGATCCGGACATCAGAAAAATGCTTCTGGAATCACTGGGTCAGTTGTGCGCCACCCGGAAGGGGCGGGAACATTTGAGGAACCGGGGCACATATGAGGTGTTGCGGGAGCTACACAAATTCGAGTGTAGTTCGGAGGGCGAGAAGCGGGTACTGACGGCGTGTGAAAATGTAGTGGACATAATTATCAGGTAATTGAGGCTCTGATTTCGGAGATTTTTGTCTGCTCATTGAATGCGGTTTTATTCTTTTCAGAACTGAAGACGAAATTGGGGAAGACAATCTAAAGGTTTTGGAAATTCCCGAGGACGTGATATCGAAAATTAAGAACATGGATGCTGGAGATGAATAAAAATTTCTACGTTGTAGGTTGATCGATCGACGCTTTTCGGTTGGTTAGAGAAATTCCAGGCATTTTTGCACAGCGCATATCTTATGAGTGACCACTCATAAAAGTAGATAGGACAGAATTTGCTGGACCTATCTAAATAGGACTTCGAATTCGAATCTCACCGCCGGAAATTACGAAAATATCCAAAAGTTATTTGAGTGACTACACGGGAGATGAACTAGACCAGGGCTGAGAATCTCGATAATAAAGGAATAGAAAAAAAATTGGTGAGTTGCGCACAATGTTAAATTATAAGGTACCTACTATCATTTTTCTACGAATGTTACGAAATGGAAACGGGCCTTTTGGCTTGGCATAAAGGTTTGACCAAAGTCTACGCTCCATACAAAAATTAAAAAAAAATGTATGGAGAAAAGCCTACGAGGGTGTATTGCACACCAGTACGCGATTCTGGAAATAACTTCCCAGAATCTTGTACAGATATTCCGGAACACGAAAGCGTTGAAGCCACCGATAGTCAGCGATAGCCACCCAACTGGCGCTTTTGAACGCATTTCTGCACGTCGACGGGATGACTGCCACTGTACAGATATCGTTTAGCGGATTGCTGCTACTTCCGGGCCGTCTTCAGTTGACGGACAGCAATCGGCATTGACTGGGACTAGAATGGCAGAATGGCATCCTGGTCGTTTTTTTTCCTATCAGCGATTTGCCTATCGAGATGAGTTCCTCGTTTGTAACGGTCGCTTCGTCCCTTTTGTCCGCGGTGCCATTGTCGTGAGGCAATTCTGCCGTTATAGAAGGCCAGGGTCTGGCCATGGCTCGGAAAGAGTCCCCTCATGATGACATGTAATAGCTCTGGTGATTGCTCGGTTGGAGCTGTCGTGTCCTTGATTTTGGTCATTACTACCCGATAGGCGTCACACCATGGGTTCGCGTTGGCGCCTTCGAATACAGACCCTCGAAGCAGGCTCGCCTGCTGGCCTTAATCTCTTTCTTAGTGGTGGCTCTCTAGCCTTAGTGGTGGCTAGCACGTTTACTTAACCTGTGCATTTGTTTACTTCTCGGGTTGCCACTAATTTGTGTTTTTATCCGTCTTTAATTGGATTTGTTGTGTCCAAAGCAGTGTCGTTCAATTTTTAATTGCATCGTTCGTCTTTACGGGATGAAAGTTTTCGTGTAGCAAGACCTTGAACGCACGCACACTACAGCGCCATTTAAAACAAAGGAGTGCATTCGATCGCCAGAAAGCTCTGTCGGTTACTCAAGGCAGCATCATGTTTGGCGACAGATTGGTGATTCCGAATGCCTTCCGGAAACGATGCCTCAACCAACTACACAAGGGCCACCCAGGCATACAGCGAATGAAGGCCATCGCACGGAGCTTTGTGTACTGGCCGGAACTGGACAACGAGATCGTTAGTTTCGTGAAAGGCTGTCGTCATTGCGCATCCGTAGCGCGGTCCCCGCCGAAAGCAGGACCGAAGTCGTGGCATCCTACAACGGCTCCTTGGCAGCGAGTTCACGCCGATTACGCGGGCCCTCTGGATGGAGAGTGCTATCTTCTCGTCATCGATGCGCACACCAAGTGGCCAACGATCTTTCCGAAACGTCAGATCACATCGAAGGCTACCATTAACCTCATGCACACCTTGTTCGCCAACAAAGGTATGCCAAAGCTACACGTGAGCGACAATGGCACACAATTCAAGAGTGCGGATTTCTGCGAGTTCTGCTGTGAGAACGGCATTCACCATATGCCGTAAATCACCCAGTTTCCGTAATTGGGGTCTTACTGACATTGACCCCAATGCGCCATGTGGCGCACCATCTATAGTTCGTTTACCCGTTAGGTACCTTTATCCGTTAAGGGGGGACTTAACGTTTCCAAGGTGCACCGCGTGGAGACGAACTACACCACACCTCAACATTTCCGTGTTAGAAAAAGAGAAAGTAATACAATTCAACTCCGCCGCTGAGTAGAATGGAACGGGAGGGGACTAGTACAAAAGGCCGAAGCACATAAGGCCGAAAATGTTCTACACTACCACTAAAGGCCGAAAACTGAAAAACCAAATCATAAAAGGCCGAAAGCCAAAAAGGCCGAATCGTTCTAGGCCGAAAATATGTCAAACATTGAATTTACTAAAGTTCAATCAATCAATCCAAAATTATGGTTCTGTTCTGTTTCCGACAAAATTTCTATGCTACAATAATAGTACATGTAACTAAGTTTTTAACATAACTACGAGTAACATAAATACTGCTCACATCGTCAGTGAAAAACATGCTATATGATGTGAATCAATTTGATTTTTATTGTTTTATAAAATGCGCAAAAATTCATCCTTCAATTTCTTCTTGGTCATTTTGCAATTCCATGATTTTCCTAGTAATACATAGACAAATGATTGCATTCAACAACCTCTGTCAACCGCCGATGCCATTTAACGTAATTTAACTGTAACATTAACACAAAGCAACTTAATCATATTTCGGCTACTCGAGATTCAGCTTTTCGTGATTCGGCCTTTCGTGATTCGGCCTTTTGTTCATTTCGGCCTTTTGTTCACTTCGGCCTTTTGTGATTCGGTCTTTCGTAGTACTTTCAACGGGAGTGTAAGACGTTGCGACCATCGATGTGCCACCGGCATCTCACTGTACGTCAAAACACCGTGTCAATGTTGGGTTGCGCGTGGCGAACGTTGGCATGATATTTTGACATGCTAGCATATTTCGCAACTTCGCTACATCAGTGGTTATCTTGACTTAGTGAACTACGCGGCGCTAGCGAGCAAGCGATTGATAATATATTTTAATTTGAAAATTTACACAAAATTATCGATTAATTGTCTGATGTGTCTGCGGTTTATATTTCCTAGTGTTCTAAATATAAGTGAATATATTTTATTAAATTGTTTGTACAGATACGAAATAAAAATAATTCAATAAAATGGTCTTCATATTTTCGAAACAAGTCTTTTCTGTTAATTATAAGAATATTTTTAAGTCTCATAATTACGGTCATTTTACATGTTTTTATTAATGTGCTCATTATGCCGTATCCCTGCCCTTCGGTTCAGAAAGGGGTATGAGCGCGTTCTGTCGAGTCGGTCGCGGCAGATTTCATGTGTGAATCGGCTGCCCCATCAACGTTCAAAAGTGCCTGAACCAAATGGACAGCTTGTAATGATCACTTGAAGATGCGATGGGGGATCATTGCCCTGTTATTCACAAATGAAGCACGTTGTAAAACGTTTCTTGTATTCTATAACCAAACATGATGGAATTGAGTAAACGAGCGAAAACTCAACGGGAATGATCTCTCATATGCATCCGTCGAACCATTCTGAACGGCCGTTGTGAGAATATCACCATGAAAATCTCACATGCGCATAGCGTGTTACCAATCACTAATCCCTTTTCCTTTCTATTTTCTTCCCTATTCTATGACCACGAGCAATATCATATCGTCATCCTAAAGTCAACTCTTCAAATGCAGTAACATCGAGACAACACAGAGCAATAAAGAACGGTATAAACCCTAACCAATTTTACTTTCAGACAAATTTTCTAACACCAGGTAAGCAATCAAATGACCATTACAAACTATACTGAATATCATCATATCGACATAATATATAACGGGAAAAGGGAGGGACCATCAGGGCACCCAAGTGAAACGATTTGGATAGGGAGCCTCCTCCTATTGATAACATTTCGTGGAACGAGGGCGGGTTCTTCGACCCCATCTATTGGGTTTATTCTGTCAATCACGGGCTCGACTCTAATGCTGTATATGTGAACTTGCTTTTGGAAGGAGATTCTCTTCCCTATATTCGCGGGTTTCGCGTAAGTGTCTCTGCTTACGGGCCCGCCCAAACGTTTTTGGCCCTTCATACAGGAGCTTGAAGATCACAAACAACAGTAGAATCCTGATCAAATCGTTTTTCAGATTATTCCACTGCTATGGAAAGTTACCTTGGATAGTATCTCATCATCATGTGCTCATTATGCCGTATGGGAATGCTCAACTTGCCCCGTACCCCTAAAAAACACTACCGTAACCATCCAAGCTGAAAACTGTATTTTTGTGGTCCGGAATGTTTTATTTTACAGTTTTCAAAATCGAGTTACAAGCGAGTAACAAGTTCTGTCGAAATATAGCAACCTAATACATTCAATTTAGCTCAATTTAGGGTTGCAACATACTAGTAGCATTGAAATTTTTAAAGATGTCTGCAACACAACTTTTACAGGGTATTTAAAAATACAAAAATACATTTCCGCAGTTGCCGCAGAATTTTGCATACGGGTTTCTGAATGTTCTTGCATTTTCCCCTTTTCAAACGCTTCCTCAACTACTAAATTTCGCTAGGTATCCCCAACGAGTCCTATTAATCCAATTCGTTGTTTCATCTGCACCTTTCGCTAACAGTGATCAAATGTTTGTTCTCGACCTTCAACGTCATGGCGAGTTTCAAGCGAATATCCCCCAGTCGAAGAGGTGTTGCCAGTTCCAAACTATGCAGTATATTTGCCAGCATGATCTTCATCGACATCCAGGCGTAACGTAATCCTATGCAATTCCGTGGACCTGCACTGAATCCAAGAAATGCATACGGGTGATGATTACCATCGAGAAACCGTTCAGGAACAAATTGATCTGCGTCAGTTCCCCAGTATTGGGGATTCCGGTGGATGCTGAATACATCTACGACCAAGTTTACACCGGTTGGGATCAACAGTTGATCAAGGGGTACATCGGTGCTAGTTGTTCGCCCGAGAATGGTTGTTATTGGCCACAGTCGCATGGATTCCTTCAGCACTGCTTCCATATAGGTCAACTGTTGTAGCTGTTCGACGGTTATGTTCTCCAAGTTGTCACCAAAAACGTCACCGATTTCAGCAACAAGCTTGCATTGAACGGTAGGATGCATTGCTATGAGAAGCATTGTATTCGCCATTGTTACGGCCGTTGTCTCGTTGCCTCCGAAAATCATCGTGTTCAACTCTTTCTCGATAGCATTCCTGTCGAAACGAGAGTCTTGCCTAGCGATTCGGTATAGTTGATCGATGAAAATTTGAGGTTTAACGAGAGGTTGTTCGGGCCCGGATGGATTTAGGAGAATTGGTTTCCGTTGCAGCACTTCCTTTGCAGGCTTTTGAAAAATTTCACGTAAGCGGGATTCCCGTTTGTGATAGCTGGTCAGCTGGTAAATCCATTCTGGATGAAGACAAACATTGGTTACGCGATTGGTTACCAGTTCGAATAACTCGTCCAGTACATCAAGATATTCACACGTCGCCTGCTGCTGAATGTTCATTTCTGTTCCAAGAGTAGTTGCTGTCAAATTGAAATACAGTTAAAAAAATATTTATCTGAATTCAACGAACTAAAAAAACATACTCACCATACACCATATCCAACGTACAAGCCGCAATGTACTCATAGATGTCGAATGCTTCGCTTTTGGATGATTGCTGTCTCAGTTTCCCAACCAGGATATCTGCTTTGACTTTAAAAATCGGGATGAAACCCTTCAAAATGGCCCAATTAAAGCTTGGTTGGATAACTTTTCTGTGAAAGCGCCATTTTTGAACTGAAAGTGAAAATATTCCCTCCAAAGGAGTGTATCGGTAAATCCAAGGTTTATCCAAACATGCCGGAGAAGTCAGAATAACCTTAGCGTGATCCGGATGATTGATGATAACAAACGGCATTGTTCCAAGGAAAAATCGGACGGGGCTCCCGTTAATTCCATATTGAGTAGTGATTTGGTGAAAGGCGTTGAATATTTGGGAATAGCTTTTGCAAAGGAAAATATAACTGGAACCAAGCAGCGGAAGGTTGGGAGGACCAGGTAGATGCCATAACTGCCGGAGGACGTGACGGTTTCGCCAGCAGTTAGTGATATAGACTACAGCACAGAATAAAACGAGTTGAACTATTATGTGATACATCTCTGACTGATTGTAAAATAATTTGAATGTCTTTAGTTCTATGCAGTTTTGTTATTTTTCGAAGATTTCAAACAATAGTGGCTAATGATAGTAATTCGAAAAGATTTGACTTTTATATCACATTTCAATGACTGAGGAAAATAGTGCGGCACATTGCATTACAACAAGTCTCCGCCCTCCTATGGCAATGCGTTATCATCATCAAATGAATTGTACTGCTTTTTTTCATTTCCGTGGGTTGCGTGCCTACATAGCAAACACATCATGCCCGTTAGTTAATTAATTCACATGCAGTCAGCTGGAGTTGAGTTAGCCGGTTCATCTTTCTCGCGTCCGTCGCTCTATGCTAACCATGTAGCCGTTGGATAGTTTCATTACAATAGAAGCGTATGGTTTCAGTTCCGACATTTTAAGATCAGTAGAAAACTTATATCTCTTAATTAGTTTAGCAAGCAAAATCTTCATTGCGATAGAGGCGTATTTCATTCCGATGCAATTTCTGATGCCACCACTGTATGCTAGATACGCATACGGATGTCGTTTGGCACAGTTTTCCGGTGAAAAATTTTCCGGATCGAATTCATCTGATCGTTCGCCCCAAGTTTGTCTGTCTCGGTGGATCTTCATTATGGGTATTATCAGCTGAGTGTTGGCTGGGACGATGTATTCACCTAGTTGAATATCTTTTTCACAAACACGAGCAACGACCGGGGCCACGGGTAGCAATCGCATGGATTCTTTGATCATCATCTCCAGGTATTCCAATTTAGACAAATCACCATAGTCGATATAATCATGCTGTATGGCATCTATCACTTCTTGATATGCCCGATGCTGCACATCCGGATGCATGGCCATCAATAGAATCGTAGATGAGATCATGGTAGCAGTTGTGTCGTTACCAGCGAATATGATTCCATCCAAATTATCGATCATATCCAAATGCTCAAGGTTCATCTTCTCCAGCTGATCGATGAAACGTTGAGGTCTACGGACGTTATCGTCATCTCGTTCGGAAGCGTTGTCCGGATCGGAATTTGCCAGTCGCGATTCTTTCCTTATAGTGCAAATCTGTGGGCATAATTGAAGGGTCAGGAAATTTCCAAGCATTAAATCATACATAACTAACCTTAGAGGACATTTCTTGAAACATAACCAACCTTTGCTGCTCTTCGCGATAAGCGGACGTAAATTTGAATAACCAATCTGGGTGCAGCCATGGTTTGTAGATCCTGGACCATCGAATCGTGAACATTCTGTAATCAAAAGGGAATGGTTTTGTTTTAAAATATCGTTAAGAATGTTTTGGATTTTTTTTGTTTAATTATACCACGGTTTGATTTTTAGTAAATGCTGCTTATTAAATCGACTTTGAAGTAACTTCTAATACAGATGAGTTACCAGTTGTTCATTTTCCGTACATGATAAATTATGGATAAATAGCATCGGAAAATTCGATGGATAAATTTGATTTTAACTATTAGTTTAATTTATTTTCAGTATATGCATTGGTGTAACAACATTACAATGTCAAAACCTCATCTACACCATTTTGCTAATGTGCTCGGTTCCTGCACACCACCAAAGGAGGTTGTAAGCTCTCTCTCTCTCTCTCTCTCTCTCTCTCTCTCTCTCTCTCTCTCTCTCTCTCTCTCTCTCTGATTCGATCAGTCCTGATTACCCGATCATTCATTAAGTATACACACTTAGGGTTTTTTTTAAAGAAATACGTAAAACCTTAGCACATTCTAAACAGCTGATCGGCGGTTTTTTCGATTACCGTCAACAACTCTTATCCTCCAATGTGATTAGCGAATAATCCGGTAATTATTCTACAAAAAACCTGTTAATTTTCCAATGATTTTGTTTTCCGTTTTACCGAAATTTTCTGTATTCTTTTGCAAATATTCTGTAAATTAAAGTACTAAATATACTTGTCTAATTAAATCTACGTTTCGAGATTTTTTTCGAAACGTAGACCTCAAATTCCGCACCAAACGTCAATCCTCAAATTCCGCACCACTTTTTTTTCCATTTTTCTTCCTGCGCGTCAACCAATTCCGAACTATTTTGCTTGTGATTTGACAAGATGGATTCAGTTACAACATGAAATTTGGACACACAAAATAGGGCACCAAAAATTTTCCTTGAGCCCGATTCTTTTCAAACTTTCTGGAAATAAAGTACTACTGAATAATTAAGTATTGACATCATTGGTTTATTGAACCTCTTCTCCCAACCCAAATGCCCGCACCTTTGCCTTGACCCCTTTCATCAAATTTTGGGCAATGATTACTTTTAACCACACTTTCTTTAGTTCAAGTTCATTTTTTATCAGTTTTGGAGTTTTAACGAGCTTTGCTTTCATGATTGCCCAAAATTTTTCAATTGTGCGAAGTTCCGGAGTGTTTGGAGGGTTGACGTCTTTTGGTACAAAAACTACATTATTATCTTTGTACTAGTCTAAGACGGGCCGGGCATAGTGGCAAGATGCCAAATCCGGCCAAAACAGTGTCGGGCCATCGTGAGATTCAAGAAGGGCAGAAGTCGTTTTTGGAGGCATTCGTCCTTGTAGATTTGTCCGTTGACGGTCCCAGAGGTGATGAAGGGCTGACTCATTTTGCCACATCCGCAGATCGCTTGCCAGACAAGGAATTTTTTGGCGAATTTCGACAGTTTCTTCTTCGGTATACTCTCCGGAACGGCCAACTTAGAGGTGGCGACGTAGTGTTCCTGTCCTGGCATTTGTTTGGTGTCGGCTTTAATGTAGGTCTCATCGTCCATCACAATGCAGAACGGTTTTGTGAGCCACTCCCTGTTCAGTTTTCTTGCACCAGTTTTGGCCACCGAGTTCTGTTTATCGCTCCGGTTCGGTGCCTTCTGGACCTTGTACACATGTAATCCAGAACGTTTCATTGTTTTCTGCACAACACAAACTGAAACTTTCGCCTTTTTCGCAACATCCCTGATCGAAATGTTGGGATAACGCCTAAATTGGTTCAATACCATCCTGACCTTCTCCGGATTTGATGTGCCACGTTTTTTGCCACTACCATTTTTCCGCTTGGTTGTCTTACGGTCCTGGAACGTTTTGATCACATGAGATACGGTTGAATGTGCGATTCCGAGCTGTTTTCCGATCAATCGATGAGAAGCGTTTGGGTTTTCGAAGTGAGTGCCCAAAATTTGTTGGCGAACTATTTCTTCATTCGAAGCCATCACTGAAATCACTCGACCGATTTTCACGAAACTCATTACACAATTGACACAACACAATGAAATACATTCAGTTAAAATTTCAATAATTTTTACCCACACGCTAAAAAGTTACGAACAATTGCGTGTGTCCAAATTTCATCGAATACAGTCTTTACAATATGTCAACAATATGCCACATATGCGTTCAGAGATCACACAGTACCGCAATGTCACTAAACAAGCCGTCGTCACCGTAGACCGAAAGATCTCTTCATATTCATATTAACTGTTATGTTTACATCTTCTTTGTAACGGTCTCCGTGCCAATGGTGGTAAATGTTCTGTAGTTTGATATTATTTCCATAACAATTTACATGTTCATGACGAGCATATTGAACACACTGAATGACTTTCAGTGACCGTCATGGATGAAAATGTCATGACATTTTGTATTTTTTTCTACACAAGAATACCTGAGAGCATGGTGAGATGAAAATATACTTGTTGCAGTTCAAAACCGGACGTGGCTATAACTACACAATTCTGAAGGAAAATGTGCTTATTTATCATCTGGCATCCAATAATCGAAATTGATCTTAAGAATTGTCTAACAATTCATTCTATTTGATGTATCTGTTGAAGTGTAAGAAGGGTTCAGTTTTTAAAAAAGGTATCAAAAACAGTCAAACACAATTTATATACCGTTTGAAACAGTCGGCAAAAATAGGGTGACATTTTTCTCTTTCGTTTTTCTCTCCTTCGCGTTTGCTTTAACTTTACCGATAAACTGTTGGTGTGTGCGGAAGGAACACATTTACGATCAGAGCAATACACAAACAACTGAAGGTTCTGTTGAAAGCCTAATTTGGCCACGGGGCAATCGGAAACTGCCTTACTAAGTCTCTGGATGTCTAGTATAATTCTGACTTGGTTACTAGGCGCAGTTGAAAAGAATCTTTCTTTTTTCTATTCTAATCCCATGTTAAATGCAGGCCTAGAATCAGTCATTAGAATTAGCCTGAATTAAACATTGGATTAGAGCATGAGTAGAATTAAAAAATACTAGTTTGAGTTTAAGAACCGATTTAAACCAACAGTAAGGATGTTGTTAGGGCCACTCCCAAGTGTGGGTGGTTTATTTCAATGGAATAAAAGAATACTTTCAAACATTGATTTTGAGGACCAATATAAACTAACAGTAAGGATGCTTTTGGGGCCACCAACAAGAATGAATAGTTTATTTCAAGCTATATATATATAAATGTATTTCTGTCTGTCTGTCTGTCTGTCTGTCTGAACCTAATAGGCTCGAAAACTACTGAACCGATCAGCGTGAAATTTTGTATGGAAAAGGTTTTGGGGCCGGGGTAGGTTCATATGATGGTTTGAGACCCCTCCCTTCTCTGGAAAGGGGGGCTCCCATACAAATGAAGCACAAATTTCTGCATAACTTGAGAACTGATCAAGCAAAGGAACCCAAATTAAGCATGCGGAAGTTTTTGGAGGCAATAAATGTTTATATGGTAGTCAGAGACCCCTCCCCTCTCTTAAAAGGGAGGCTCCCATACAAATGAAACATAATTTTCTGCATATCTAATCAAACTAATCAAGCAAATGGAACCAAATTTTGCATGTGGGGTTTTGTGGAGACAATTTTTTTTTCTATGGTGGTTTGAGACCCCTCCCCTCTCCTAGGAGGGGTGCTGTCATACAAATGAAACTAAAATTTGTCCATAACTCTAGATCTAATAAAGCAAATGGAACCAAATTTGGCATGCGGGGATTTTAAAGGCAATGATTGTTTCTACGATAGTATGAGACCCCTCCTCTCTCTCTGGGAGGGGGGGGGGTGGTGTCATATAAATGAAATAAAAGTTTCTATATATCTCGAGAACTAATCAAATGGAACCAAATTTGGCATGTAGAGATTTTTGAAGGCAAGAAATATTTCTAAGGTGACTCTTCATCCCTCCGCCCTCTGTATGAAGGGGGCTCTCATACAAATGAAACACACATTTGTGCATAACTCGAGAACTAATCAAGCATATGGAACCAAATTTGACATCTGAAGGTTTTTGGAGGACCGAAATGTATCTATAGAGGTTTGAGACTCCTCTGTCATCTGGAATGGGCCAAAGGGGGGGGGGGGGGGGCTTCCATACAAATGAAACACAAATTTCTGAATAACTCGAGAACTTATCAAGTTAATGGAACCAAACTTGGCGTGTGGAGTTTTTCGAAGGCATGAAATGTTTCTATTGTGGTTTGAGACTCCTCCGCTCACTGAAAGAGGGGTCTCTAATATATATGAAACACGAATTTTTGCATAACTCAAGAACAAATCAAACAAATGGAACCAAATTCGGCAAATGGAGGTTTTTGAAGGAAACAAATGTTTCTAAGGTGGTTTGAGACCCCTCCGCCTTCCGAAAGGAGAGACTTCCATAAAAATGAAACATAATTTTTAGCATAACTCGAGAGCCAATGAAGCAAATGAAACCAAATTTGGCATGTTGAGGTTTTTGGAGGCAAGAAATATTTCTATGGAAGTTCAATACCCCTCCCCCTGGGAGGGGGGGGGGTGGCCTCTCAAACAAACGAAACAGAAATTGGAACCAAACATGAGAATTATCCATGCAACTTAAACTCAAAATGTGTATTTCTCGGGTAAGAAGCATGTACTGATAGAAGTTTGACCCCTGCTTAGCCAAGAATGGGGGATGCTTGAGTTACTCTCAGTGCTACATTATGCACAAGAAGTTGATCAAAGTTTATGCAAGGGAAAATTACATTCAAACTGACAGGATACGGCTTCATTTGATTTCTTCTTTTTTGTCAATGAAATGCTTCTACGCTGAAGGAAAGACCTATAGAAACTACCGATCCAAAAGTTTAATTAAAAACATAAATCTTTGTTTTTTTTAGAAATTACATTAGTAAACGAAAATATTTTAACCAGATGCATTCACAAAAAAAAACATAAACAAGCAGGTTCTATTGAATTTTCATTCATTTAGTTGCATGCGTAGCAAGGCTCGCACCGGGTTCAGCTAGTGGATAATAAAATCATAAGTATAGTTCCACCTCAAATGACTGGAAGAAATATTAAAAAATAGTGATTTCAGATCATCTAAATATGAAATAAATTCAACTGAATGATTTAGAAGGAGATGTTCGCTCATCACCATGAGGCACCAAGAGTGAACAACAATGTTTTTGGCTAGAATGAAAGATGTGAAGAGAAAGTGTTGAAAGGTCCGTCAGAGTGCGGCAGGTGGAAAATTAACAGATGTTTTGAAAATTGAGCGAAAGGGCATGCATTCAATGGTACTGAACCATGGACGTCAATCTTGCCTAACATCCCACTGCGGGGTAGGTTGTAGCGACGGAACAACCTACCCCGCAGTGGGATGTTAGGCAAAGATTGACGTCCATGGTTCGAGTACCATTGGATACATGCCCTTTCGCTCAATTTTCAAAAACATCTGTTAGTTTTCCTACCTGCCGCACTCTGACGGACCTTTCAACACTTTCTCTTCACATCTTTCATTCTAGCCAAAAACATTTTTTTCACTCTTGGTGCCTCATGGTGATGAGCGAACATCTCCTTCTAAATCATAATCGTTACTCCTCGCACGGAGAATACATAACATAACAATTTAATGTAAATTCAACTGAATGTTCAATATTAGATTCTGGCAACAAGCCTAGATGAGAGGGTATTGGGTAGCTTGGTAAAAGATTGTGTGATTCCAAATAGCCCTGTGCTCAATTTTCAACTACTTCTATTAAATTTTCCCAATCTGCCGTACACTAACGGAACTATCAACACTTTCTCTTCATATCTTCGTTCTAGCATAATTACTGCTCACTCCTTCTTCCAAAAACATCATAAACCGTTACTCCCCAACAAACATCGGTGTTGAATTAAAGCTAGTATAACACAAAATTATGTTTAAATATCAAGTTTCTCTCTCTCTCTCTCTCTTTATTGTACTCACACATCATCTCACACATACACGCATACACACAAACACACACAAGGTATGCGAACAGCAAAATCAAGCCAAAGAAAAACTCGCATTATTAACTTTTGATACACAGAAAAAAATAATTAATTTTAACAAGCGTGTAAAATATACTCTCGTTTAAATCCAAGCTAAAGGAGACGTAAACAACGAAATTGTTTGCAACTTTTCATGTTCCATACAACAATATTGGCAATCTTTCATACAACAGGCTGGATTCATGCGTTATCTGGCTTAAATTTACATTAAATATCACATTATTTTCTGGCAAATCTAGCATTCCCTTTATGTGCATTAGATACCGCAGAAAATTCAATGTTTCTTTTTATCTGTGTATTCAACGAAAATAACTTTCGATATTCATAAGATTGCATTATGATTATTTGCTATACGAAATCAGTATGAACTTCATACATTTATCTTATGAAAAAATAAAAACATGGAGCAACCTGGATTCGAACCTTCAACGTTCAGGTTATGGGTCCAGTGACTTGACCACTAGGATATATCAACACTTGTAATCACGAAAGCACAAATGCGTACAAGAACAACGTTGTGTGAAACAAAATCCATTCATAAGTCAGCCTTATGAAATTCCATAGAATCGTTCATAAGTTTCAACCTTATGAAATTCTTACGATTATTTCTAAATCCGAAAAAAATCATCGTAACAAAGGGTTAATTTCGAACTTGTTATATCCGTATGTTCCAAACTTACGTTTGATACCATCCATTAAATTCTGCACAGTGCCCTCAGTCACCTTTCAGGAAGTATTTTTCTACTTCTAAGCAAAATCTTTCTCATTGTTTGCCTCTTCTTTCGATTTCCCAAAGTTTCTCTTCACATTGGCCCAATATCTTTCAATTGGACGAAGCTCTGGAGTGTTCGGAGGATTACAGTCCTTTGGTACAATTCTGACTTTGTTTCCTGCATACCACTCCTGAGACGCTTTACCATAATGGCAGCACGCCAAATCAGGAAAAAAAAACCACTTGAAAGAGGTACATCCTAGACCCATTAGTTCTGAAATACTTTGAGCGGGCCTCCTATTCACTGTCCTCCCGGGTTTGCACAGAACCGAACTTCAAATCACATCATTAGGCCTATCGCAAAAATATCTACGTTATTGGTAATGCGCGGCCAATCCCGAATCTTCATGATGACCTAATAGTATGGATCATAGCTAATTACCACTACATCACACAACTTCATGTGCTTACTCGATCGCTTCTGTCACCGAACAATAGGTAGCCAAAACAATAGATACCGAACTGATATAGAACGAATACGGACATAATTAACTAGCCAATCTTAGCAGCACACTTGCTACAAATCAGTTAACGCAACCTAAATGATACTCCGTTAGGTTACAATCAAGTTGCTGCAACATTTGTTTATGGTTAAGTGTTGCTTGGGATCACGAGTCACACCACAGGACCACCATACCCGCTGCACCATCATATCCCATTCTTTACATAAGGAATTAGATATGGCGTTATGACGAGCCTGCCCCACGTAACATTGCCAAAACCATCCTACTTTATTAAGATATATTAAAGTTTTCTGAAAGCCACTAGAAATCAATTCTTGTTTTATTATGGCAGCAAGAGGTGCCAGTTTCATATTTTAGTTGGGTTCAGGAGAACCTACACAGCTTGTTTACACACCTATCATAAATCCTTGATTTCTAAAATTCCTTTTACTCCTTTCAAAGGTTTTATTTTGACTCCATGAACCTTCCAAGGCAGCAATTTTTTTTAATATATTATCACACATTATATACACATTTACACACCATGGCTAATGATACCATGCTATTGTTTTATCATCATATTTAATAATTGCCATTTTTTTCATCACACACACATTACACTAAGTTATATATGTCATAATTGGTTTTTTTTTATTTTTTTTACCACCACCACAGTATTAATACCACACACAATCACACATCATCACTCTCACCACCACCACAATATTAATACCATAACACTATTTTTGTTGCCATCAATACACCATCATCATCATCATCATCTAATAATATTTTCACACCTCCACATTTTTTATCACATAACTGGCGACATAATCATCATCACCATGATGTCACCTTCATAATTGTCACACATCATCATTGTATATTAATCCATATTAAATCATCATAGACCATCATCATCACTCATCGCGCCATTCATACATTTCACTCACGACATTACTCATTTATACCATCATCATCAATTTGCTGCGTTAAGTTGCTTGCTGCCGCCGCTGCTTTTTTCGCCATTATTACGCCGCCAATAACAGCACAAAATGCAACAATAACAATGTAACAATAAATACCGTCAACAACAAACACCGTAATAACAACAATAAGAATAACAATAATAAATTTTTCTGCCGTAATGTATTCCAGGTCACCGTGTGGTGTGTGTGTAAAGGTGTGTGTGTAACAACAACAAAGGTAATGTATCAACAACAACAACAATGTGTGTGTAATGTATTGCGTATCATACAATATTGTCACAATACGCTAATATTACCATATGCCAGCGTTAATAATATTATTTATACAAGGCGCCAAGGCTGCCGCTGCCGCGCCGCCGCCGTTGCTGCCGCCGTCAAATAAGGCACGCGTCAGTTGCCAAACCGCAAAAGGTAAAAACAACAAAGGCCGGTATTACCACAATACATGAAGGTCACATGGCAGCCAACAACAAAGGCAACAAGTGTTATTACCGTCACCGCGTTGGGGGTAAATGTAGCTACAAGCACAACAACAACAAAGTGGTGAAGGAAGGTAACTGCAAGGCAATGCGGTACAGCATCCTTTCACCGAAAACCAAACAAGGTCAGAAGCCACAGAAAAAAAAATACCAGAATGTTGTAGAAGCGTTTGTCATGTCAGAAGTGTCATAATAAAGCACAGGTTTGTCACAAACCGTTAAGAAAAGAATCACACAACAAGGAAAAAAAGCCACACGTTAAGTTGTCATGTTAAGCGTTAAGGTAAGAATACAATGAATGTACGGTTTGCCATTATTTAACATATTGTCATTATACATGCCTTCTGTTGCACCATAAAGGTACATATGTTGTTGTTGCCATGGGATGCCAGTGTAGGCGCGAACGCGCGCGCGGCTGGTGCCAGGTACAGAAGGCCAGAAAATGCGCGCCATGCCACAATGGCGTTGAATATGTCGCGCCACACAGCCGCCGCCAGGCACAATGTCGTGGTGCTGTTTGTCGTTGCTGCTGCTTTCATATGCCGCAGCGCCGCCGCTGCAGGCCGCTGCCGTGCCGCGAGCGCGCGAGCAGCCATGTGCCACGAAAGAAAGAGCGCCACGCAGGCGCCAGAGACAGCAACAGGCGCCGCGTTGCCACATACAAAGCGCCATGCCGGCGGTGCGCGCGGTGCTGCTGCTGCTGCCAGCAAGATAAAAAAAGAAAAAAAAAGATATATATATATGTAGTGCGGTGTTATATGCGCGCAGAGGCGCGATAAAAAGAAAGATTTTTTTGCTGCCAGCGAGTGTTTTTGCTGCTGCTGCTGGCGAGTGCAGCGAAAAAAAAAAAAAAAAGAGAAAAAAAAAAAAAAATAAAAAAAAGAGAGGAAAAAAAAAAAAAAAAAAAAATTTGTTGTTGAAAAAAAGAAAAAAAAAAAGAAAAAGAATGAAAGACAGACATGCAGAAACAGGAGAGTTTGAAAAAACCAGGTAAAAGAAAGTATTTTTTTTTTTTGTGCTTTTTTTTTATGATACACAAAAAAGCACAGACAAATAAAGAGCGCTGCAAGGTTGTCATGATATGTTAAAGAAGACAACAGATAGCGCAAAAAAAAAAAGTGTTTTTTTTTTTGTTGTTGTTTTTTTTCAATAATGGCATAAAATAAGGTATGGGTATGCAGATCTGTATGTAAGTGTTAGTATATGTATTTTTTTTTTGCATGCCAGAAAGTATATTGTTTTTTTTTTTTTTTTGCAGTATATAGTAGTAGTTTATGTTTTTAAAAAAGGAGTATAGCAGAAGGGAAAAAATCAACATCACATCGATCCTGAAACAACCGGAACCCAGATCCAATTCATTCATATTATCCTATTATGATCAGTAGAAAAAGTATTTTAAAACCATTTCACACCAAGTCGTTATGAAGATAAATTGGCCTTTGAAAAAAACTGTTATTTTTCCAATCGCCATATTGAAATATAAAAAATAATTGAAATGTGGACGAATAAATGCACCAAATTTTAAATGTAATGCAAATGAACGTAAATCGGAGACCAGATTTGGCAATCTTTTTGATAACCTTATTGAACTTCATCAGTTTTTAGGAAATTAATGATTTATTTATCGAATCAGTGTGCTCTAATGGGTCTCATGGATCTAGAATTTGGCCTATCGTTAAAAATTGCCTTTTTTGAATTTTTCTTCATATTGGTATGTATGCCATGTTGAAAATAGTAAATTAATATATACTTCGAATTTTAAGAATAGGCCGAAATCTAGATCCATAGACCCACATTAGAGCAGCTTCCCTATTTGTTTGAATTTTGTTTTTGTTGTTGTAAACTAGCATAACTTCCGAAGTTCATTATAGGCATTTATCATGCCAATATTCACCAATAAATTTAATGCACATATGTTTGGAGCATGATACACTGTAAACAACTCGATTTGCTTTTGATATTTTGCTAAATGAATTGACAAAGCAGAACAACATAAACCAACCACGATATCACAGTGAAGTTTATTGACAGTGCTCTCAATAGGTCATGACAGTTTTCACTAGAACATTTTCAAAATCTTGATGGTCTTATAAAGGTTTACTAATTTGTTTTCACAACATTCTATAGAGTGGGCTAACTTTGTATACAATTCTGGCTGTTAAGAAGCATAGAGGATGTGTTGGCAGACAAACAGTTTTGAATGAAGTTTTATCAAAAAGTCTCTGGAGGAGTGCTATACGGCTGAATAAACTAAAATCACAGACAAGCAGACGTAACATTAAGAACACATTGCCTTACAATACATCGTCATACTATAAAACACTAGCGCCTCTCACGGCCGCTCTGTCCCTTTTCAGTGCCAACCATGTTTGATTGTGTTGCCTGCCGCAACGAGTGCGCTCCATGAAACACACGCACACTATTCAGGCTCGCTTGACTGTCAATCGAGCGTCTTAGCGCCGAAGCAGTTTCGTAGAAAAGTGAAATTTAGTGGAAGGTTAGTAAAAACTAGTAAGTTCAGTGAAGTTTAAAAAACAAAAGAGCAAGCTAAACAAAGATGGCAACATATTCACGGGATGTATCATCAATCAACCAATGATGCGGTTGTGCGGCGTCATCTTTATGCGTTTCATCCAGTACAGCAATCTTGATGTTCAAACAGCTTTGACCTACAGAACATGGTTCAACCACTCCCGGTGCTTACGCTTCAAAGCTCGCTTCCGATTCTTCCTATAAGACCATCTCCACCGGTGGGTTCGTGTATCTGGGTAATATTTTGATGACTGAGAGCGTTCCTATTTTGATTTAGCCACCCACTTTCGCACCGGTCGTTCATAAAAAGGTAACACAATAAGACTCAAATTTATTCTCGCACCGGTTTCGTTTCGCTAAATATTTCGTGCAGTGTATAGTTTGAATACTCTTCCGTACAGGTTTTCGACGTTCTGGTTTGTCCCAAAGATTGGATCTTGGGAAACATCCAGCCAAGCCCTGCAAAGCACTTCGTTGTCTTGTTGCGTCCAATTCCTTCCACGGGGTTTTGATGCACTCATTTTTTCACAACATATCACAATAAACGTGAAATTAGCAAATAACACTTTAAAAACAAATCGGAAACACTCAAATTGAAATGAAAGTCTTCCAGATGAAGATGTTGTTTTAACGTTTCAACTTGTTTTGCTTATTTTTCTTCAAATAGCAACGCTCGGCTCGGTTGGGTCGGGTTGTCAAATTTACGAACCGGCTGCTCACCGAGCGAGCAAATTGTCATTTTCCAACCCGGTTACCAACCACCGGTGCGGTGTCGAGTTGTCAAACAGGGTAACAATTTACCGATATTACCGTATTGGTGCGGTTGGTCTATATTCAACCTCCAACGCTTGCTCCTCCGTTACATCCTCAGTCAATTCATGATTGAACGGACAGGCGAGGAACCTGGACAAAGAGTATCGTTGTGCCGGCCACACAATGATATGAATGCATAAGAGGCAATCTTGGCATAAAAGCTCTTAGTGAACAAATGTGGAGTGCTAGGCAAAATTACTTCTTTTGAATGATTCCATTCTTGAAAGTTGGACCACCTACAATCACAAAATGAGATATTAATGACCCACAACGACTGATATGCATAAAGGCGCTACCTTTAAAGATCAACCGAGAAGACCTGACTTGTTGATTTCCACATTTCACCGATCGTTATCATATTCATCTCGCACAGCAATCACTCGTCCGCGATCCTTCCAACTAAAACACAACTCGCATTGACTTCGTTCGTTGTTTATACTCCTGATCAGTATCATCAGCTTTAGCAGTGTGTCCTGTCTGCTTTTCTTGAACACGATGGGCTTGACAACGTTCGCACTCTTTGACGCCCCAGTTGGGTAAATCTTTATGTTCAGGTCTCTCAACACAACATTCGCTTTGCTTTGTTTCAACTGACGCTATTGAAAGAGTCGAACATTTTCTGACTCGATAAGTCCGATGGTAGATATCGGCAAAATCAAACGGGAGCTTTGCAGGTTGAAACTTTTCGTTGGTATTCGAAGTCAATTGGCGAGAGCTTAAGGTACGACATATTATTCAGAACAGAGCAGAGTGGTTTTTACGCCAAACTATGAGAATAAACGTTTAGTATGCCTGTTTATTTGCATGTTGGCGTATGCGTTTGGAAAGATGATAAAAATGAAACTATTCTAATTATCTTGCTGGCTCCACTCTTTATTAGTAAAATCTTCATCAAATGGACAGAAACATTTGTCCATAATTGTTGATATACATTGCATTTCAGCTTAAACCTGAAAACGCGTTTCTCAACAATCATACTGATGGTGGTTACGTCAACTATGCATCCCAGGGCAGTGGTGCTTGTCAACTATTTGTATTCAAATTAATCGTTTTTTTAGGTGGCCGATGGGCATCAACTACAGTGTTACGTCTGTTTGTCTGTGCTAAAATTGTTACTTTGGCTGGTTAACCAATATTACATGTCAAAACCAACCTCCCAATCAATCACAATCTGCACCCACAGCACCATCATGTATCGCCAGGAAGTAGCTTTATTTTTTCGCTAACTTGATAACGTGCGCCACCGAGCAATAGATAACATGCAAAAATCGATAATGCGCTATGCCTGATAATAGAATAGTAAAACCGTTCATCGTCGATGCTCGAAGCAGCACTCCCTGAATTTAACATTGATTATGAATAGAAAAAGTGATTTCTGACTCCGTACGATTATTTATGCGGTATCTTACAAAATAACTCGTTGTATTCTTGTAATGACATTTGGTCGTAGTTCTGCCCAACTGATGATTTCCGATAGGCACTTGATGCGACTTGGCAGAATCCCGACCATTTTGCAGTGAGAAACAAATTTACTGAAATTTGACGAAGATTTTTGTAGATGGCAGCCTCATTCATAAATCTGATCCGCAGTGCACTCATTCTAAGTAGCTTATCTTTTTCAATTCGAGATTGTAAGTTGTCGTTCAAACCAATTATTTTGAGTCGGGTAGTAGGATGCAAAGTAAGCCTAGCTCCTTCATTCGGTCTTTGTACCAACTATGTCATAAATTCAGCGATAATCGGAAAATCATGATAGCATTATAATGATCTATGTATTCTTAAGCAGTTGTCGTCAATTTATAGTCATACACTTCAGAGAGATTTACGATTTCCTCAACTCTTAGATATAAGGAATGTAGCCACACGTTTTTATTGAGCTTTCTGCCTAATAGTATTTATTAAATATTGAAACTTTGGTATTTGGCAAAATATTAAACGGAAATGTAGGGAAATGTGGTTGTATATTCTAAACCAATCCACAACCAATAGAATTTATATATTAGGAGTTATAATGTTTTTAATGTGGATTGGCTGACAGATCATATGTAAAAACTGTTTAAGTGTTTTAAAGTAGTGTAATTTTAATTTTTAGGTGGAAATTTGTTTTTGAGTTATGGCTTGATGCTAATGAGCTTGAAATGGATGCCTGAGGATATAATAGATCCGTCAAAAGTTTTGGCTTTTAAAAAGTAAGTTTTTTTTAACTTTTTTATAACTAATGGAATGTTGTTTCCAGCTCTATTTGTTTTAAGAGTTGCAATTTAAAATGTTAACCGACTGCTGCAAATACGCCTGAGTCAAGGAACAAATACCTATATGAAAATTGAAACTTTATTGTGAAATGATTGAGAAGTCGTTAATTTAAATCCGGATCCATTTGACCAGAATGATTTGATTGCATTTGGAGGGTTAATGCTTGGCAGTTACTATCGTTCTTAATCTCAAATTATCATCTTTTCTAATTGTGCAGGCACTTAAAATCTTCTGTGACAAACTTACCTCTCTGCGTTCTCGTAGTAACGTTCCTCTGTAACTGCCAGTTTCGTTGTCCATGTCAAAACCCAGTGTATTAATCGTCGTCGTAGATAGCGTGAAGCCTGCAACGGCGGGAAGTATATCGAAAGTTCCTCGACCAACCGACTCACTCAAAAGTTCCACTAACAGATCGGCCTTTTCGTTGAATACCGGCACAAATGTCCTCGAAGTCCCCATCGAAAATGCTGGGTTCAGCTGTTTGCGTAGTTTCCGCCACACATCCGGTGGTGCATTGAGCAAATTCCTCGTCAAATCGTAAACACTTGTAGACGTAGGATTTCTTCACGCAATCTTGCGAGTTGAGAATCATTGCAACATGTTCCGGTCGGAAACGGCAATGAATAAGAAGTGCGGTCCGATCCAGCCGCGCATTAGGATGGTATTATGTGTATGAATTGCATCAAATAGTCGCAAATCTCCTCAGGTCCCCTGCCTAAGCCCACGTGAATGCTTCCGATGACTCGCTAATCAAAAGGACCCGGAAGTTTGGCTGCCAGGTCGTAGAGACTCTTCCGTGACCGACGGAAGAAAGAGTAATAAACCAGGAGCAACGCCGCGAGACAGAAGAACAAGTGGATTGGCTATCTCGACCGATTCTAACATCTACCGACTCACGACAAGCATCCTCTGCCAAATGTCACACTTAACTAAACCATGTTCCGATAGTTGAACGTTGCATTTATAACTTTAACCTCACGTTCATAATACTACTTGATTGATCATCAGCAATGATTGTGATTTGATTACAGAATTCCAATTCAGGTGAGAATTATCGTGCTCACAATAAGCAAAACAAATAATGTAATTGGCAGGTTTGTGCGAGGAAACTAGCGATGGCTACAAGGTTGCAATATATCAGATGCCGGGTTACACCTTAGCATAGGCATGTTCGTTGAAAGATTATAATTGATTTTACCAGGCAAACGCGGGAAAACAGGCAAACTTAACAGTTATGCTGTAGCTGCAATTGTTCAGTGGGCTATCATAGCTAAATTGAAATATAACGTCGGCCCTCAACTAGCTCCTATTTTAACATTTTCTTGAGGTTAATCTATGCGAATCAAAATAAATCTTTATAAACTGCATAGAGCCCAGCCAGAAATAGAACTTACAGTCTTCACTAAAAATTGTTATTTTTTTCCAATCAGTATTCTTAGTAGCTGGAAACTGTCCGGGAATGTTGAAATGTTTTGAATTTAGATTTTTTGTCATTGTTAAACAACTTCACATCATTCCATATTGTAGTTGTTTGAGCCTTTACGGAGTTATGTTGATATGATAATTACTAATTTTTACAATTCCTGACAAGAAGAGACATTTATTCCTCCCTAGAATCCTAGAGGGTTTGAGCTGTTTAGTGGAATACTTGTAACTATAAATTAGAAGAAAAATTAGCAATCTCCATTTAATTCCAACTACCTTTGCTTATCTTCGACAGATCCGCGTATTTCGTCTACAATGTGCAGACTTCTTCAGTGTCTCGTACTAATACTCCCTAGAAGTCGATTTGAGAAATTTTCCAAACGCAAACATTTCCAATCTCTCGGACAAAGGCGCAGAGCGATGAGGTTACCTTGCCCTCGGTTGTGCACTTTGCGGTCGTGCAGCACTGTCAACCGATTTGGAATCTTTATGCAGCTTTTGATTAAGGAACTCAATTTCTCAAAATTGTCCAGTATGACCGATGGACATTATCCGTCTCCAGGAAAATGAGATTTATGGAACCATGATCCGGAAATGGAATAAAAGGTTCCAATAGAAAATCAGCAATAACGATACTAAAAGTCTTGCAAAAAGTACACAGGAATCAAACGTGCGTAACAAAGGGGTAATATATAACTCATTTACATAAACATATTATTATTCGGACTCGCTATATCTGTATGCTTTAACTTTACGATTGATACCATCCATGGCTGGATTTTGCTGTGCGCATACTTTAGTACTTCCAATGTGTATTCCATCTACAATGTGCAGACTTTTTCAGTGTCGTGTAATAATACTCGAATGGACGAAATACGCATATCTGTCAAGATAAGCAAACTATTCTGCTTGACAGCTAGCTAAGCTGGGCCTTCGTGCGATTGGATGAATGGCACACTTTTATTCTGAAGACGTTCCTCTTTGTAAACTTGTTCATTCATAATTGCTGCCGTTATAAAAATCTTTGTTTTCTTTCAAAACTGCATACCTTGCCAAATCATCAACTGGCAAATGAATTTGTCTCAGAATTTTTGAACTTACCCGGTACATCCTCCTTACGTTTAGCAAATCAAAATGACCCTGGATTTGTACAAAGTCCATTTCACGTTAATTTCATTGTCAATCACAATACATCGATTGAAGTTGACCGTACATGCTCTTAAAACTTCCTTGCACGGGGTTTGGACACCAGGTTTTCTTTCAGCGTTCTGTTGGGATGTTTGGGATGTTGAGAAGAGCATCGATTCACCAAATTGTCCAGATTTTCGTCCCATCGAAAATTGTTGGGCAATTATCAAACGTAAATTAGTAAATGTGGTAAAATAATCAAGTCATCGTCTGATTTGGAGGAAAGCTGGATGAAGATGGCAGATATGATGGACGGTAGTACTGTGCAAGAAATGATGGGAGGAATTCAGTGAAAAATTCAGAAATTTATCCAAAAAGCTTAAAAATTATTTTTCTTGACTTTTTCCTCAAATTATAGCCTGCAACCTACAAAATGATACCCTTAAATTTTTTGTTTGTTAATTCCTCTCGGAGAAATTACCCATATTGTGCTGCCAAATTCTAAATGAAACAGACTTTTTCCGACGGACACGATATCCTCTCGGTGCCTAAAATTTTCGCCTCCATCGAGTTGGCAGTACAAACAAACCTTTGAGCGACAACCAATCAACTGATAATCCTGTCATTGTTTTCTGTACAAAACAGGGTTGCTACAATTGGTAACGCAATGGTGGATTCACCATCATTTGGCAAAGTAAAAAATCGCTTGAATCAGTCCAACTATTTAATGCATACGTTATAGCACGATCCCTGCAACTATTCGTTATCAATCCTTATGGCATCAATCTTCTATGGCAGTTGTTTTATCGCTTTATGGTTTAGACTAAAGAGCCAAGAATATCAGCAGAGCACGAGCACGATTGACCGCCCGATGTTGCTACTCCGTTATTGACAGATCAGCTGTAATTATACAGAGAACCAACAGTAAACATGTTGTTGGGGTCACTTACAAAGTGTACTTGAGAGTTCACCGATATTGATCAACATTAAGGATGCTTCTGGGGCCTATCACAGAGTGTGATGGAGGATACTTACGGGGAAGATAAGATATTTTAGGAACGCATATCAGCCAATTTGGATCGATCTACATTGGGAAGACCAATGCATCTTAGTTGGGAAAACAATGAACCTCCAGCAACGCTGAAGAGCTGATTTGGACCGATTTACACCAACAGGCATAATGCCGTTGATGCCACTCACAAAATGTGATGGTGCTTTTGGTTGGGAAGAAAAGATGAAAACGGCTGAGCGCTCATTTGGTTCGCTCATTTAAACCAACAGTAAGGATGCTCACAGAGTGTGGATTTCCATTGGGAAGACAAGATTTTCTTCAATAATGCATGGAATCTGATTTGCACTGATGATGATGATGATGATTTGTAAGGAATTACATTTCGAATGAATACTGAATTTTCGTTTATCTGCGCCTGTTCTATACAACTGATCTGTAAATTTCTGTCCCTGAGACCGACATATGCAAGCGTCCTTTAGCGCATAAGAATGTGTTGAAAGAGATGAGTAAATAAATTCAACCGAACACATCTTTTGTCAAATTGCGTATGTGTCAGTTTCAGGAGACATAATTTCACACGAAATCTTTCTTTACGTCCCCCAACTATTACGCTCCCCGACTTTACGTTCCCCGAATATTTACAAACATGGATTAGGTCTCGTGTAAAATTCATAATTTCTAAGTTTGTGTGATCGAGGTGTCCAATGTGGATTGGTTATAATTGCGAAAACTAAAATGCAGATTTTTTGTAAATAAATAAATAATAATAAATGAATGATACACATTGACAATACGTTGAAATACGCTTGAAAACTACTGGAGAAATGTAATGGGAAAAATTATATCACAGTGAGTGAAGTAAAATAAATATCTGAGTGACAGCAGCTGGAATTTCTACCAAACGGGACCTAATTATGAACTTATACCACCTATATAAAATTGCACCAAAAAATTGGTAAAATTTTCTCTTTTCCTAAAATATAGCTTAGTCCTTAAGGTTAGACCACATCCATATAGAGATTGTATTTGTAAAAAAAAATGCAACAATTGTAAAAAAAAGACAATAATGATCACCAAATTCTCATTTGAAGTCGGATGTTTTGGAAACTCTCAGGGTATAAATAAACCTATATTAGTTATGTTTTTGCAAAGTTGGTTTATTCAACCTCCTCTCCTAGGCTAATTGCCCGCACCTTGGACTTAACGCTATCCATCAAATTCTGTGCAACACTTGCGCTATCTTTCTTACACACTTTGTTCAACTCTTTTTGAAATGCTTGTCGTTTTCGAAAACCGAAAATGCTTGTCGTTTTCACAAATGTAGCACGTAGTAAAATGTTTCTGTCTTCTGAGTAAACGATTGGAAACTCATCGGGAATGATCTCTCATATGCATGCGTCGAACCATTCTGAATGGCCGTTGTGAGAATATCACCATGAAAATCTCACATGCGCATAGCATGTTACCAGTTATTAATGCTTCTCTCCTTTATCTTTCCTATTCCATGGCCGTGAGCGGTGTCTTATGACATGTGAGTCTCGATATGCGCTACCAAAGTCAGCTCTTCAAAAGGAGAAACACCGAGACGATAATATGGACCCTATATCAAAGAAAGGTTGAAGCAGTAAGTGAGGAACGAGGAACCCTAACCAATTTTACTTTCAACCAAACAAGCTAACACAAGCTTCAAGGTAAGATGACTGCAAAATCAAGGTAAGAAAATAATATTAATTTCTTTGAATTTTTCATATATTTATGTAACATCATATGTTGGGATAAAGGGAGGGACCATCAGAGTACCCGATTGAAGCGATTTGGATAGGAAGAGTGGGACTGCCAACTCTTGATGTTAACCTTTCGCGAATAGAGGGCGGGCTCTTCTCCCCATCTAATGGGACTTTTCAATTGGCGAGGGCTCGGTTTTGTTGTGGTTTATGCGAACTTGTTTCTGGAAGGAGATTCTCTCTAGATCCCGGAAGATATGGGTTGCGCGTAAGTGTATCTGCTTACGGGCCCACAATACGTTTTTGGCCCTTCATACAGGAACATGATGAAACATTTAGCACAGTACAACCTTGATCAAATCGTTCAATTAAAACAGTCCAGTGCTATAGGCAGTTGCCTTGCTACATTAGATGGTAGTTCACATCATCATCATCATGTAAACATTACACTCTAAACTAGTTTTACCAAAAATTTCATCTTTTTTTACCCATGTAATAATTTATACACAAAAGAAAGTGTTGCATTTTTATCGAGTACAATCTTTAATTAAAGTTTTCTTCACATATTGCTTATTCAATTATTCGACAATACAATTGAAATAAATTTTTCGGAATGGCACTATATAATTCCTCCATTTGCTTTAAAAAAAAATAGAAAACTAGGAAAAATAAATACCTAAATCTATATTTTCTTAAAACGTCACAATTGTCTTACACAAATTCTTCCACAGCTTTAAGAGTAGCCTTAAAAAGAACCATGTTGGTACGTTCTATAGCTTCTTCTTTGCTTCTTAGATCAGCTGTTCTGGGACTTTACCTCAACCTATGGATCCTGCGTTTAAGATTGGAAGGTTCGGAGAGTTCACGTTCTTGATCAGATGGTCCATATCTTTCAACGACCTTGACGTTTAGTGAGCCGATGCCAGGTTCGGTCAAAACACCAACTTCTCTCCCGCATGGAGCTTGCAAAAGAAGGTGGTCACTTCCGGCAGGTATTTGGTACTGAAAATATCCCCATTCACAGCATCCCTTTCTTACTTATGGGCAGCCGAATGAGAACCTGCATCGGGAACTCGATGCGAGAGATAAATTTGACCTCACTGCTCACTTTCTGAATTAAGAACGTAAAATATCCAGTCTCCGGCCAGTCGTTGCCATCCAGGGTCAAATCGTCCATTACCACCACCATACCGGGCTAGGAAAATCTCCTTGACCGTTGATTTTAAGCACTGCTTCTTGGTGGTGGTCCACTGCTCCGAGACGACCGTATTGGCCCTGCGCTTCCGTATGACTGTTTAAATGTACTGGAGGTACTTTTTGATGGTTTGCCCGGTTGCACCGACCTCTCAGCCCAAGGCATTTGGCTACCTCCGCTTTGGGTTTATATTTCAGCTTCTGGTGGACTTTCTGGTAGCGTAAGACCGTCGGACGGCTGAAACCAAGCTTACTCTCGATCTTCTTTCCTTCATTGGACAAGGCGATGATCTTGAAGAGGCTGGAACTGCTGTATTCCATTGGCTTGAAGTGCCCCACGGCTGTGGATTTTGTTACCCCGGTGGTAACAGACGGTTATAAGAACCTACCTCCGAACGGAGGCTTTTTAATGCTTTCGCCATGGCTTCTGCAAAACAACAGTTATCGGAGTCTAAGTTTGAAAATATTAGTAGGCAATAGGGATAGAGACTGTGTTCGATGAAATTTGGACACACGCAATTGTTCGTAACTTTTTAGCGTGTGGGTAAAAATTATTGAAATTTTAACTGAATGTATTTCATTGTGTTGTGTCAAATGTGTAATGAGTTTCGTGAAAATCGGTCGAGTGATTTCAGTGATGGCTTCGAATGAAGAAATAGTGCGCCAATAAATTTTGGGCACTCACTTCGAAAACCCAAACGCTTCTCATCTATGGATCGTAAAACAGCTCGGAATCGCACATTCAACCGTATCTCATGTGATCAAAACGTTCAAGGACCGTAAGACAACCAAGCGGAAAAATGGTAGTGGCAAAAAACGTGGCACATCAAATCCGGAGAAGGCCAGGATGGTATTGAACAAATTTAAGCGTTATCCCAACATTTCGATCAGGGATGTTGCGAAAAAGGTGAAAGTTTCAGTTTGTTTCAGTTTCAGTTTCAATTTCAGTCAGCCCTTCATCACCTCTGGGACCGTCAACGGACAAATCTACAAGGACTAATGCCTCCAAAAACGAGTTCTGCCCTTCTTGAGATCTCACGATGGCCCGACACTGTTTTGGCCGGATTTGGCATCTATGCCCGGCCAGTCTTAGACTGGTACAAAGATAATAATGTAGTTTTTGTACCAAAAGACGTCAACCCTCCAAACACTCCGGAACTTCGCCCAATTGAAAAATTTTGGGCAATCATGAAGGCAAAGCTTGTTAAAACTCCAAAACTGATAGAAAATGAACTTGAACTAAAGAAAGTGTGGTTAAAAGTAAGTAAGCAAGTCGGTTCTATCATTGCCCAAAATTTGATGAAAGGGGTCAAGGCAAAGGTGCGGGCATTTGGGTTGGGAGAAGAGGTTCAATAAACCAATGATGTCAAAACTTAACTATTTAGTATAACTTTATTTCCAGAAAGTTTGAAAAGAATCGAGCTGAAGGAAAATTTTTGGTGACCAGTTTTGTGTATTCAAATTTCATCGAATACAGTCTTTAAAGGGTGTCCACGATGAAATTGCCACACACAAAATTGATTCGCAAAATTCGAGTTTTCATCCGATTGCCATCAAATTTTCAGGAATTCTCATATTTATTTTATTCTCATATTTTTATTTTTATTATTGATTCGTCAACAGATAAAAATGCTTATCCCAATGACAATAAGCTAAACTTACATTACATACAACAATTAACATATACATCTTCGGAAACAACGCTTATTAACCTCACGGGATACATTAAAATTAAACACGTTATAATAGCTGTTGAAGACACGAGCCATGCTTAGCACAGGTTCGTGTTTGCCGTAGTTGGTCCTTGAGTGCCGGTTAATGAAGAATGATTGTAAACGTAGGTTTCGTCGTCGAGTGTTGATGTTCAAGAGACTAAGTAAAGTGGAACAGTCGATGTTTTCCTGAAGAAGGTCACCAACGAAACACGCTTTGGCCACCATACGCCTCTCTTCCAATAACTCCAGCTTAATGAGCTTACACCGGCTTTCGTAGCTTGGCAATCTGCGAGGGTCTAGCCAACGAAGATGTCGTAAAGCAAAGCGTATAAACTTCCGCTGAACGGCTTCGATCCTCTGGACTGCATTTTGGTAGAATGGGGACCAAACGACAGCGCAGTACTCCAAAAAGGACGAACCAAAGAGCAGTACAGTGTCTTCAGACAATAAACATCTTTGAAGTTTTTTGCGAAGCGGAAGATGAATCCTAGCTGCGATGAGGCTTTAGAAACCATATAGGCAATGTGGTTCTCGAATGACAGTTTGGTGTCTAGCATTACTCCCAGATCCTTTACTGTTGTTTCACGTTTTAAGCGCGTTCCTCGAAGGATGTAGTCGTGGAGATACATCACACGTTTTCGGCCAAAAGAGATAGTCGAGCATTTGGATACATTTAAGGACATTCTGTTGATCCGGCACCAGTCGTCGAACGCTTGTAGTTCCTGCTGCAGAAAATGGGCGTCTTCTGGACATTTTATGACGTAGTACAGTTTTAGGTCGTCCGCGTAGGATAATTTCAGGCATCTGAGGACCAAGTTCACGTCGTTCATGTATAAAGGAAAAGGAATGGACCAAGGTGGCTGCCTTGTGGAACGCCGGATGTCACTGAAAAGCTGGACGAGGCATAATCTGAAATCTTCACAGACATAGATCTCCCAGTCAGGTATGAGCGGAGCCAGTTCAACAATTGATCGTGAACCCCCATTTTGTCGTATTTGGAAATTGCAATCTGATGGTTCATTTTATCAAAGGCCGCAGAGAGATCTGTGTATATGGCGTCTACTTGATGACCGCGTTCCATTTCACGGATGATGAACGATGTAAATACGGTAAGGTTGGTCGCCGTTGAGCGCTTGGGCATAAAACCGTGTTGGTCTGAAGAAATAGTGTGTGAATAGTCATGGACCAGCCTTTGGAGAACAATCAGTTCGAATAGCTTCGATACAGCACTTAATGCAGCAATTCCACGATAGTTGGCGACGGATCGTTTGCATCCCTTTTTGTGTATTGGAAAAACAAACGACTCTTTCCAGCATTCGGGAAACACACCGGAAGTTAATGACAAATTGAAAACCGTAGCCAAGGGGTGCAGCGAGTGTGTTAAGGCAACGTTTCAGAACAATTGAAGGAATACCATCAGGACCGCATCCAGTTGAATTTTTCATCTGCTTCCCGGCTGAAACTACCATATCACTATGGATAGTGAAAGCAGAGCCAAATACAGATAAGCGGGGAACATTGCTAGTAGCAGCTTCGAGGCCCTCGGCATCCAGAGTTTCCTCACAGAAGACACTACTGAACTGATTACGGAACAAGTTGGCGATATCCGCAACAGAGTCAGCTTCATTTATGCCGTCAGTCATATTGGAGGGTAAACCGGTTTCCTTCCGTTGTTCATTCACGAACCGCCAAAAGCTTTTCGGTTTCGTTTTGAGCCGACTCTGCAATCGAGACTGATGCGAGTTGTATAAGCGGTTAAGGGATTGAGAAATAACTATTAAACTTCATTTTACCATTTTACTCGTATTTTATTTACAGTCCATACGCAAATGCTCGCACCTTGGCCGTAACCCCGGCCATAAGATTCTGCACAACCTGTGAATCAACCGTTTTTTGCATGTAAACCCATACTTTCTTCAGTTCCTCGACTGTCTTCACTACCTAAGGTCGTTTAAGAAGGTGCTGCTTCATAATCGCCCAGTACTTCTCGATGGGGCGGAGCTCCGGAGAGTTGGGAGGGTTGAACATTTTCGGCACGAAATTGACCTTATTGTCCGCATACCACTTCAGCACGTCCTTGGAGTAGTGGCATGAGGCCAAATCCGGACAGAAGATTGTTGGGACGTTGTTGGCCTTCAGGAGAGGAAGCAGCCGCTTCTGGAGGCACTCTTTTATGTACACCTGTCCGTTCATCGTGTCCTGGGTCACGAAAGGTGCACTCCGCTTCCCGAACGTGCAGATGGCTTGCCAAACCAGGAATTTCTTCGCAAATTTGGACATCTTCTGAGTGCGGACATGCTCCGGAACGCTGAGCTTATCCTTGACCGTGAAAAATAGGTTGCCGGGGATCTGTTTGAAGTCGGCCTTCACATATGATTCGTCGTCCATGATGCAGCATTCAACTTTCGTCAGCATGTTGAGGTACAACTTCCTGGCACGGGTTTTGGCGGACTTGTTCTGCTTCTCGTCGCGATTAGGGGCCTTTTGTACCTTGAACGTTCGAAGCCCAGCATTAGTTTTGGCCTTCTGGACAAAACTTCGGCTTACGTGCAGCTTCTTAGCCACATCCCGAACGGAGGCGGTCGGATTTCGGTTGAAGGCCCCAACTACGCGGTTGTGATTTTTGGTGTTGTACGGAATACTTTTTCCTTCACTTCTGGGCTTCCGATCGGTGGTCAACCGTTCCTCGAACCGCTTAATCACTCGCGACACCGTGGAATTCGTGATTCCCAACGTTATAGCGATGGAACGATGCGAGAGATCCTTGTTCTCGTGATGAATGCGCAAGATTTTATCACGCACGAGCTGTTCTTTCGACTCCATTTCCGCGAGTTTTGATCACAGGACTTTAAAACTTGCAGGATGTAAATAATGCACTATGAACTAAATCCACCCAAATTTTCATAAAATTCTACCCAACGGTTAAAAAGTTAGAGCAATTTCATAGTGTGGCAATTTCATCGTGGACACCCTTTACTATGATTTGCGATTTATAGTTATTTAAAAATATTGCAAGCATTGTTGTATGGCGCATGAAAGATTGCAAACAATTTCGTTGTATACGTCTCCTTTAACTTGGAATTAAACGAGGGGAAATTTTACGCGCCTGTAAACATTAATTTTTTTTTCTGTATGGATATACCGTACAAAGTGGTTGAAACTATTCACCAGATATGGGAATCAGGAGGGCCAAATATCTCACTAGGATCGATTATTTGATATGTTCATGGCTCAAAAATTAATGATATAGGGCTTAATATTTGAGTTCCTTTGGGAGAATGGACCACTGTTTTTCTTGCAGAAATAAATGCCATATTAGAATGTGCATCTATATGCCAGAAGCGAAATTATAACAATATAAGGATTTGCATACTTTCAGACAGTCAGGCAGCTTTGAACTCTCCAAAATCGTTCACAAGTCAATCAAAATTGGTTTTTAAATGCAAAAAATGGCTAAAAAAACTGACAAATATATGATTCTGTTGAACTGGAATGTAAAAGACACACCAAGGCAGTCCAAATTGTTCATAACTCCAAACAAACGACTCGCAGAAAAAATTCTAAAACTACATAAAAAATCATGCAGCATATTTATCGGGTTACTCACGGTACACTGCCCATTAAGATATCATTTGAAAAAGTTAAAAAGAAGTGAAACAGATGTCTGTCGGTTTTGTGATTGTGATATAGAGACCTCTCGACATTTACTATGTGACTGCCCAGTATTGTTTGTAAGTAGAAGACAATACTTCAACAAGGCCATTCTTAGTCCTTCTGAAATTTGGATAAAAATCCCAATGTGGTGGTTGAGTTTATTCTAAGAATCATCCAGATTGGGGTATCTTGCGTAATCAGTGAACGGCAATTACCATGAATGGCAACTCGTCGTCCTGAACGGATGCAAAAATAAACAGGGGTATACCACAATAGATCAGAGCAATGGTCACAGTGGCTCAAGTCCCAACACGGAAAAAAAACTTGCTGCTCATTGTGGTCCAATGCTGCATCGCCGCTGAAAGACCCGAATATTCAATTCGCCACCTTCTTATCGCCATATTACTCTATGTCATCCAAAGAAAAGTACTCGTCTCAATCAAGTATTCACCTTCGCTCAATACGAACCATGTGTTTATTTGACAGTAGCAATATGAGCGACGCTTCGAATTTAATATCCTCCATTTTCAAATCCGTAGAAAACCTGTACCTTCTAATCAGTTTAGCCAGTGCCACCTTCAATGCCACCCACGCGTATCTCATGCCAATGCAGTTGCGCAGCCCACCGCTGAAGGGTAGATATGCGTATGGATGCCGGTTGGCACATTTTTCCGGGAGGAAATTGTCTGGATCGAATTCCTCCGATCGTTCACCCCAAAGCGCACGATCTCGGTGGATTTTCATGATCGGCATGGCCACTATTGCTCCGGCCGGAATGGTCCACTGGTCAACTTGCAGCTCTTCCTCACATGTTCGGGTAACTATTGGAGCAACGGGGATGAGCCGCATAGTTTCTTTAATCACCATCTCCAGATATACAAGCTTGGATAGATCCTCTGCAGTGATGGCACCCGATGATGGTACGATTTCGCAGACCTCCTGGAAGGTACGTTCCTGCACGGTCGGATGCATTGCCATCATTAGTATGCTGTTGGCCATGACATTCGTTGTGGTATCATTGCTAGCAAACAGGAACGTATCGATATTATTCATCATTGTAGCATGATCGATTTCACCAGTTTTGAAAACCATCTGTTCTAACCGATCAATTAGTACCTCTTCATTTGGCCTTGTACTTTCCAAAACCTTCGGGTCCGTTGACATACGTGCATCGTGAACCTACAAAAATCAAACGTGGTAAGCTCTGAACCAGGATCGAAACGTACATGGCAAGGAATTCACTTCACGGGACAGTTCCTGTAGCTGGGCAATTCGTTTGCTTTCCTTTTTGAATTCTGGAGTGAGCCGATAGATAAACTCCGGGAACAGCCAAGGTTTGTATATCCGCCTGAATAGAAGTACCCACATTCTGGAAAAGAAATCCATTGCTTATCATATGAGCGAACATTCACGTAATCACTCTTACTTTTCAGCATTATCGGCAAACTCCTCGTTGAACTCGATATCATCGGTGTGAATGTCGACTTTCATCAAGTTGATGAGTGTAGCGGAAATTGTGTACACCGAAGTTTTCGGTAGTATATCGAAAGCCTCTTTTCCGACGAACTGGTCCAATAGCTCCACCATCTTGTCTGCCTGTCTATCAAACACGGGCACAAAGCTTCGAACCGTGAGGGTCGAAAATGTGGGATTGAGTCGCTTCCGGAGCAATCGCCAAAGATTTCTCTCGGTAAATATGATGCCTTTTTCGAAACGGAAGAACTTGTACAGAGGTGACTTTTGCACGCAGCTCTGTGAATTCAGTATAACCGACAGGTGTTCCGGTTTGTCGAAGAGAACAACGAGGAACGGTCCTAGCCAACCTCGCATCGGTGTCTCTATCGTGTGCATGAATTGCTGGAGGTACTCGGTGATTTGCGTTGAGTCCAAACCGTAACCCAGGTACGAGCTACCTATCAGTGGCAAATCGAATGGGCCCGGGATTTTCGCAGCCAATTCGTAAAGGCGCTTCCGCGATAGACGAAATTTCACATAGTACACTAGTGAGCTGCACAAGAAGAAAACGATCAATAGTTCAATCATTATTGTAATACGCACGCCCGATTGCGATTCAACTTAGTACTTTTAGCTACCGGATAAAACTGGAGGCGGTGGGATGAAATGAGGCTGCATTTATAACTTTAGGTGTTGATGTTTTCAGAATAAACAAAAGTGTACAAAGCATTAATTTTAATTAGTTTGGTTGTGCTGCGGGGAGATACCTGAAGCACGGGCCTAAATTCTCACGACGGTCACAGGTCATTGGAATAATCACTGTATAAATTATGGCTGTACAAATGCTCGTCAAACATGGGTAACAAACAAATGATTCTCCCTTCTTCGTCTGACTGTTGAGATTTGTTTCCGAGTAAGTGAGAGATTAGCGCAGTACAGCCACTAACTACCAGAAGAATCATAGGTTACTAGTATCGTTTGGCCTTAACAGATATGATAATTGGCGTATTATAGTAGAGGGAAGTTCACTTTTTGTGCTGCTTGGAAAATTTTCGAAATAGGGCAACTCCACCGCAAATGACGATTTTTTGGGATTTTTGTATTAAATATTTTTTATTTGCTTCAAATTCACACAAACGTTTCTAATGACCAAACATGTTAATCATCATCGCATTATTATTTTGCCATTTTTTATATGGCCTAACTTTTGAGAAGAGTGTATATAAAATGACTGCTTTGGCTAAACAATATTACAACTCAATGATGCACAGTGGTCAAAAAGTCGATTAACGCTCTTAACTGAAAGTGGAACAAGAGCGATCGCGTCTTTGGCAAAGCTTCGTAATTTGACGGCATAACTTTTGTGATCAATCCCCCTAAAAGTAAGATTCAACTTTTTAAAGATTTTGATATAGAAAGTTGATGTCTTGGGCAAAGTTATAGAAAAAGTCAATACATATAACTTTGTTGAAGACATACAAACTGTATGTTTAACCCAACTGGAGATAGAGAGCGTTTTATAAAAACGAACCTTTAAAAACACATTTTTCACCGAATTTGTTTTTCTTAAATTCTAAGGACAATATAATGTTCTACAAAGACGCCATCGCTCTTGCTCCACTATTTAGTGAGCTATCAGTTGAGAGCGTTAAAATCGACTTTTTGAAGACTGTGCAATAGTTGGTTTGATCGATTTGGCTTCTTCAGGAAAGTAATTGATAATAAAAAGGACTCTCCAAAATTTTTTATATACATACACTCAGTAGCAAAAAAAAGCCGAGCATAATTTTGTTAGCAAAAAACTCCATGTTCAACCTCCTGTAACTTTGTTAATTATCCTTATTCTTAGCTGAAAATTTCACAACATTATACAAAATGTATAGACCTTATGTGGTCAAAATTTCATGTTGATAGAATTTATAGACTTGAAGTTACCATAACATATGTGAAAAAGCCATTTTTGGACATAGCAATTTCAAAAATCCGTATTTCATGTGAAAAATTTAGGTAGCATATTACAAATTTCTTCATAGCTTATCAAAAGTACAGAAAATAATGTGGACAAAATTTTAACTGTTTTCATCAAGTGGTTTGGACTACAGCTGGCGTCAAAGTTTACGCACCAACATGAGCATTTCCCTTTTTCACCCGATACTGACCTTGCTGAAACATCGGTGCAAAAAAGACTTTTTCACATATTTTATGATAACTCCAAATTCATAAATTTGATCAACATGAAATTTTGGTCACATATGGTCTATACATTTTGTATAATGTTGTCAAATTTTCAGCCAAAAATATTGATAATTGACAAATTTACAGGAGGTTGAACAACGCGGTTTTTGGAAGCAAAATTTCGCTCGGCTTTTTTTTGCTACTGAGTGTGTATACCCAGTAAAAACTTTTTTTAATATATATTTATTAAAAAATAAAAAGAAAGAGTGAATTTTACTAAAAACTTTATTTTGAAAAAAACTATTTCTTTACATTTTATCGAACGTTGTGTTAAATAATTTTCCCTATCTTTTCTTTCCTTAAATATTATCGCTGAAGTACTGATCTTTTTAAATAATAAAGTTTTTCGTAAAGTAATTCAAAACTTTGCCTTACTTTTCCATTTGGTTAAGGTTTTTGAATGATCTTTTATTTTTGTAACAAAAACGAAAAGGTGAGATATGTCAGTGACATATCTGCAAAGTCGACGTAGGACTGCTTGTTGATGTGGAGGAATTGTAATAGAATTAATAAATATCTACTTTAGTTTTAGTTTTCCACGAAAATTAATATAGTCAACTCTTTATAACTCTGAAGTGGCCTAAAAGGGCCGTTTGGTATTCAGTTATTCGCTGTTCCTGGAGTGATCCGAGTAGAACCGGTAATTGTCGAGTACCAGATGATGATTTGGTAGACAGTCGAATGGGTGGTCGTTGTTGTTGGTTCTGTTCCATGGAAGAAAAGCAAATAATATTAGTCTTTAGGTGTTTTAGGAGCGTTAATACTGTGTATGAAAATCTTGAATTCAACTCTTTAGAACTCCTTAAGTGGCCCTGAAAAGGGCCGTTTGGTATTTTATCGTTTGTTGTTTATGGTCCGAGTAGTACAGACAATGGTCCAGTGCTAGGTTCAGTCTCACTCTCTTCTTCTTCTTCTTTCTTCTCCATCTCACGCTTCCGCTTGCGGTACACACGTACGATACTTCTCGAGCATGTGTTGGGACAAAGTTCTAGCACTCGTTTTTAGGCTATCGAGGAAGTCAAACTGGACAACGAATGATAGTTAAGTTTTTTAGTTAACATGTTTTATATTTCCAATTCATTTGTCATTTGTCATACTTATTTTAACATTTTAAGTGTTTCAGCCCATTGGGCTCTACAGCTTTGTTTAATTTTTTGAGTTTGTTGTGTTTGAAATGTTTATGTTTTACATGAAATTTTTTCGTTAAGCCCTTGGTGCATTGTTAGTTTAAAAATTTGATAACCTACCTAATCTACAACTAAAACTACAATTGGAAAAACCTAGGAGTGGGGAACCAGATTCCGGATGATCTGGTGATCCGATGTTAGGCATCGTGCCCTGTACCGATTGATAGACTCACTAAAGCGATCGTCGAGCATTTTTATCTCGGCCAGACGGTGGACCTCAGATGTTCTTGTCCTTGGAGGGGTGTTCAGGATCAGGAGGAACTGAGGAACTTATTTTGAATACGCTGAAGCTTCAGGTGATGTGTTTTGCGCAGCTCTCCCTGATTGGCATGCCGTACTCGATGACTGGAAGTATGATTTGCTTGTAGACAGCAAACTTGTTTTTCAGGGATAATGTAGACCTTCTGTTGATCAATGGGTACAGTAGCTTCAACAGAACGTTAGACTTTGTGACCGTTTAGTCAACCTGCTCCCTGAAAATAAGCTTGCTGTCTATGATAATGCCAAGATAGACAGCTGATTTGGCCCATTCCACTGTTGTGTTGTTTAGGCTTATTTTACAATCCTCAGGCGGAACAAGTCTGGGGGAGTCGGAGTGTGGAAACAAAATGACCTGGGCCTTCGCCGCATTGATACAGATCTTCCATTCGGTGAAATATTCAGACAAAACATTCAGGCTTCGCTGCAGTTTCGCTGTAAGCGCTCTTATTACCCTACCATTGTGGACGACTGCGGTATCATCGGCGAACAACGACAGAGATCCATTTTCAGGGAGCGGGGTATGTCCGAGTTGAATAGGTTGAACAGAAATTGACCTAGTATACTTCCCTGCGGAACACCGGCGGAAATCTCCTGTGCATCGGAAACTGCACCCTGCAACGAAACACGGAATGTCCTGTCCGACAGATAATTTTTAATTATCTTCACCAGATAGATGGGAAGATTGTATCGATGCAGCTTGTACACCAAGCCATCGTGCCACATGTTATCAAAGGCCTTCTCGATGTTGAGAAGTGCCATGGCAGATGATTTCGACACAGACTTGTTCCGTCTGAGGATGCTAATGACTCGGTTAAGTTGGTGAATTGTTGACTAACCACGTCGGAAGCCAAATTATTCGTCCAGCAAGATGTTAAGCCCGTCGGCAGATGAAAGAAGCCGACGGTGGATCGCTTTCTCAAACAGCTTGGATACTCCTGAGAGAAGGCTGATTGGCTTTCCCAGGTTTCCGGATAGGTATGACTTTGGCAGACTTCCAACACGAGGGGAAGTAGCTAAGTCGCAGGCATTGATTGAAAACCATCGCCAGATGGTTATAGAACTGGGGGCTCAATTGCTTGAGCTCCAAGTTCAAGATGTTATCGAAATCTGGGGCATTCATGTTCTTAGACGCTTTGATATAGGTCAACAATTTGTCAGCTGAGATTTCCAACTCTTCCGAGAAGTCATTGGGACTTAGATGGAGGACAATTAGGACAATTTTAATAATTTTATTAAATATTCTAATAATAATAAGAATTATTGTTATTTTTTAATAATAATGAAAATTAATATTAGCAGAGTTTAAATCAGTAAAGATATTATCTTTCAAATGTCTTTACACATAGCTAGAATATCATGAGAAGTTAATTTATTTCTTCTATATTCTGTTCCTTCTCTACAATCAATCAAACAAACTCTTTAGTTGGGAAAATTGTTTTGAAAAGGACCCTTTTTATTAATGGTCGGGAAGAGGGGGGTCTTCTTCGAGTAGCACGATGACCTGAATTTTCTCGGCCTCTTGAGTAATCGTCATGTTGAAGTAACGCCATGTAGTGAAAAATGTCGATTAGCTCAAGATAAAATATTAATTTAACAAACTCTTTTATTGGAAAATTGTTTTGGTGCCCAGAAAGAACAGGTTGTATTAATTATCGGGGGAATATAGGGATCAAATTGGCTTCTTGGTCTTCTCAAGTAGCAGGATGGCCTGAATGATTGGCAGGTAATCAGGGTCACCCACAGATTGATACGTTGCGGATGCGTCGACATAAATTTGACAGAAAACCTATGGGAAAACTGTCAAATTCACGCAAACGCATCCGCAACGTATCAATTGTGGGCCAGCCATCACCCTGTGAAATTGTCAGAACAGAGAAAATCGGAATTTACATATAGATAAGC